>CM060324.1:35376082-35381082 GCA_030674155.1 Stramonita haemastoma
AGTGTTTGTTGATTACATATTTATCTCTTTAAAAAAATTTTCAACGTACCCAGTGGGGATTATGCGTTTCTTGAATACATGTATCTCCTTTTAAAAAAAAAATCATAGGTTGAACTGTTGTTGGTAGTGATTGTGGTGTGTGGGGTAGGGGGTTGCTATTAGCTTTGAACTATTTTTAAAAATATTATATTCCCTAAACAGGGCAAGGGCGGATGGAAAAAGTATGTACATACTTACTCTGTAACCATAAAAATTAAAGTTATTCACTCATTCAGTCATTATTCATTCATTCTCTCTCCAGAAAAAAAAACAAACTCTAGAATGTCGGATGTATCGCGTGGGCAAGATTTCTTTGAGTTTGAAACAAAATGTCTTCTGAAGTCGAACAAAATAATGATCTTGGGATATCTACCGTCAGAATAGTATTTTAGGGATGTAAATAATGTCATAATATTCAAAACTAGACACAAAAGAATACTTCTGGTTTAATTAACTCCCCTGAAACGGCGGTCCTTTATGAATTTTAGTAAGAACAAAGAAGACAACAGCGTTCTTGCTAAGGGAAGCAACTCAAAGCATGGGGCGATAATCCTTTATGAATTTTAGTAGTTTTAAAGAAGGCAACAGTGTTTTTCATGGTCAGGGGAGGGAATTCTAGATGTCGCATATTAGCGCAACATGGACCGATGGATATATAGGCAAAATAAGATAATCGAAAGATAAATTGTATTTTTAATATTTTTCCTAACATATTTTTGAAAAAAATAGTTGATCGTAGATTTTCTCTGTTCAGCATAATAATTGCTACCCTCATCCCGAAACTAATGAAAAGGGAGTGAGGGGAAGGCCTTGTTAGTGCATATCTTGCACACCCTGCTTGTAAATCTCTCCCGGGACAGCAGGTTATATAAATGAGCGTTAAGATCACCGTAGCCTTCAGGCTGTTGACAAATTAGATTTTTTCTCAGGGAATGTATGCGCTTTTTTTTTTTCTTTCTTTCAGAAGGGGAGAACGTGTACCTGCAGTGACCTGTTCGTTTACTTACCGCTTGATCTTTTATCTTACTGATTGTCAGACTGTTGTTTTGTAGTTGTGCTTTTTGCGAAGGCGTTCCTTCTTGATTTGTTGATAGTCCCTAATCAGGAGGAAAATAATTCATGCGAATGCTTATCTGTAACCCTTGGAAGATCTCTCTCTCTCTCTCAGTCCTTCGGATGAGACTTTAAACCGAGGCCCCGTGTGCGAACGCACGCAGAACATCTTGCGCACACGTTAAATCCTGTTCCGCTTTTCGTAAGAGTAGGCCATCGTGTGCCGGTGGGAACAGATGACATTTACAAAACTGCATACACACGGGGACTGGATGTAAAAAGCACAAGAGTGCTTATCCCATTATCCTCGATATAAAAGAATAAATCAAATCAAATCAATCAAATCTCTCTCTCTCTCTCTCTCTCTTCTCTCTCTCTCTCTCTCTCTCTCTCTCTCTCTCTCTCTCTCTCTCTCTCTCTCTCTCTCTCTCTCTCTCTCTCTCTCTCTCTTATATTCTCTCTATTTTCATAATTATGTGTGTCGTATGACACAGATTTTTGTGAGCCTTTTATCTAGCGATCCCTGCTTATGAGCTCCATAACTATGTCCAACATAACTATGTTATGGTTATGTATTTTTTGTGTGCGTAATGTGCACGAGAACCTCTACGTGTGTGTGTGTGTGTGTGTGTGTGTGTGTGTGTGTGTGTGTGTGTGTGTGTGTGTGTGTGTGTGTGTGTGTGTGTGTGTGTGTGTGTGTGTGTGTGTGTGTGTGTGTGTGTGTGTGTGTGTGAATAATATGGATTGCTTTTTTTGTTGTTGTTGTTTTAACCTGGGACATATTTTTATGTAATTTGTCAATGGTAGTTCTCCCCAAAATGAAGATATTTTTTAAGGTGGGTTTTTTTGTTTCTTTGTTTGTTTATTTGTTTTGGTTTTGTTTTGTTGTTTTTTTTGGTTTTGTTTTCCTTCTCTATTTCCAAAATATTATGATCGCTAGGCCTATGACTAATTTTATTGACAGATGATGGTTGGATACTCAGTAGCGAACTTATGTTTTTATTCATTACTTTTGTTTGTTTTTGTTTTAATTACTACTTACTTATTGTCGATTTTCTGGTTTCACTTTGTTTTTGTTTTCTATTATAATGATCATTTGATTGTTCATTATCAATTTCAGTTCACTGTATTGCGCCTTTGCTATTTTATCTTCTGTCCTTACAACTTGTCTTGTTTATTACTGTCTTGTTGTTTTGGCCTTGTTGTTTGGCTATTATTGTTGTTAGTTGGAGGTGTTTCTTAAATTGATGTAATCCCTGATTAGGTCGGGGACTGGATGTAAAAGAGCACATGAGTGCTTAGTCATTATCCTCGAAATAAAAGAATTTGATTTGATTTGATTTGATGTGATCTTTCTCTCTTCTCCCCTTTTATCAAAATGTTATGATTTGAATGACTTATGTTGTAATAGATAGTGGTGGATTGATGTTTTAAGCCGTTTACCTCATTCTGTTCTCATGTTTGCACTTTATTGCACTTTTTTTCAAATCAAAATCATCGTTTGATTCTTACTTCTTGTTTTCGTTTTTGAATGCGTGCCTTTAAAAAAATTATTACTTATTAATTTATATCTTTCTTATTTCTTGTCTGTTGTTTGTTACTTGGTATGGTTTCTTGCTCTCGATATTTGGAACATTATTATTGTAGTTGTTTAGTTAGAGGGTTTTTTTATATCTTGATGTATCCCTGATAAGGGCTGGGACTGGATGTAAAAAAGCACATGAGTGCTTATTCATTATCCTCGAATCAAAGAATTTGCCTTGAATTTGCCTTGAATCTCTCTCTCTCTCTCTCTCTCTCTCTCTCTCTCTCTCTCTCTCTCCTCTCTCTCTCTCTCTCTCTCTCTCTCTCTCTCTCTCTCTTTGGGGGATGGGGTGTTTGTTTTGTTGTTAGTTTTTCGGGGGTGTTTTTGTTTAGGGGTTTTTTTAGGGGAAGGGGGGGGGGGGGCTGCTATTTCCTAATCAGGGCAAGGGCCGGATGAAAAAAAAGTATGTGCATGCTTACTATGTTACGCTTGGAAAATAAAGATTCATTCATTCATCTCATTCATTCATTCATTTTCTCTCTCTCTCTCTCTCTCTCTCTCTCTCTCTCTCTCTCTCTCTCTCTCTCTCTCTCTCTCTCTCTCTCTCTCTCTCTCTCTCTCTCTCTCTCTCTCTCTCTCTCTCTCTCTCTCTCTTCCCCCAAAAGTCCTTCGGATGAGACTTTAAACCGAGGCCCCCGTGTGCGAACGCACGCAGAACATCTTGCGCACACGTTAAATCCTGTTCCGCTTTTCGTAAGAGTAGGCCATCGTGTGCCGGTGGGAGCAGATGACATTTACAAAACTGCATACACACGGGGACTGGATGTAAAAAAGCACAAGAGTGCTTATCCCATTATCCTCGACATAAAAGAATCAATCAATCAATCAATCTCTTCTCTTCTCTCTCTTCTCTTCTCATCTCTTCTCTTCTCCTCTCTTCTCTTCTCTTCTCTTCTCTTCTTTTCTCTTCTTTTCTCTTCTCTTCTCTTCTCTTCTCTTCTCTTCTCTTCTCTTCTCTTCTCTTCTCTTCTCTTCCCTTCTCTTCTCTTCTCTTCTCTTCTCCCCAGTCTCAATGGGGCATCAAGTCCTCCACTGTCAGTGTGGCTTGAACACAGAGAGAAAGGAGACAGACAGGCAGGAGATTGCTGGCACTTGTCACGCTCTGAAATCGGCTGACCATCAACCAGAAACGAGTTCTCCCACTCACTTCTCTGGGCTTCAGAAAGCCTGCACTTTCTATAAAGGTCATCGATGGGCTGACATTGTAGCTGCTATCTCTTGTCTTGGCTGTAACGAGGTGTGTGTTTTTTTCTCCACTGGTGTGTGATGGTATTGTCTGGGTGTTGATTGTATCATGGTGTTTCATTGTGTTGTGTTGTTGTGTCATGTTGAGCAATGTTATATTGAGTTTGGTTAGCCTCGTGTGGTTGATATACGTGACTAAACTTAGCATGAACTTACATAGTGTTACATGGTTCGCTTTTACAGCACAGTGTATTTAGAGTGTACTACATTTAGTTCTTTCCCATTTTGCAGCATTGTGTTACAATATCATGCGTGACGTTTCTTCCATGACGTGTCATAATTCATCACACTATATCCTTAGGAGCTCTATAGACAAATATATTGCATTGCATGTCCTTGTTATCACCATGGTTTTACCTATGTAAAATAAAGGGGGGGGGGCATTTTCGGTGGGGGGGGGTTCCCACCAAGACTTTATCCATTCCCACTATTAGGCACATACTTATTCATCTACGATTTGGGGGAAATTTCACAATTAAAGTACTCTTCATAGCTGTAATATTGTGTTAGATAATCTCGATGGTTTCTGTATATGATGCTTTCATGGGTAGATTCACCCTAAACCTGAACAGCTTATGTTTTCATCAACTCATGAAGTAGTCAATAGAGCAGTTCCTTAATATCTGTTAAGACAGTCCTACTTGCACAAGTTGAATGTGGCAGAATCTGATCCTCTCTAGGATGCAAAATGCATTCTGAATACGTTTGTGTCATCTATTATGTCACCCTCAAGGGTAAACTAGCTTGGGTGTGGGAAGGAGAAACAGCACAAACGTTGGTTTAAGCCTGGTACTTCAATGTCTGCAAACATTTAAAATGCGGTATGATGACAAAAAGTAACATCCCTGATATGCCCTCTGTGGACAGCAGGGCTACAAACAACATATTGGATTGGACTGAAACAGTCATGTCTAGCTAGCTTTCCTTGGAAAATGGGATGAGTGTAGTTTAAACGTACGTGCGCACAAAACTGTGAATGTGTTTGCACATGGATTACTGGCTTAGAGTCTCGTCTGGTCTAAGTTTTATCAAAAATGCACAAAGTTGAAATAGGTAGAGTCAACTTTGACAACGATGA
>CM060324.1:35386082-35395767 GCA_030674155.1 Stramonita haemastoma
CATCCCATTATATAGTGTTGTCTGTATTGTGTCCTTTCAGAATGAGAGAGAGAGAGAGATTTTGGTATTAACATACACACTTTTTGAATTAACTTCATACCTGCACCAGTTACAGCATGTACTGTCAAGTAGCCTTTTAGTCATAAGTATGTCAAACTGGAACGTTGTACCACTGTTCAGTGCAAAGAAATTCCTGCATGTTTTTAATTCTTTCACCTCTCTTTGTTCGTGATGTTATTTCACACTTTCAACAGAAAAAACAGTACCTAGCTTGGTTTGTTCCAGACATGCGGGCATTAGAATTCTTTTCAAATAGTGGGGAGAGGGCACAGTTTAGCTGGCATCATTATCTCCTGCTATTCTGGTGTCTATTTATCGATTTGTTTCGTTCTTTTATTCCGAGGATAATGGAGTAAGCACTCATGTTTTTTTTTCACATCCAGTCCCTGTATATATGCAGCTTTATAAATTTTATCGTCCATTCCCACCGGGACACAATGGCCTACACTTTCTCAGAATGGAACAGGTTTTAACGTGTGCTCAAGATGTTCAAAGTGTGGGACCTCGGTTTATAGTCTCATCTAAAGGACTTTTTTGGGGGTGGGGGTGGGGGAGGGGAGTGGAGTGTGCACTGAAGTGTCAATGTAGAAGGAGTATCTCCTTCCTCCTGTCTATCTCCATGCTGGGGTCAGGTGCTTCACTGTCAGTGTGGCGTCAACACAGGGCTGGTGTGTGTAGTGACAGCATCTCTAGAAAAGGAAGGTTATCAGTACTTGTCACCTCTGCTCTGAAATCCCCTGACCATCCTCCCCCACGAAATGAGTTCTGCCACTTTTATCTCCAGACCTGGGGAAAGCTGTGACCCTGATAGCAGGCATGGATGTGCTGGGGATCCCAGGCTGTTGGTGCACTGGCTTTGTCAGGGTGCATCAAGATAGCTTTTTCGAAGTAGTTCTGGCTGCATGATTTCTGGCTGTTTTTTGGTTCGGTTTCTTCTGTTGTATCGCATTGTATTTTATTGCACTATATTAAATAACATTTCAATACCTATCAGACCTTGAACCTTCTGAGGTTGATTTCACACTTGCAAGAACCTGCAATGAATATAGTATTCCTGTACATATCCTGAAATGTGATAATATAAAGGCTTTTTCCCACAAAGGTTGGGGTTTTTCGGGGGATTTTTGTTTTTTCTTTGGGGATGGGGATGTTAAAAGACACAATTTTGCGCGTCTTTCTCAAGTGCTTTTCTGTTTTATCTGGTGGTATACTGCACTGCGTGGTTGTACTTTGTTGTATATCATTTTATATCGTGGTACAATCACCAGTATTTACCTCTTGATGAATCCTGCATATTATTATGTCAAGTCAAGCTGAATGTGTTTACATTACTTGTTGGGTGGGAAAACAGTCTGTATTCAACAGCAAGTCGTACAGCTGTCTGTTATTTATGTAGTGGCCGTATTGATCAGTTCTGTTGTACTCCTCAGCTGGTAGAGGAAACTGCGTTGTTCTCAGTGACCCAGACAAGAAAAACATTTGTTCCGACAGTTGCAAGAAAGAGTGGAGTTGTAGCAAACCTGCTTCTCTCTTCCACCTCCACTTTCAAGTCACAGCACAAAAGAGATTCCCTTCCATTGTGCCCGTTTTTGAGCATCACAGCTATGGTAGGATCTAAGGAATGCTCAGCGTTAAGTCATGTTTATTCTCTCCTGTTATTTGCCTGGTGATAATCGTTTTAATATTCAAGTGTCTTCCATTTGTTTTGTGGACTGCTTTTTATGATATAAAATAATCATTTGGTATTTGTATTTTGTACAATGATTCTGCTTATGGTGTCCTAAAATGAGTTTTGTCATGTGGATACGTAACTGCTAAAATAATCCCGGCCGCCATAGCAAAGTGGTAGTACCTTGCTTTATGGCTGGAACGGTCGCGAGTTCAAATGCCACAGAGTCATGGGGATTTGTCAGACTCTGTCCTTGATTATACCTGGGGCGAATTTAACATGGGCTCAGTGGGAAAACAAGGACTGCCGGTCGAGCTTCATCCACTTTACAGATGTGGTTTTTGAGAGTGTTGCTTGAATCGCTTGACCAAGACTGCGGATGTCTGTATCTCTCCGGGCCCCGTTTGATGCCGATAGATTCTGTGATGGAAAGCGTACAATACAGATCTGTCAATCAGTTTCAAAGCACACGCACTCCCACAGCAACAAGATAACAATTTCATCAGCCAACGAAAATTGTCTCTGATTCGATGCTCTGTCTCATGTAACCTCAGTACTGCTTTCTCAGATGCATTTGGGCTTGTGTTGAGTCAATGTCAAAGTGCCAATGTTTCGAGATTCGCGGAAAATGTTATTGGAGGGAAGTTGTGGTGGTACACCCCTTTCCTCTCTTCCTAGGGGTGGGGAGAGGCCTTGTTTACTTTAGTTCCACGATGAGTAGGGGCTTAGTATTTGGTAAGCTGAGTACATTAGCTCAGATCAGACACCATTAAACATACCAACGTGATCTGGCAGTATGTCTATGCTCCTATATCCCTGTAGCTTTCATTAACGCATCATTTTTTGTCTCCTTTTAAATGAATCAGCTAAGTACACGGCATCAGTGTTTGTTCTCATTTGGAACAGTCACATACATATCAGTACAAAGCAGGGTTTCTCTTATTTCTCCAGTGCTGTGTGGATGGTATCTCCAATCCCCAACTGTCAGTGTGGCTTCAACACAGGGGGCATTGCAGACTGAAAGGAGACAGACCACTGGTACCTGTCACACTGTGGAATCCCCTGACAATCACCCAGAAATGAGTTCTGTCTCTTTTTTTTCTCCAGGCCCCAGGGAAACCATGACACAGAAAGAGGGTATGCGTGTGCTGATAACGAGCTGTGGATGCTTTGTGTATGTGTGTGGGTGAAGCAGAACAGTTCGTTACAAAGCAGTTTGGGTTATGTGTTGTGTTCATTGTGTGTTTCTTGTGTCTGGGTGTACTGGTGTTTTTTTTTACCGTAATGTTGCAGCGTTTTAAGCTTTTCTGTTTGAGGTTGTGTTGCATTGTTTTGTAATGTTGTGTTATGCTGCATTTTATAGGTTTTTTTTCGTCAGGCTACAACCCATTGCGTTGGACATAATCCAGAATGTTTTAATCTTAATCATTCATGAGCATTACTCGATCTACACAGCAACATTTTGCATTTACCACATTACTTACATTGTGTTTAAATATACAATTCTTTATTATACATGTCTCAGTAACGCTGGTAATGTTTATCTGTCTGCACAGATGGGATTCCTTCCCATAAAACATCATAATATGCATACGTACTTTTTCGTGTCTTGTGGTCCATTAATATACGTACACTTTAGTTCTATTTCAGCAGTGGTTACTAATCTGTTTGCTGTTTCTCCATACCCTTATGCTTTTTCTGGGATATAAATCATCTTCATCCTCAGCCTCTTGAGCCATCTGAAGCATACTTGTACGTAAATAGAATGATAACCGTATCTTCAATAAGTGACATCTAATGTATAACTATGTTACAGTGGTTACAAGATAAAAAGATTTTTCACGATACTGCCATTTGATATAAGATTTACAACATAAGGCTTATCCATCTTCATGATCCAGCATGAAGAGAGAATGCTTACCATCTAGTACAGGAAACACGGTTTTAACTACACCATCTCTCTCTCTCCTCTCTCTCTCTCTCTCTCTCTCTCTCTCTCTCTCTCTCTCTCTCTCTCTCTCTCTCTCTCTCTCTCTCTCTCTCTCTCTCTCTCTCTCTCTCTCTCTCTCTCTCTCTCTCTCTCTCTCTCTCTCTCTCTCTTGCTGAGAGGCAAAGACAGTGGTGTCTCATAGCCTATGCGGTTGTTCCAGGAGCGAGATGTCAAAGACCTCAGCTTATCCAGGGGCCAGCATATTGAGGGCGGTGCCCATCTCCTCTCCCTCGCTGCTTTACCTCCCCTTACCCTAAAGAGGGTAGGTACCCATTTACAGCTGAGTGAGCTAGGGGAATGTACTGTAACCAAGACGCACAAACAGCCACCCATCCACTTGATAACCACGCTCAATACTGCTTAGCTTTAGCTTAAGGAAAGCGAGTGCTCTGACCACTGGGCTATCTAGCCCCCAAGAAAGAGAGAAATAAATATATATAGAGAGAGTGAGACAGACAGACAGACAGACAGACAGATGTAACCATGTCCTTCTTCATTTCCAAGGCAAACAATTCACGCTGAGAAATTTGATCGGGGCAACAGACAATTTCCGCAGAGAAGCGACAGTTTCATCAGGCAAGGTGTGGAGAATGTTCGGGTAATGATGATAATGATTATCACTGGCTTAGTGTCCAGTGTTACGAACGACTCCGTAAACTCACACTGATTCCTACATAATTATTCTTAAATCTTGGAAAAGAGACACAGGCGTGTATGCATACTTACACAAACAGATAGACAGACATACAGTAATACAGGTATGCAGATGGACCGAGAAATAGATATGAGTGAGTGTACGCGCACGCACACAGACATCGAAGGGGTAGGGGGTGGGGAGGGAGGGGGGGCGTGAGTGCGTGCATGTGTGCGTGTGTGCGTGCGTGCGCGCGCGCGCGTGCGTGTGTGTGTGTGTGTCTTTGTCAATAAATGACTGTATGCATGCACTTATGCAAATATGTGTGTTATAAACAGACAGACACACAGAAAACAGATTCACAGACGCACAGACATACAGACAGACAGACAGATAGACAGATAGACAGACAGACAGACAGACAGACAGACAGACAGACAGACAGACAGACAGACAGACTGACAGACAGACAGACAGACAGACAGACAGATAGACACACAGATACACAGACAGACAGACAGACAGACAGACAGACAGACAGACAGACCGCTGACTCAATCACTTACTCTCAAAAGAGAAAAAAAAAAAGACGAGACAAATACGAGTGTGCGCAGAACAGGAAGGGAGGGACGGGAAAGAACTGTGTGTGTGTAGGGGGGGGGGGGGGGGGGGGGCACGGAAAAAGTGAGAAAAGGGGTTTTATATGAAGTGTGGAGATGACGAAAACCGACAGAACAAGGGATAAACAGAGATTGACAGGAATACAGATCAACAGACAGACAATGTCAATGTGTGTTCCTACCAAAAAGAAAGTGTAAAAGTGACTAAAAGATCAAGAAAAGTTGAAGTGTGGATTTCAAGGCAACAAGATCTTCAGATGCATGAGGTTTCCGAAAATCCTTCTGAAGCAGAGAAAATGCAAGAGACGGGGAATGGGAGGGATTTTCTTCCGGGAAGTTTTAAGCCGATAAACTGGCAGCGAATCCTAGCAAGGTGTCAACTGAATTTGAGCAGCGACATTTTTTTTTTAGAAGATAACTCAGATTCTAAGCTTTGATACCATGGCTCTTGCGCTCAATATTTTCTTTTAAATCTGAGTAATCAATGTAAGCTCATCTTTTCAAAAAATTGTTATTCAACTCGTGGTATTATGAGAGGATTATAGTTCACTAAAGCTTTAGAATTAAATCTTTGAGATGGCATATTGATTTCCATGTAAAAGCATTCGTAGCTAAAAGCAAGCATAGCTTACAAGAAATGCTGGAACACCATGGTAGCAGGCTGCCTTCGTCTTGACAGCAATAATGACAAACAGCAACAACAACACTTCATTGATTTTGAATACCAAGAGAAGAAGAAGAAGAAGAAGAAAGAAGAAGAAGAAGAAGAAGAAGAAGAAAAAAAAAAAAAAGGAGAAGGATGAAGAAAGGAAGAAAAACAACAATAACAAAGGGATGATGATGATGATGATGATGATGATGATGATGATGATGATGATGATGATGATGATGATGATGATGTGATGATGATGATACCTACAGACATAGCGATAGGAAAACCCGAAACAAGTTAAAAGTAAACTAAAGGAACGTTCAACCAAAACGAAAAAAAATCGGCAAAATAGGAGACAGTAAAAAAAACAACAAAAAGAAGCCAAAACGTCAGGTTAAAAAAGGGAGAGGCCTAAGGCACACACACACACACACACACACACACACACACACACACACACACACACACACACACACACACACACACACACACACACACACACACACACACACACACACACACACACACACACACACACACACACACACACACACACTGTCACAAATAGTGCAAGAAAGTTACCAGGCATAGACAACATAACGAAAAAACACACAAGCAAAATCAAACAAAACAAACGAGAGAGCCAAAAAACATACCAAACAGACAGACAACGGGTACAGACACACAGACACATAGACAGAAAGGTAGCAGCATGGAAACCAAGTAGACAGAGGAGTAAGTTAACCCCCACCCACCACCCCCACCCTCCCTTCCGTTTATTCATAAGGCAAAGAATTAATCTGAAGAAACTTGATGAAGGCGGTAGATGATTTCCGCGGAAATGACACAACTCCAGCAGAGTAAACCACTACAGTTAAAGGAGGCTTGATAATGTTACCAATTCAATCTTCTTTCGTCATCTACACTGACTCATACACTTCATTCCCCCGTGCCTTTTGAAAAGGAAACACAACGAAGAGATGAAGAAGGGGTGAGAGGAAGAACAAATAATTATGTGAGAGGTGTGGCAAGGTTGAAAAAAGGGAAGATGAGGGTGGGGGGTTAGGGGTTGTATAGATTAGAGACAGACAGACAGACAGACAGACAGAGACAGGTAGTGAAGGACAGAGACAGATACAGATAGAGAGAAAGACAGACAGACAGGTAGATACAGACAGAGACAGAGAGAGAGATTGGGGGGAAGAGAGAGAGAGAGAGAGCTAGGGGGAGAGAGAGAGAGAGAGAGAGGGGAGAGAGAGAGGGAGAGAGAGAGAGAGAGAGAGAGAGAGAGGGGGGGGGGAGAGACAGAGACAGAGACAGAGAGACAGACAGACAGACAGACAGACAGACAGACAGACAGACAGACAGACAGACAGACTGACAGACAGACTGACAGACAGACAGAAACAAAGAGAAACAGAAAGGGAAAGAGGATTGTGTGGAAAGGAGATACAACCGGAAAATGCTACCAAAAGAAAATAAATTAATAAAGGAGAAAAAAAAAACCCAAAAAAATTAGAGAAGATAACAGAGAGTGTGGAGAGAAACAGACACAGAATTAAAGAGGGGAAAACACACAATCAGAGTGACAAAGAGATTGACAGCACCCCGACTAACAGGAGTTAAGACAGACAGAGGGTGAGTGAGTGACAGAAGCAAACATAGTCAAGTACTGACAGACATCGAGGCAAACACAGACTGACAGGGGCTTGAGTGAGACACAGGGAGTCGGAACTAGATCACTGTTTGTTGTCTTTGTTTGTAATGATAAGACAGAGAAACGTATAAAAAAAAGTAAATAAATAAGAGCCAACAAAAAACATATAACGAACAATACAAAAAAACAGACAAAAAAGTGCCATGAAAAGAGAGCTCAAATGAACAGGAAAAAAAACCACATACATATATAGATTACAAAGAGAGAGCTTACAGAACACATCTACACCTACACCTACACACACACACACACACACACACACACACACACACACACACACACACACACACACACACACACATACACATACACCTAGCACACACACACACAAATGCACGCACGCACAAACACAAGCACACGCACATACGCACATGTACGTGTGCGCGCGCGCGCGCACACACACACACACACACACACACACACACACACACACACACACACACACACACACACACACACACACACACACACACACACACACACACACACACACATTGCCCGTCTTTTTCCTTACTTAAGGTAAAAAAATGTGTTTGTAAAGAGAAAATTAAACGCTAGAGGCAAAATCAAAGGGTTACACTGTGTAAATGCACACCTCTTTGCATAGACAGAAATGTAGAAGATGCGCTTCAGAGGTGTATGAATGAATTGAAAGAAAGAAAGTCTGAATGAATGACAGAATGAAAGAAAATGAACGAATGAATGAATGAATGAATGAATGACTCAATGAATGAATGAATCAATCAATCAATCAATCAATCAGTCAATCATTTGATCAATCAATGAATCAAGGGCGGCAGCACATAAGGACTGTGCAAGTCAAGCCTCCTAGTCAGAGAGTCATAGTCGATCACTAAAGACTACGCTGTACAGAGGAATTCCATGAGTGGGAAAGCCTTTGATCATACTGCCTCTCACTTTGCTGTGGCCCCCAGCGCGAATGGTTTAATCAAGAACTGTAATAACGCTCAGGCACCTAAGTGGATTTAGGTAATTTGAAGAATGACAAATAAAATCTATGAAGAGATGAAGGGAGTGTGATGGAATAGCTAAGGGAGGAGGGGAGACAGAAAAGGGACAGGAGACAAGGCAAGGCAAGGCAAGGCAAGGCAAGGCAAGGCAAGGCAAGGCAAGGCAAGGCAAGGCAAGGCAAGGCAAGGCAAATTCTTTTATTCGTGGATAATAGATAAGCACTCATGTGCTTTTTTACATCCAGTCCCCGCCCTTTTCAGGGATAACATCAAGATAAAAGGATACTAAACAATAAAACTATGCGCAGTACCAAACAACATACAAGAAATAAGTACACTACATGTAATAAGGTAAGAGAAATGCACTCATTCAGAAGACGAAAATCAGAAGTCACAATAAAATAACTTTGATTATGAAAGAAGAAAAAAAAAAAGAACAAAACAGAACAAAAAAAAAAACCCAACCAACCAACCAACCAAACAAACAAACAAACAAACACGCTAACAGATAAAGAGCAAACAAGAGAACATTATGAATAAAGAACTGAAAACATCAATCTACCACCATCTGAGAGAGAGAGAGACAGAGACAGACAGACAGACAGACAGACAGACAGACAGACAGACAGACAGACAGAGGCAGAGAGAGAGAGACAGAGACAGAGACAGAGTCTAAGTGACTGATAAAATCAAGCATACAGACAGCAACACACAGAAGGGAAGATGCACACCCAAAACAGAAGCACACGTTTAAACCTTGACCGACGGACAGACAGACGAGACAGACACAGAGACACAGACACAGAGACCAGAGACAGGAGGAGCTTGACCACTTTCTTTGTAGTTTGCGAGGCAAACAAGTCAGGTTGGAAAAGCTGATCAATACAACACATTACTTCAGCTGGAAAACAACTGCTCCCTAAGCTTAGCCTAAATCTCCGGCACTGTGTTGGTATGGTTACTGGTAATTCCTAAACATCCACCGTTACCACTGGGTCAATACATGCACTGACTCAGACTGCTTTTTGAGAGACATATACAGAGGACATGAAACAAAACTATAAGAAAGAAGAAACGAGTGTTTGTAAACACAACTTGATAATCCAAATACGAGTTTCAAGAGAACAGGAGACTTGGACAGATAAATTGACACTTATGTGTCCATTCCCATAGGTTTGTATGTTAGGATCTACTTAGATGTGTCGAAAACCCATGTAAAAACGAAAATAAAAACTAAGACCGCGTGCTCTTTCATTCTTAGAATACGTACGTGTAGAATGTCTTCTTTGAAAATCAGAGTAAGTTCCAAGTTTAAGCTATAAACTTTACGTTAAAAACCCCATGCTTATTTTATTTCTTTTAAGTAGTAAGT
>CM060324.1:35395867-35403367 GCA_030674155.1 Stramonita haemastoma
GGGGGAGTGGTAGTCAGCACTGATGTTAACTCCAGGAGAAAAATCTCCTCGACCGGACAGAAAGAGAGAGAGAGAGAGACATAGGCAAGGCAAGGCAAGGCAAGGCAAGGCAAAATATTTTATTCGAGGATAATAGATAAGCATTGTGTGCTTTTTTTACATCCATTTCCCCGCCCTTTTCAGGGATACATCAAGTTGTAAAAATACTAAACAATAAAGCTTTATGCAAACCAGACAACATACAAGAATAAGGACACTATATATGATAAGGTAATAAAAATGCGTGCGGAAGAGAGAGGAGGAGAGGAGAGAGAGAGAGAGAGAGAGAGAGAGAGGGGGAAAGAGAGAGAGAGGAGAGAGAGAGAGAGGAGGAGAGGAGAGGAGAGAGAACGAGAGAGAAGAGAGAGAGAGAGAGGAGCAAGAGAGAGAGAGAGAGTTTTTTTGTTTGTTTTCATTCTGTATATGTTAATCTTAGTTCTTAAGCAGTCTTTGGCTCTTTTACAGTCAGATATACATAGAAAATACTTTTTTCTTTACGTGGGATCAGTTTTAAGATCAGAATGAATAAGTATATAAAGAACAGTATAAAGAAATTGTCTGAAATCTTCCTTTATGTCTGTCCACATACAGTATTTTGTGTGTTTAAAATTGTCTTTCTGTTGTAAATTTAGAACCCTAAAAATGTATGGGAGTGTTTGTTATAATTTTTATGTGTGTGCGTGTGTGCGTGCGTTCGTGCGTGCGTGCGTAAGTGTGCGTGAGTGCGTAAGTGTGGGGTGTTTGTGTGTGTGTGTGTGTGTGTGTGTGTGTGTGTGTGTGTGTGTGTGTGTGTGTGTGTGTGTGTGTGTGTGTGTGTGTGTGTGTTGTGCGGGTGTGGCGGGCGTAAGTGTGCGTGCGTGTGCGTGCGTGCGTGTGTGTGTGTTCGCTTGCTTGCTTGCTTCACACATTGCCTGTTGCCAACATAAAGCAATCAATTCATCAATAATGACACTCTGGTTTGTTCCATCTGCGCTTATACAAAACAAAGAAAAACCTATAGTAAATAGTGTGCTAACTGAAGCAGAGAACAAATGGTTTTGTAATTATCTTCTGTTTGCTCAGTTAATTCATTTCTTTGTCCATGTTAATCCTTGTGGAATGCGCTACGGTAGTTTTTCTACACTATTGGTTTAGTACTGTTTTCTTTTTTTGTACTGTAGTATGTTTTCGATTTATTTGAATTATATATACAGTTTTTGTGTTTTATTTCAGCAGTTCTGATGAGCAGCATTGATAAATGATAATGTAAAATGATTGCCAAGGAAACGTTTCCTCTCTTTGTGCCTCTCTATTTACCTGCATGCGTGTGCTTACGTACCTATGAATGAGTATATGTATGTGTGTGCATGTGTGTATGCAAGTGTGTGAGCCTTCTTGTGTATGTATATGTGTGGGGGGGTGAGGGTGTGTGTTTGTGTGTTTGTGTGTGTGTGGGGGTGTGTGTGTTTGTGTTTGTGCGTGCGTGCGTGTGTGTGTGTGGTGTGTGTGTGGTGTGTGTGTGTGTGTGTGTGTGTGTGTGTGTGTGTGTGTGTTGTGTGTGTGTGCAAGGGTGTGTGTGCATGTATGTATGTATGTGTGTTTGTTTGTTTGTATACGTGTATGTGTATGTGTTTGTGTGTGTCTCTGTACTTTCTACTTGTCACAAAGAGTTGTTTTCAGCATTAAGCGATTAAGCAATCAATAACTGCATTCTGTTTTTTCTGCGATATTTTCAAAAGACAAGTCCATACTCCAATTCACACAAGTGCCCTTAGAAGAGAAGAGATCAGTAAACGCCATCTATTTTGCTTTTCTTGTTGTTCGTTGAACATTATTTCCTCTATGTCCCAGGTTCAAATTATGTGGCCTGCACTTCTGCAATATTTTGTCTCTTGTTATGAATGTGTCATGGCGCTTCTATACTTTTTTGTTTATTTTTTTCTGTTTTAAATTTTGGGATTTTTTTGTAGATTTGTGTACTACCACGCCATATGGTTAATGAAGTTCTTTCACTTAAGTTTTTTAAAGGTAAAAATGTTAGTAAAAAATATCCAGAAAGTAGTATATTAACAAAAATTATCTTTCCTTCTATCCATTTGTTTCCCTTTCTCTTTCTCTGTCTGTCTCTCTGAACAACATAATTGGATTGGATTCTCTCTGTCTTTGTTTAAGCACGCTTTTTCACCATCCAGTGCTAGGAATGGATTATTTTGGTAAGTTATCTACGTAACTGTTCATAACGATTTTAGATAAAGAGCCATAGGTTTGTCAAATCTTGAATCCTAAATGTTAAAAAAGTGGGTGCGTATGTGTGTGTGTGCGTTCGTGCGTACGTGCGTGCGCGCACGCGCGCGCGCGCGCGTGTGTGTGTGTGTGTGTGTGTGCTGTGGTGTGTGTGTGTGTGTGTGGTGTGTGTGTGTGTGTGTGGTGTGTGTTGTGTGTGTGTGTGTTGTGCGTGTGTGTGTGTGTGTTTGGAGGGGGGATGGAGTGCATGTGCGTGCGTGCGTGCATACGTGTATGTATTAGTGTGTGTGTGTGTGTGTGTGTGTGTGTGGTGTGTGTGTGTGTGTGTGTGTGTGTGTGTGTGTGTGTGTGTGTGTGTGTGTGTGTGGTGTGTGTGTGTTTATTGATTTATTTAATCTTTTATATTTTCTTTTACTCATTTATATCGATGACAGTGGAATAAGAACTCATGTGCTTTTTTTACATCCAGTCCCCGTGTGTGTGCAGTTTTGTAAACCTTGTCATTTGTTCCCACCGGCACACAATGGCCTACTCTTTCGATAAGAGGAACAGAATTTAACATGTGTGTACATGTGTGTGTGTATGTGTGTGTGCGTGTGCGTGTGCGTGTGCGTGTGTGTATGTGTTTACATGTGTGCGTGCATGAATGTGTGGGTGCTTGCATGTTTATGTTTGTGTGTGTGTGTGTGTGTCTTTATAATCACAAACAACATTGTTCAACATGAAGCGATCATTCCATCAATAACTACATCTCTCTCTCACTCTCTCTCTCTCTCTCTCTCTCTCTCTCTCTCTCTCTCTCTCTCTCTCTCTCTCTCTCTCTCTCTCTCTCTCTCTCTCTCTCTCTCTCTCTCTCTCTCTCTCTCTCTCTCTCTCTCTCTCTCTCTCTCTCTCTCTCTCTGTCTCTCTCTCTCTCTGTCTCTCTCTCTCTCTCTCTGTCTCTCTCTCTGTCTCTCTCTCTGTCTCTCTCTCTCTCTCTCTCTCTCTGTCTGTCTTTCTCTCTCTCTCTCTCTCTCTCTCTCTCTCTCTTCTCTCTCTCTCTCTCTCTCTCTCTCTCTCTCTCTCTCTCTCTCTCTCTCTCTCTCTCTCTCTCTCTCTCTCTCTCTCTCTCTCTCTCTCTCCTCCTTCAGCGCCTGCATGTCATCAGGGAAGCCCATTACCTTGTCCATACACCACGTGTGCTAACCCAGGCAGGGAACACTCACTTCCATTATCTTCTGTTTGTCTGGTCAATACATGTCCACACCCAAGTTTCATCCTTGTCCAGCAACGCACTGCGCGCGGCAATCATTGTCTTTTGGAAGATTATTTGTATGTTTTTTTTTAGAGTGATTGTTGTTATTGTTTTTTCCTCCATAGCTTTTTACACTGAAACCAGAGTAGGGGTTATAGACTAGTGGTTTTTGACGGTATTAAGACAGGGATCAAGACCTGGTTTGGTCCTCCACCCAGATGGTACAGGTAAAGGTAAAAGGTGTCCCATAATCTGTGCGGTCGTAGGGGAGCGAGGCGTCAGATACCTCAGCTTCTCAAGGGGTCAGCATATTGAGGGCGGCACCCATCTCCTCTCCTTCGCTGCTGTACCTTCACTGATGCCTGTTCACAAAAACATTCCCTTGGAGCTTAATACCGACTACCGAGACCCTATGTGAAAGAAAAGACAAAAAAGAAAAAAGAAAGAAAATAGTAGCACAAGCGGTTCTCTCTCTCTCTCTCTCTCTCTCTCTCTCTCTCTCTCTCTCTCCTCTCTCTCTCTCTCTCTCTCTCTCTTCTCTCTCTCTCTCTCTCTCTCTCTCTCTACTCTCATCTATCTATCTATCTCTATCTATCTATCTATCTATCTATCTATCTATCTATCCTATCTTGTCTCTCTCTCTGAGTTTAAGTGTGTGTCTACCTGCCTACCTCTGTGTTTGTGTGTTGTGGTGCGTGCGTGCGTGCGTTTGTGTGTGTGTGTGTGTGTGTGAGATGATAATAGCTGACCACATTTTCAAACATCAAACTATCAAATGATCGATACCAACAGGCTGTCCTCGCCTCTCCTCTCCTCTCTGTGTATGTCAATGAAAAAGTCCTTATCTTGAAAACACACACACTGTGTTAGACTTAACATGGAACATTTAGTTCCATCAATATCTGTTTGCTCTTGAAATTATTTTCGTAGTCGAATGCATTGAAATGTTCATTGGTTGTTCCGATACTTTCCCTTTTTTATGAAAGATGTGTGTACATTTTGGTTGAAAAACCCCTTGACAAGTTTTCTTATTATGAAAAAAAAATCGATGTTAAAACCATAGTGATGAACACTTCTTTAAAATCGTTAGCCAGCCAAGCGCGAAAGCTTTTTAAATTTCTTTTTATTTCGAGGATTATGGAATAAGAACAATTTTTTTTATCCGTTGCCACCGGCACACGATGTCTTACTCTTCCGAAAAGCGGAACGGGTTTTAACGTGTGAACAAAAACTTATGTGTTGTCTGCGTTCGCACACGGGACCTTGGTTTATAGTCGCATCCGAAAGACTTGTGTGTGTGTGTGTGTGTGTGTGTGTGTGTGTGTGTGTGTGTGTGTGTGTGTGTGTGTGTGTGTGTGTGTGTGTGTGTGTGTGTGTGTGTGTGTGTGTGTGTGTGTGTGTGTGTGGTCTCATAATATCTGATTTGATTTTCGAGCTTCAATCTATGAAATGGACGATAACAACAGGGTATCCTCAGCCTCTCCTCTCTATACAGGTCCATAAAATCATTATCTTATACACACACACACACACACACACACACACACACACACACACACACACACACACACACACACACACACACACACACACACGCACACACACACACACACGCACACACACACACACACACACAAACACACACACACACACGCACACACACACACACACACACGACACACAACACACACACACACAACACACACACACACACACACACACACACACACACACACACACACACACACACACACACACACACACACACACACACACACACAACGCTAGACTGAGCAGATCACATTTAATTCCATGTGTGTCTGTTTGTTCTTAAAATTAGTTCCCCATCTAAATCATATCATTGTTCAATGTATTGAAATTTTGTTGTTATTCCTGTTGTTATTCTAGTGTTTTCAATGTTGGTTTTCGTTTATGCAAAAGATGTATATTTGGGGGGGGGGGGGAGATCACCTTACAGGTTTTCTATGGTATGTCTGTTTGGAAATTAGTATGATAAGATCAGTCTGTGTGTGTGTGTGTGTTTGTGTGTGTGTGAATGTGTGTGTGTGTGTGTGTGTGTGTGTGTGTGTGTGTGTGTGTGTGTGTGTGTGTGTGTGTGTGTGTGTGTGTGTGTGTGTGTGTGTGTGTGTGTGTGTGTGTGTGTGTGTGTGTGTGTGTGTGTGTGTGTGTAACCTCTGTACACTATACTTGAAATCACATGCGCATGTGGTTTTGTTCATGCATATATTATGTGAGAGTGTGTATGCACGTGTGCGTGCATGCAAAAATACGTGGATGAGAACGCGCGTGTGTGTGATACTGCAACTATTACGGATTATTTTATCAAACAAAATGCTATTGGCTTAATTGATGCATCAGCACATATATCGACAAGGGAAGCCCATTACCTAGTTCACACACCACTGTATGTTGAATCAGTCACAGAGCATTTAGACTCATCAATGTTTGTTTGCCTGGAGAATCGATTTCTTCATCCACAATTATTTCTTGTAGATTGCATTACGTTTCTCTTATGATCGTTCTTCTGATAATTGTCTGTATTATTGCTAATACTGTTTGTTGTAGTTTACTTCCATCTTTAATTGGATCTTCGTATCTACTTGAAGAAAATTCATTTTTCTGATCTTGTTTCCAATTTTGTAAATTGCGTTACATTGTTTTATTGTCGTTCCTTTGGTTATTGTCTTTATTTGTTATCCATACGTTTCTTGTTGGCTTTTACTGTTTAAAATTTCCTTCAGATTCGTTGCTTTCATTGTTTTCTGGGAGCTTGATTTAAATAATAAATTTACTTATTTCATAAATTTGTCGATATAAAAATTGGATCAAGGAGTGTGTGCATACTGACTTCGACAAACAGTGGTTTTTTTGTGTGTTTTTCGGCTAGATCTCCGAGGTTCACCAATGGTCAGATTTTGGAGTATATGACCCTTTTGTGACTACCATAGGAGTAGCCAGGGACGGGATAGATAAGTGGTCAGAGCACTCGCCTTCCCCCAGCCAAGGTTAAGCAGCATCCAGCGTGGTTACCAATTGTATGGGTGACCGTTTGCGAGCCTTGGCGTCAGCACATCCAGCTATAAATGGGTACCTGCCCTCTTTAGGGTCAGGGAAGATAAAGCAGCGAGGGAGAGGAGATGGGCGCCGCCCTCGATATGCTGGCCCTTAGAGAAGCTGAGGTCTCTGATGCCTCACTATCCTACGACCATACAGGTTATGGGACACCTTGGAATAGCCACATTCCAACTTTGAGGATGATGTCTACACATGACCCCAGTGTGCAAGTGCTTTTTATTTTACACATATACTTTTTGTTCTATGTTCTTTACACAACACACACACACACACACACACACACACACACACACACACACACACACACACACACACACACCACACACTCACACACACATACACACACACAAACGCACACACACACACACGCTTACACACACATACACACATACACGTACACAAACACACACGCGCGCGCACGCACAAACAGCCAGTGCCATGTGACAAGGTTTTATTCACACTAGCTGTGGCGTGATTCCATTATCCAGCCAACAGAATTAATTTGCTCACCGTTGTTTAATCATGCAAGGATGAAGTGGGATAAAGGGTTCATCTTGCTGGCCAAACCAATCCCCTTTCATGAATTGCCTTTCTGCAAGAATGCAGCTATTTTTCGGTGCTTTGTTTTCCTTCATCTCGTTGTTTATCATCAGCGTAAATTAGGTTTATTATTGGTAAATAATTATGTGTGTGCAGGTGCTGATATTACGTGACGTGTAGTGTAGTGTAGTGTAGTGTAGTGTAGTGTAGTGTAGTGTAGTGTAGTGTAGTGTAGTGTAGTGTAGTGTAGTGTAGTGTAGTGTAGTGTAGTGTAGTGTAGTGTGGTGTGGTGTGATGTGATGTGGTGTGGTGTGGTGTGGTGTGGCGTAGCGTGGTGTATGTAGTGTAGTGTAGTGTAGTGTAGTGTA
>CM060324.1:35413367-35433367 GCA_030674155.1 Stramonita haemastoma
GAAAACAAAAAAGGGGAGACAACTTCAAGGGGTGAATTGGCCCTGAGTGGAATAGTAGTAGTAGGCATCCATCAGTCTCGGAAGACTATGGAGTTACGCTCTAGTCTTTAGAGTGCAAAGCCTGGGTAGGTAAGTATGGAGGGCAAGCTGTTACCCATGCAGCAGACCCCCCCTCTCCACGCCACTGGAATGATCCATTGGAAAGGCCATGACCGATATGAATGGTTCCAGTACCGTCGCAGGAGCTACCAGAACGTTGCCCGATTTTTCCTCAGGGAGGGTGTCTAAACACGACATCTGTGTGCATGCTGTTTTTTTGTTTTCTTTAATTTTGTCATCCGCTCCTACCGGCACACGATGGCCTGCTCTTCCGAAAGGCGGAACGGGGTTTTAACGTGTGCACAAGATGTTCTGCGTGCGTTCGCACAAGGAGCTTTGGTTTACTGTCTCGTCCGAATGACTGATATTCAGTTCGATTTTTTCGTCAAACTAGGAAGAAAGGGCGAGGCTGGGTACGAACCCAGAAACTCACGGTTTACATATTGGCAGTCGAACGTCTTAACCATCCTGCCACCTTCCTTCCTTGAGTGGAATAACGGAACTTGGAAATCTGAGAACCATAAGGAGTGGCTTAAAACTGGTTGCAAAGAGATTAAAGTGCATGCAATTAAATCATTCTAAATCACACAACAGTTTAGGGATAAAATAACACACACACACACACACACACATACACATACACACACACACACCGCGCGCGCGCGCACACACACACACACACACACACACACACACACACACACACACACACACACACACACACACACACACACACACACACTGCATTTAGGCAAAGTAAGGACAGATATGAGGTTTCATGTTATAGGGAAGATCTTAAGTAGAAAATAAATGTGCATTGTAGATAGATATCAAAGTATCAGTTGCAGGCTTTTGACTGAAGGAGTGAGGGAGACTAGTATGTTCACCAATGCACAGCTAGCTTCTTCTTTTTTGTTTTCTTTCTGTTTGCTTTTGTTCATTTGAAAGATTTCCTGTCTGGCATTGGCTTAGGAAAACTAAATCACATGTTATACAGTAGCTTTGGAAGGCTTTTAAGGATTTCATTGTGTGTAATATCCCGCACACAGTTATTTCCATAAAGAGGAAAATGATACTTTTTCTCAAAAATACCCAAAGTAACTTTGATTTTCTAAAAATTATTGGAGGGAGGGGGTATTCCTTAGCCAGAACTCCACAATTCATCAAGTGGTGAGATTTTTGCAAAATTATGCAACCATGTTTCCCCACCATTTAGGTAGCCACATCTCTATTTTATCATACTCATACATGACGGCACACTGCAATCATGTCAGCCAGAGAGAGTGTTGTAAAGCTGATCAACTCCTTCCACATCCTAGCTATCCATCAACCATGTTGCAGAATGGCTGTAGGTCAGTCTTGTGGTAGACGGATCTCTCCATCACTGTCTTTGTGGTCCCTGCTGCTGGGCTCTGTTGTAGGTGACTGATTCTCTATTGCTTTTGGTCTGTCTGCTTCTCCGCTACTAGGGTGTGTGTTTGCTGCTGTGTCAGTGTGTTAGTTTGTGTGTCTTTGTTTCTATCTGCTGTCTGTGTGCCTGTCTCTGTTTCTGCTGTCTGTCTGTCTGTCTGTCTTTGTTTCTGTCTGTCTGTCTGTTGTCTGTCTGTCTGTCTGTCTGTCTGTCTGTCTGTCTGTCTCTCTCTCTCTCTCTCTCTCTCTCTCTCTCTCTCTCTCTCTCTCTCTCTCTCTCTCTCTCTCTCTCTCTCTCTCTCTCTCTTCTCTCCACCTTCTCTTATTTGCCTCTTTTTTGTGTACTGGGCTGTCTGTTTGTCTGTCTTTCTTTCTGGCTATATGTATGACTGTTTTTCTGTCTGTTTGTCTGTCTATCTGTCTGTCTGTCTGTTAATCTGTCTGTTTGTCTATTGTTTGTCTGTCTGTTTGTCTGTCACTCTGTCTGCCACTCTGTCTGTTTATCTGTCACTTTGTCTGTATATCTGTCTGTCTGTCTAGCTGTCTGTCTGTCTCTGTCTCTGTCAATGTCTCTCTCTCTCTCTCCTCTCTCTCTCACTCTCCTCTCTCTCTCTCACACACACACACACACACACACACACACACACACACACACACACACACACCACACACACCACCACTCACACTCTCTCTTGGGGAAGGATAGCCTAGTGGTCAGAACATTGCGCTGGCAATTTGACGACCCAGGTTCGAGTCGGTCGAGGAGATTTTTCTCCTGGAATTAACATCATACTGACTCCACTCTCCCCCAAAGTCCTTCGGATGAGACTTTAAACCGAGGCCCGGTGTGCGAACGCACGCAGAGCATCTTGCGCACACGTTAAATCCTGTTCCGCTTTTCGTAAGAGTAGGCCATCGTGTGCCGATGGGAACAGATGACGTTTACAAAACTGCATCACACGGGGACTGGACGTAAAAAAGCACAAGAGTGCTTATTCCATTATCCTCGATATAAAATAATAAATCAACTCAAATCAAATCAAATCTCTCTCTCAATTTGTTTCAATCACTCTCATGGTCGGTACTCGCAGTTTCCTCTCTCATTTGGTGTCTTGTTATGGGTTGTTTCCTTTATGTCATAGTCCATGTCAAAAGTTTTCTTATAAGACAATATCAAAATCCAGTGCAACTGATAACAGATCAATGTAAATGATATCATGAAACACATAAACATCATTACATCCATATTATAGACTTAAAACACACACACACACACATACAACACACACACACACACACACACACACACACACACACACACACACACAACATACACACACACACACACCACACACACACACACACACACACACACAACACACAACACACACACACACACACACACACACACACAACCACACCAACACACACACACACTTCTTCACTCAGCTGGAGTTCTGTCAGATGTCCCCATACATTTGCCAAACACAGAGGCCTCTCAGGAGGTGGGGCACCATCTCCTAATTCAGCCACAGATTAATTTCCTCATGCATGTTTAGCCATGAGGGAAATTCGGGCAGATGAACCAGTCATCGTTTTCTTCATTATTCATCTTAAGGGAGCATTCTTTTGTCTGTTTATTTGTTTGCTTGATTTTTTCAGCTTGGTTTTGGGTTGTAAGTTTTTAAAGTCAATCTCATCATCTTTGCTTTATTCATATGTTGTAATTCTTGAGAAACAGGAAAATGGAGACAGTGACTAGAAGAGGGATTTGTGAAAGAGAAGACACAAACACACACACACAAAAGAAAATAGAAAAAAAACAGCTGACAAACGAGATACAGACATAACAGACACATACAACAGACACACGAACGAATCTGCATCTCTCTAGCATCAACTAGATAAATAATCTAAGACTCTTTCTCATTGCATGAGATCCGTTTTCTAAATTAATATGAATGCGGAGAGAGAGAGCTTTGAAGAACACATAATGATTCATATCACCCTCATGTTGATTCTAGAAGTATCAGAAAAAGGTGTCATCTGGCCCATGATTAGATATTCTACCTCTGGTTAATCATTCACCAGGGCACAGAACAAACAGAGGTCAAGCTTTCTTGTTGACCGCTCACTCTGTCACTGTCCGGATAAACCCTGCTGAGTCTTGCTGGCTGTGATTGCCTGCTGGTTTAGTGTGTCTCTTTGAATGCCTCAGTGTCTGTGTGTCTGTGTGTCAGTGTGTCTCTTTAGTCTGTATGTCTGTTACTCCTCCTCCTGCTTCTCTTGCATTCTCTCTTTGTTTCTTTCTGTTGCTTTTGTCAATCTCTCTCTTTGTTTGTTTAACACATTTGAATAAAAAAAAAACTCAGCTCTTCTCAACTGTCTCTATTGTCGCTTTTGTTACTAGAAGCTTCAGGCAATGCTACTTCAGTTAGTTATCTTTGTCTGCCTCTGCTGAGTTCTACAATCTCATGTAGCCCTCCAGACCACTAATCCCAATGATATTATGAATCTAGGTTGTTGTTGGTCTGTTCTTTTCCCTTGCTTTCAAAATTACCTTAGAGAATGTCATCTTTTACGTTGTTTCTGTATGCATGGTGAACATAGAAAAGACAAAGAATACCAAATAAAAAGTTTGTGCAGCAGTGTAGATTAAATTAAGATTAACGATCTGCTTGCCGTCATCTTCAAAATAGAAAGATAAACTGTTGAAACCTTGTCTCCATAATCATCACATAACAATCATGTAAGCCAATACAGTTTCATAGTGCTGATCAAGCTCAATGCACAATGAGGCTATCCATCCTGCCTGGCACAGAACAAGCGTAGGTCAAGTCTTCTTGTTGACCAGTCACTTCATCACTGTCCTCACTGTTCCTGTTGGGTTATGTTCTGAGGGGGACTGTCTGTTGCTTTGGTTTGTCTGCTACTCTGTGAGTCTGTTTGCTTCCCACATTACCAGTGTGTCTTCATTTCTGTCTCTGTGTGTGTGTGTCTATTGTGTTCATCTGCGTGTCTGCCTCTCCTTTTCTTTCTATCTGTCTGTCTGTCTGTTTGTCTGTCTGTCTGTTTGTCTGTCTCTCTCTATCTCTCTCAGTCTCTCTCTCTCTGTATCTCTCTGTATCTATGTCTCTCTGCCTCTCTCTTTCTCTATATCTCTCTATCTCTTTCTCTGTCTGTCTCTTTGTTTTTAAACATCTTTTGTGTACTTCCTCTCTTTTTTGTTCAGTTCTGCTTTTTTCTCTAGCTTATAGTCCATACCTAACAATGACACAGCTATTTATGTTTTGAGTTAAATACAACGTAACTAAATACTACAAAAAATAACCAATTTCATAGAACACGTGCAGATAAGCACATACATACAGAAACAGGGATATGGAATTGCCACACACAGACATGCGAATACACTCACACACACACGCACATATACACGCATGCACGCACGCACACACACACACACACACACACACACACACACACACACACACACACACACACACACACACACACACACACACACACACACACACACACACACACACACACACCACACACACCTACACACACAGAGTCCATATCTCTATTTCACAGCCAATGGATATTCTCACCAGCTCTCCTCACTCAGCTGGAGTTCTGTCAGATGTCCCCATACATTTGCCAAACAAGAGGCCTCTCAGGAGGTGGGGCACCATCTCCTAATTCAGCCACAGATTAATTTCCTCACGCATCTTTAACCATGAGGGAAATTTGTGGCAGATGAAGCAATCATGCTTTGTCCATTATTCATCTGAAGGGAGCATGGTTGTTTTGTTTGTTTGCTGTCTACTTTGTGCATCTGTTACAGTCTTTGTTATTCTCGTTTTTTTAATTCTATATTTTGTTTAGTTTTTGATTATTTATTTACCTGTAATTGGTAGAAAATGTTGAAGTCAACAAAGAATCTATCTTATGAATGCAAATAAAGAACTGGAGAAAAATACAGAGAGATTAAAAAGGTAAAAATAAGAGGGAAAGAGAAAGAAAAAGAGAGACAATGAGAAAGAAAGAGAGAGACAAAGAGACATAGCCAGAGACAGACAAACAGACAGACAGAGACAGACAGACAGACAGACAGATAGACAGACAGACAGACATATAGAGACAGAGAGAGAAAGATTGAGATAGAGACAGTAGCAGAGGCAGAGACCAAGAAACAAGAGGACAGAGACAGACAAAAAGACATACAAGTAAACATATAGGCAGACATGCAAACAGATAGACATACATATCCCAGATAAAAACCCTTTACCCAGTCACTATACCTCACTGCTATCTAGTAACTATCTCGTTTATCACCAAATAGATTGTATTTGCTTTTTTTCTTAGTGTGAATGTGGGAATCTTTGGAAGAATGCATCCTGATCCAAAATCACCATGGCATGGCAACTGAAGAATGTGTCAAAGAATGATGTCATCTGGTTCATGGCAACTGTAGAATGTGTCACAGAATGATGTCACTGGCCCATGGTAACTGTTGAATGTGTCACAGAATGATGTCATCTGGCCCGTAGTAACTGTTGAATATGTCACAGGATGACGTCATCTGGATCATTCCACTGTAGAATGTGTCAAAGAGTTGTGTCATCTGCCTCATGGTACGAAACTATATCTGTGTCTAATCATTCACTGGGGGCACAGAACAAACAGAGGTCATTTTTTTGCTGACTGCTCACTCTGTCACTGTCCTGTAAGTTCTACTGGCTCTTGTTAGCTGTGAATGCCTGCTAGTTTTCTCTGTCTGCTTGTACGCCTACCTATCTGTTAGTCTGTATGTAAGTGCATCTTTGTGCGCATTTGTAATAACTAATCCTTGTTTATCTTTGTTCCTTTCTCTATATCTGCTTATCTCCATCAACTTATCTGCCTATCAAGAAACACAATGAACTAAGAATGCTTTAAAGCAAAATATAGAAAAGAGATCATTTGGGCATATATATATATATATATATATATATATATATATATATATATATTATATATATATATATATATATATATATAAAATTGTATAGAATTGTGATGGGGTGGTAAGTAGATTATCTCCCATGTGATCGAGCGTGCCAATTGCAGCGTGGTGTTGCTATTTAGAGACACACCTGTGAATTGTGGATGTCTGTTTCCTTGGGTAGTGGTCAAAAACCCTCCATTGCATACACTTCGCCTTCATGATGGAATGGTTTATGCCATCTCTTACTTAACTCTGTTGGTTTATGTTGTCAGTAATAAACTGTCACTTTGTGTGGTTTATTTGATTATTTAACAGTCTGCTTTTTATTAGTGTGTGAGCCTCTGTTTTCGTATTTGCGTCTTTATTGCTGTATCTCTTCTCTGTTCTGTGCTGATTTTCCTTTAGTTTGCATTTTCTTATCGGCATATTTGCTTAGTTGTGTCGGATGCAATGATTTAGAATAAGCAATGTTAGTGTACATAGATAAGAAAATTTAACATCTAAAAAAGCGTATGCATGTCATTAAAACCATAAACAAACACAACCTAGTTACATAAGATACAGAAAACACATATGTTACATGGACTTCACATCCACAGGCGCGCGCGCACACACACACACACCCACCACACACACACACACACCTTTCCCCTCTGCCCCACACAAACACAGCCCATATCTCTATTTCACAGGCAAATGAAAACCTCACTAACTATCTTCACTCAGCTGGAGTTCTGTCAGATGTCCCCATACATTTGCCAAACACAGAGGCCTCTCAGGAGGTGGGGCACCATCTCCTAATTCAGCCACAGATTAATTTCCTCACGCATGTTTAGCCATGAGGGAAATTCGGGCAGATGAACCAGTCACTCTCCCCTTTATTCATCTGAAATAAGTTGTGTGTGTGGTGGTGTGTGTGTGTGTGTGTGTGTGTGTACTGTGTGTTGTGTGTGTGTCTGTGTGTTTGTGTGTGTGTGTGTGTGTGCATGTGTGTGTTTGCGTGTATGTGTGAGAGAGATTTTTATAAATTATTTATTCTTTTATATTGAGGATAATGGAATAAGCACTCATATGCTTTTTTCTCCCAGTCCCCGTGTGTATGCAGTTTTGTAAATCTTGTCATCTGTTCCCACCGGCAGACAATGGCCTACTCTTACGAAACGCGGAACAGGATTTAACGTGTGTGCAAAACGATCTGCGTGCATGAGAGAGAGAATGTTCCTGGAAAATTGAGATATTTAGGCCCTAAAGAACAAAAGAAAAGTAGTAAAATCATATCAAGTTTAATAAAATCCACCAAAACCCATCATGTACAGTTTACTGAAATGCCATCATAATAGCCAAGACATGTGTTTGTGGAGAATGAAAAAGAAATAACGATAATGGTTAAGTCATCCAATAAAGTGTTTGGCATTTTATCTATAGTCTCTAATAAGTCATTCAACTAATCAACAAAGAATTACTTCAAAATAGAATTAACTGTTTATGTGTTTCCATGTATGCATGCATTTAAAAAAATTCTATAACTAATGTTGTTATAGGTCCCTTCTTAAAGCAAAACACAATAGCATTAAAAATTTAATAGAACAGTCAAATATAATCTTGCTGCTTTGTAAAGCAGATCCATTTTTAAAGATAAGATTCAATTGCTACTTGATATGGCTAACCCTTAATTCGAGATTAGGAGGCTCTACACGTAATGTTGCTCTGGAGCTAAAACATCGAAAGATTTATATATGTGTTGATAAAATAATAAGCTGCTAAGAGGAATGCCTGAGTAACTAAAGCTTATGATAAATGAGTGGAATCAGAAGCATTTTGTTTCCTGATTTATTGGCTTGTTTACTGGGTTGTCATGCAGATTATTGTTGATACCGCCGGTGTTATTTGGCAATTTGGGATCTCATCAGCTGCGGTCATAACCCGCACAAATAATACTGACGCCTGCCTGACTGGCAAGAGGCTACTGCTTTATTTCAACCATTCTCAGCCCGACATCTTGGCAACAGAGCTGACACATTACTTGCTCTAATAAATCATCTGTTTGATGGGCATGCATGTATTTTGTGTTCTCAGCGTCACCCTTCAGTTGCCACACAAAGTTGATCCATGTCATGATGCAAGGCAGATTTGTTTTCTTTCTCCCATACTGTCTCTGATTTTTCCCAAATAGCGTAACTTTTTTTTTTAAATTCAGTTTCAGATTCGTAATTTGGACATCCTTTATAAGCAGTAATCTTTATTCTCTATAAGCTTTTATTCATGGAATAAACCTACTGTCAACAAAATAAAAATGAAAAGTTTGTGTGTGTACAGAAGAGAAGCAAATAAAAACATGACTCATTTTTTGCACATTATAGTGATGTCTTCACATTATGTTGATGTCTTTACATTATTGTGATGTCTTCAGGTGATGTCTTCACATAATGTGATGTCTTCACATTATGTTGATGTCTTCACATTATGGAGATGTCTTCACGCTATGGTGGTGTATTCACATTATGTGATGTCTTCAGGTGCTGTCTTCAGGTATGGTCTTCGGGCGATGCCTTCAGAAGATGTCTACAGGTAATGTCTTCAGGTAATGTCTTCACAATATGCTGATGTCTTCTGTTCAACCACATTATGCTGATGTCCTCTTTTCAATCACACTATGCTGATGTCTTCTGTTCAATCACATTATGCTGATGTCTTCTTTTCAATCCAATACAGTTCCTTTACTCACAGCGCCACCCACCGCTGAGGCCATATCAGGGTTGTCATCTTGTAGAATTTGTTTTTATCTCAGAAAGAAAGCAACTTGAATTCTATAATTCATGGAGGACTTATTCATCACCCTCTTGCTTGCTTTTGGGTGCTAGAAGTGTAAACAAAAAATAATAACAACACAAAAGTCCCACAAAACTGCTAAATTCACTGGGCTGTACTGAATCCATATTCGGGCGTACACGGACCAGTCTACCACAAAGGGATGAAAGACCAGTGTTAATCATGGCTAAAATGTGTCCACGGGGGATGGATGGCAAGTCTGCTGTAGAAGGGTAACGGCCTTTGAAATGAGATGGAAATTAGATTTTTCCAAAAGATGATGATGATGATGATGATGATGGTTTGAGGGTGTCTAGAGACAGGGTGATCACTTTGATGGGGCCATAGGGGAGGCTGGAGATTGCAGACTGCTACTGTGCTTGAAGACTGCTCAGTCTTTTAGGGAAAATGTTTGTGCCTATTTTTCAGCTGAGTAAGCCCTTAACTGGTACAATTCTGATTTAGGTTAGACCAAATTGATTCCATCTTGTCCATTATGCATGGATAGGCTTAATGAAGACTCAATTTTTTATTTTATGAAATTTTATATGAATAATATGACTAATCTATACTTTCTGTTAACTTTCAAGATGCAACTCCACACACGAGTATATGAACACTTGCGCACCAGTGTCAGCGCGTGTTTGTGCGTGCCCAGTGTGTGTGTGTGTGTTGTGTGTTGTGTTGTGTTTGTGTGTGTGTGTGGTGTTGTGTGTGTGTGTGGTGTGTTGTGGTGTGGTGGTATGCGTGGCACCCTCGCGTGTGTGTATGCTGCAGTGTGTGTGTGTGTGTGTGTGTGTGTGTGTGTGTGTGTGTGTGTGTGTGTGTGTGTGTGTGTGTGTGTTGTGGTGTGTGTGTGAACATTCTTTTAATTTAAGGTTAATGAATTATCCTATGTGTGCTTTGTCTGTTTTTACATCCATTGCCGTGTAGATGGGGTTTTGTAAATTTTGTCTCCGTTCCCATCGGCACATAAATGGGCTTCTCTTCCACAAAGCGCAACAGGCTTTAACCTGTGTACAAATATTATTCTGTGTTTGTTCACACACAGGTCTCATCTAAAGGGATTCTCCAGGGGTTGAAGTCAGCAGTGGTGTTAGCTCATTGGAAAAAAAATCACCGAGAATAAGCATATCCGTGCCCGCGCCCTAAGATTGCAAGTGCATAGCTCCAACCAGCAGGCTATCTAGCCTAGTGTTCATGCTTTGATTGAATTATTTTCATTTACCCTTTGTGATGATGATGGTGGTGGTGGTGGTGGTGGTGGTGGTGTTGTGTGTGTAATGTGATGGTGAGAGGTGAGGAGAGAGAGAGAGAGAGAGACAGACAGAGAGACAGAGACGACAGAACATACAGACAGAGACAGAACAGACAGAGCAGACAGACAGACAGACTACAGACAGACAGACAGACAACAGAGACACAAAGATGACTGAGACTGGTTTTCTTTTTCTAAGCCAACTTCGTTTTCATTTTCAAACTGGTCAACTCCACTAGTTCTTATTTCAAAAACAAAAAAAACAAGCAGGCAGCAATTTAAAATCAGAATCCACGAACGCCGCCAGAAAGACCAGACCTTAAGAGCTATCAGCAGTCCATCTGGATGTGGAATCAGAGAATACCATTCCACACATTAGAACTGTAAGTCTAAACGAGCCGCTAATAGCCAGCACTTGTCTTTGCACTTTGGGCTTCACGCACAGACACCCATACGCAATGACACAGCCTTGTGTGAATGAACAAGCTCTCCTTTGATTTCACTCCTATCTGTTAGTTTTCTGTACATTTTCTGTGACCACAATACAGCAGAGGGGAGAAAAGCAAATTTTTTCATACCCATCCTGTGGATCCATGAAGTTGTAGGCTCAAATCTTGGGGGGTGCAGTTTCTGGTGAATTATCCTTTCCTTAGCCAACCCGAAGGCAACAACTCAATGTTGTCTGAAATATGAACAAAATGCTTGTACTGTTACTAATGCCCAGCTCATCTGACTTCAACCTATGTTTACATGAGACTGGTTGTTCTCTAGCCTGGTTGCTTTTACTTAACTGCAGAGTCTAATCTACCTTTGAGGCCATCTTTTTCTACCTTCACAGCCCTTGGGAGATTTGTTTTTTTGGGGGTTTTTTTGGGGGAGGTTGATTGATAAATATTTCATAGAAAGTAACTGTTATAGTTTTAAAGAGAGAGAGAGAGTGCACAAGTGAGAGAGACAGACAGACAGAGAGACAGAGAGAGACAGAGAGAGAGAGAAAGACACACACACACACACACACACACACACACACACACACACACACACACACACACACACACACACACACACACACACCATATATTTTGATTTTCTTTGTAAGTCAATTTCTTTTTCATTTTCAAACTATTTATTTACTACTGGTCTTCTTTCAAAAACAAGTAGACAGTAATGGAAGATACAGATCCACAAAAGAGGAGAAGAACAGTCCCTGACAGCTATCGCCAGTCCATCTTGATGTGGAATCAGATAACCATTCCACACATTAGAACTGTAAGTCTAAACGAGCTCATGATTGAAGCACTTGTCAACGCACTTGGGCTTCACGCAAGGACACTCACACCGGATGACAGAGCCTTGTGTGATGCTAGCTCTCCTTTGATCTTTACTCCTATCCTCTGTTGTTAGTTTTCTTCACACCTTCTGTGGCGATGAAATAACTGAATGGATAAGAGCCCTCACTGTTATCTTGTGTGTCCATCAAGTCGCAGGTTTCAATCTGGGCAGTGAATACCTTCCAACTCCTGGTCAATAAAGTTACAGACTCGAATTTCAGCAAAGGCCTCTCACAGAATTAAAATTGGAGATTTTATGTTTAGCAAACCCCATGTCGTTTTACACTGCAGACCTGCCAGTGCATTAATTTTCTTTGCGTTTATACGCATACACAAAGATCATAACATATGCCATTTGAGATCCTACTATTAGAAACAGTGTCTGGTGAGCCACTGAATATGAAACACCTAGAATGTGCTGTGTACTAAAGAGGATGGCTTCACATGTTTACTTGCCAAAGAGCCAGTCGCAGGACTCATGAATGTCCATTGACTGCACTATTCTGACATGAAGTGTGAGGATCTATAGTTCGATGATTTCATTTCTTGGCACACCTTCATAATATAACTTTGTTGTGGTCTCTCCCTCCTCTTTCCTTCTGCGTGTTGCATCAATCAGCTCTGCTTTTCGTGTGTGTCTGAGGTGTGGTATGGGAGTGTTTTATGTAATTGTAAATTGATAAGCCTGTTAAAAGCTCTTCATCTCTCTCTCTCTCTCTCTCCTCCTCTCTCTCTCACTCTCTCTCTCTTCTCTCTCTCTCTCTCTGCGTCTCTCTCTCTTCCTCTCTCTCTCTCTCTCTCTCTCTCTGTTCTCTCTCTCTCTCTCTCTTCTCTCTCTGTCTTCTTCTCTCTCTCTTCTCTCTGTCTCTCTCTTCTCTCTCTCTCTCTTCTTCTCTCTCTCTCTCTCTCTCTCTCTCTCTCTCTCTCTCCTCTCTCCTTCTCTTCTCTCTCTCTCTCTCTCTCTCTCTCTCTCTCTCACTTCTACCACTACACATAAACATGCACAAACATACGCATACCACACACAACATAAGCGTGCGCGCACGCACGCACGCACGCACAAACACACACACACACATTAGCAAGCTTGTGCATGATCCTGGTGTTTTCTATAAACATATCTTACCCTTGTGTTTTGTAGCAAGGTATTCAATCAATATCACAAACTAAGAAAATCTGCTTTGAACGAAACCAATTCCAAACAATAGTTCAAAATTGGCAAATATATATGACAATGCATTTAAAAAAATACAGAGAATTTTGACAAATGACAGCAAGCTTCGAATTATCTTTTAACCCTCTTCAGATTGTGTTTAACGAATTTTAGAGAGACTAAGCTCAACCTTTATTTCTCTTTTTCTCTCTCACACACAGATCGATGGTGAAGGAGACAGATTTCCTAGCCAACATGACGACCTGTCGGCCAATGCACGGACAATCTGACGGAAATTCTTGGTTGTTATCTCTGAAAAACAGAACGAGCGAACTGAAAGGGACAGAGGTGAAGGAAGACAAGGGAGACAACGTGGCGAACTTACCGCCAATTTGATATTGCTCAATTTTTTTGTGTATGGACTTTTTTTGTTTTTTTTTTTTTTTTTACTGCTATGAACTTGTATATAATTATTATGTATTCAAAATGTGGATAAAAATCATGCAGATATTACGTATTTCTTATAGAAAAAGAAACTAGGTTAAATGTGAGAGAATGTACAAAACATGAACTTATATGGTCTTTGTCCAGGGTCTAGTGTTGACTATGTACATTTTTGTCCAACTAAAAAATGTCATAAAATTTCTTCTGTATCCTTTCCATTACTTGGTAGGATACAGAAACAGACTACCCAGCATGCAACCTGTGCAATGAAATAAACTGCTCTGGAGTCGGAATGTGTCGGCTGATGCCAGCAGACAGACCTCCTACAGATTTAGAAGTACACGAGAAGACCAGGCACTGGAAGACCCCACCAAGTACAGGAACGCAGAGAAGAGAAGAGAAGACAGTCTGTTGATTATACATGGACTACTTGTTGCTCAATGATACGAAAAGGATATTATCAGCAAAACTGTTCGAGATTATTGAAAAAAAAAAGCACTTAGCTATTGATGATAATAGACTAAACTGGCATGGTGGCCAATGATAACAGTCTAGCAAAGTATACGTAAGACCATAACAACTTTGGCAAATAGAGCTTAAAGGGTTTTTCCTTAAAAAATGTCAAGTCTGTGATACTCTCAGAATAGCGCTTTCTTTTCCTCCTGAATGGTTCTTTAGGTTTTATGGCTCTGTCTCAGAAGTTTGGGGGATTTACGTTTTGCCTGAACGTCAGTGTGTACTTGCACGTTAAGAAACACTTGACTGAACTTTTATGACTTCAAGGAAAGGAATCGCTGAAGCATAGTTGTTATTTGAAGTAAATATTTATATCATTTTATCCTGGCGCTTTTTATCCTATGAATTATTGTTTCAGCCTTAAAGTGTATATTTGGCTGTCTTTTAGTGATTTGTTTTGTCCATTTGTCTCTTCTTGATCAGAACACACCTAACAATAGCTGATACATCGTAGCTCAGGTAAGTACCCAGTCACTGAAGTTTGCTCATACTGCACCAGCAAAACGCTAAATCAAAATAAAGATTAAACACTGTTTTGCATCAATCATGTCTCTTCAGTGACAGGTCTAATCTTATATCTGAGAGCTCCTTTATTCAAACTAAACACTTCAATGCAAAATTACTCACATTTACAGACCTTTTCAATGGATCATCAAACATGATAACCATGATCTACCCTCAGTCCCAGCTCTCGGTTTGTTTGTGCTTGTTTTGTTTTTTTATATATGATTATATTCGTCTGTCTGGCTGACTGGCTAACTGTTTAAAATGCGATCTGTTTCAGACTGTTGGTTCCTTGTCTCTGTGGCTAACGCCATTATATCAACAACGACGTAGATTATAGTCCATGTCACAGCTGAGCTGCTTTAAAGTTCACTCCATTAAAGGAAATCAAACTACTACTAAAGACTACTATTAATTAGAAAATGTCTAAAACAGTGGTTTGATTTTTTTTAAATGCTGGTTTAGCCCTCTGCAACATTGTTTTTATGTGAGGCAGTACACGAATGTTATACCACTGACCAAAATGATCTACTCTACAAGCTGCTGTTGCTACGTCGCGTCTCAGCTGCTAGTTAAGCTACATAATGACCCTCAGTTAACCCTACTGGTTTGACCACTCCTCTTACTCCCCTCTCTCCTGCCCCCTTCGCTGTATTTCCTTCTTTTTTATCTTCAGCGAGTCTGGCAAACAACTTCAGTGTTATGTATCTCTTGGATATTGACTGTTCCACTTGGAGCAGTACCAACGTCTGCAGTGATGTATGGGGTCTGTTTGAGATGCAAATAGCTAACACTGCACTTGTGCTATCCAGTTATCTCCAAGGCAAAAGCTGTTGTTTCGTCAAATATCGTACATCATACAAGAAGAGAGCACCCCCCCTCCCCGACACTGTGGGCATAACGGTGATATATGGAAAACAAAGAACTTGTCTCACAGCTATTTCTCATACTCTCTTTAGTAGTTCGTATATTGATCAGCTTGTGACTGATGATAGAAGACGTTGAGACTAATGTCCAAAAAAGTTTTTCCCCCATCATTCTCTTTGGGGTTGGTGCCTGCTGAGGAAAGATAAACATAGATTTATGGACGGTGTTGAGGAGTTCAGAAATCAGATGTAGACAGACAAATATTTTGAATTGGCCGGAGGAGAGCAGGGGCTGACAGCTTCCCAGCTGAGTTGGTTCAAGCTGGAGGGGAGGCCATAATCAACGCCTCACTAAAAATCTGCAACAAGATCTGGCAGACAGGAAGACGGCCAACACCATGGACACAGTCACTCATCATCACCCTCCCCAAGAAAGGAAATGTACAACAGTGCCAAAATTACCGCACAATCAGCCTCATATGCCACCCAAGCAAAGTCATTTTGAAGATATACTGAACATACTGAAGCCACAAGCAGAGACCATCATTGGTGAGGAGACAAAGCAGGTTTCAGAGCAGGGCGTAGCACAACTGAACAGATCTTTAACCTATGTATTATATTATTTTATTTTTATATTTATCATTGTATGTCTGTGGACGGTACCTTTAACACCAACAAGACCCCTACCACGTATTTTTGTTATTTTAAGAAGGCATTCGACAGGGTGTGGCATGCAGCTTCGTGGGCAACCGTGAATTTGTACAGCATCAATGCTGCTGTTCCATCAATTGTAAAGAAGCGAAAACTTAAATGGCGCAGGTATGTCCCAAGATCAAAAGGACTTTCGAAAACAATACTGCAAAGGCACTGTCCAAGGGAGAAGAAAAAGAGGCAGACCAAGGAAGAGATGGGAGGAGATGGGAGGACAACATCAGGGAACGGACAGGCCTGAACTCAACAAAAATCCCTGAGAAAAGTAGAACAGGGACAGAAATGGAGGGAACTGGTTTTCAAGTTTTCATGGGTGCCCTACGGTCTCCAGACTACAGGATAGAAAGATAGATAGATAAAATGGAGAGCTCTTTGCTGAAAATTGCTTAGTGTAGTGTCTCTGACGCACAGTGTTGTTGTTTTTTTAACCAACAAAGCTTTATATTTTTATGACTGTTTAAAAAATAAGTTTTTGTTGGTGCTTGTACATGAGGGTCTATTTTTACTTTTTCTGACTAAACTCTTATAACTTTCTTTAGTAAGTGGTAATATTTAGATTTACTGCAAAGGGAGGTTTAAAGCATTAGTACCCAATGATAGAAATACTTCTCTTAATCTTGTTTTTGTTGGTTTATTTTATCCAATTATCTCACCCCCACCTCTCTCTCTCTCTCTCTCTCTTCTCTCTCTCTCTCTCTCTCTCTCTCTCTCTCTCTCTCTCTCTCTCTCTCTCTCTCTCTCTCTCTCTCTCTCTCTCCATCTTTGGACTACAGGCTAGTTAATCATGACGACAAAACCAGGCCTGATACAGTACCACAGAAGAAATCAAATTAAAAAAAACAACAGACTATTAACTAGTGTCTTGTTCTCTAGTATGCACACTTTTCCTCTGAAGCATCTTTCATTCATAGAACTATTTTTGCGACTATGTTTGGATTGTTCCAAACAGCCTGCTATATCTTTTCTTTATTTGAAATGATTCCTTGCCTTTCCGTGGTTCCACAATGTCAAATACTCGAGCATTACTTGAATGGTGAAGGGAAGTTCCAACAAGAGTAGCAATGAAATGGGGTGTATGCAAGAGGTAGGAAAAGAACTTACACTATGCAAGATAAGTTGGCGTGGGCACCAATGTATTTGATTCAGTAATCTTATTCCAGTCACAAAACTGGTCTCTAAAACATTTTGGGATATATCTTTGCTATTCCTTGGCTAGAGCTCCAAGGTTCACCAATTGTGAGGTTTTACGTATGCCATTGTTTTTTTAACCGACCATTAAGGTAGCCACAGTCCTACTTCATGGATGACAGAAATAGTTGTGTAAATAATCCTGATGTGTACAGACTGTCTTCTGGTCTCAGCTGTCTTAAATCCTCTGTTAGATATTAATTTCCAGTCCATGATTTATGGTAGAAGTTGATGTTTACCAGAGGTAACACCCATTGAGTACAATTATGGCCTGACCATACCACAAAAGCTACTTGTCTGACAAGACACAATTAAAGAGGATTTATCGACAGTGAGGGCAGGTCTAGACACGTGATGTCAATGTGGCCACTACAAAAAATGTGCCTAAGGGGAGTCCTTCCATGAACATTGCTTAGTCTGACGTCTTCCAAGAAAAGTGTCTTTTTTCCAGCTCACTGAAGCTTAAGATTCTATGGCCCTTTTTCAGAAACCTTGAGGGAATACTTTCAACCTACGCTTCATCAAACACTCGACTAAACTTTTACGACTTTTTGTGAAGAAATTGCTACATTTCGGATTGCCAGGAAAAAAGTTTTAGGGCATTAGAGTTTTGACAGAAACACATATCTCCCCCACCCCCTCTACGACACTTGCATATTTCTTCTGCAAATTCTTTTAGGTCCTATTTTTATAGGTGTTTGCCTTTCTGTCAGTCTGTGTTTGATACACACCGCTTCAACAAGCACTTTAAAAAAAAAAAAGATGAGTCAGATGAGCAAAAGTACAAGCAGTAGCTGACACAACACCAAAGGAAAACAACACATTCAAACTAAAGACTGATCATCCTGTTACATCGATCACGTTATGATCATCCTTTATAGCTCTGAAATCTGAGCTCTACTAGCTGCAATTAACTCTTTGATCTCAAGAAGTTCACGGTTACCAATAAGCCCCACGGGGCTACCCATTTAAAATGGACAGTAAAGGTAATAACAAAAGCAGCAACAAAAATGCGCAGAGCAGCAGCAGCAGCAGCAGCAGCTTGTATGAGCCATGATTCTACACACAGCAGCATTTGTTGTACTCTCTTACTCACCTGGAATGTGGTTTTATATTTCAAATTATGCGGCATTTTATGTGATGTTTTCATATATGCTAATTTCTTCTTCTTCAAAAGAAGTTTACTCTTGATCGAATAAATGATCTGAATAATCCTTTCCTGTTTATGTCTCCGTTTCTTCTTGTATGACAGTTATAGTTTCTGTTTATCTCTCTCACTCATCCTTTATGACTCTTGGGCATAAACGAAATAAGCAGTACATTGATGTATAACAGAAAGTAAAAATGCGTTGACATTGATTTTATATTACACACACACACACACACACACACACACACACACACACACACACACACACACACACACACACACACACACACACACACACACACACACACACATCACCACCACCACCACTACCACCACCACCACCACTTCCCCCCCAAATACCCCCCCCCAAAAAAAAAAAAACAACGGCTCCAAAACAAAAAAACAAAATCCACACATTATTCAATCAGCAATCATTATGTGTCACACATTAACTACTATCTAAAACTACTATTACTCTTATCAAATACCATCCTGATCTCTACTTGCAGCTATCCTTTGTAAAGTCCTTAGTACTCTCATGCGTTTCAATAACTCACTCAAAGTACTTACACTGCTTTCTGTTTCCACAGCATATAAATCGTGTTCTGTCTGTTAGTCACTACACACCGGCCTTACACAATCCATCACTATACTTTTCCTTCTTCCCTCCCTCTCTCTATTCATCATCCCGCTCGGGTCAGTGTGAACAGGTGATATTTGTGATGTCTCTCCTGGGAATTGACCGCATCACTCAGTATAGTATGGAAGTAAATCTTCAGCAATACATAAGGTAAAGGGGAGGTTCAAGTAAATAGCATAACATGGTCATCATGCGACTATTTTAAAAGTGGAGATGGCTTCTTTATAAAACTGTGCCCATAGTTTAAATGTGTGAATCTCAAAGTATCGTTGGTTCAGATGTGATTTTAATTAGACACTGCACATTTAGAAATTGCCATACTGCCATTTAACAAGACTTTTGACAAGACTTTAGTCACGCTTGTGCTAGCTTAAAGGAAAAAAACACCTGACCATTATTTGGGGGTTAATGAACTGGTGACACGAGATTAACACGGGTCTGTAGACGAGATAATAGCAGGTCTAGAAAATAGAGTAGACAAAATGGTTGTTGTAAAGAGGCCTGAAGGCTATTCTTCCTTAGACAACGTCTAGCCTGGATCTTCTAGCTGACTGAAGCTTTAGGTTATGTGAGCTGGCCTCAGAAACTGCGGGAATTACGTTGTGCCTGTACATTGAAGCATCACTTGACTCAACTTGTATGACTTTAGGGGAAATTGAGTGAGGCATTCTTCAAAGCAGTAGTGCTTTGGGGAAAAACCTGATATGATTTTCTCATGGCAGTTGCTTGACTTCCATCCAAAATTTGCTTCAGATGTTGCCTGCCTGCGTGTATGTCTGTCTGTCTGTCTGTCTGTCTGTCTGTCTGTCTGTCTGTCTGTCTGTCTGTCTGTCTGTTTGTCTACCTTTACACCCGTCTACTTGTCTGTATGTCTGTCTGACTGACTGTATGGCTATCTGTGTGTCTGTTCCGTTTTGTTCAACAGGGCT
>CM060324.1:35438367-35443367 GCA_030674155.1 Stramonita haemastoma
ATTTCCTCTTTTAAAAGAAAAGGTAAGTTAGCAGAGCAGGAAAGCCATACAGGGCTAAAATTATACCGAAGAAGAAACACAACGAGACAAAAGACTAACAACTACGTTGAAATCGATCCCCATACGAATAACTATTATGTTCTAAAGACAAACCAATTCGGCCTTACTCTCTGCAATAAACTCTTTAATATAAAGTAGATTATAGTCATGATTTATTGCGTTCAAGCCACCCTTTCAAATAACAACAAAAAAACCCTAAAACAAACAAAAATTCACGAAAAAGAAAAAAACAAAACAAAAGTATACCTTACACACTGCACTAGCTGACCAAAGGTTGCCGGTTTCTACCAAACAGAAAGTTTCTGTCTCTGTTTATCTCCCCCTTCCTCCCCTCTCCTTCCATTTGCTTCGTCCCTTTTCTTTTACCGCACATACTCCCTTCCATTCCTGCTACAAGGAACAAGTCTGAGGGCATGACATGTTTATTGTTTGTAGAAACATACAGTACCCCCCCCCCCCCCCCCACACACACACAACACACAAAGTACTAACAACAGCAGCAATGTTTAAGATGTTTGTAAGGTGCAAATAACGAATTTCTTTTGAAGAGATGTTTATTCTGAAGAAAAAAAACTTTGTGAAGGCGTAACTTATTCCTGCAGGCACACGAAGCAATCCATTTGTTTAACAGTATACAAACTGCAAAGAAAAGAATACATTTCAAAGTTACCGTTCGTCCGAAACACTTTTTTTTCAATCCGTCCGATGCTAGTGTTTTATTGTAAGTTGTAAATGATATGCGTAAACTATGCAAAATCATTATTCATGAATGCATGTCCTCCTACATATGCTTATTGATGGAAGGGAGAAAACAGATGGATTGCAAAAACGATATGATTATAAGGGTTAGCATTGAGTTCATACCGACCTGTTAATGATTGTAGATCAAATGATATGACGAGAACTTGTTTGAAAGTTTTTAAGATTTCGTCCATTTCATTTTCACCATCACAACCCTCCTTCTCTCTCTCGTCCTCTTCTTCCCCCTCCTCCTCCTCCTCATCATCTTCATCGTCGTGGTTATGATGATGATGATGAGTACCAAGGTTTTCATTATCATTCTTGTTGTGTTTGTTGTAGTTGTTGCTGTAGTTGTTGTTTCTTCTTCGTCGTCGTCTCGTCTCGTCTCGTTTCTTTTTGCATTCTTTATCCTCGCATTTTCTTTCGCATTTTTTTTTTTCATTTTTGCATTCTTCTTCCATTCTTCTTCTTTCGCATTCTTCCATTAAATGATCGTGCTGAGAAGCATAACTTTTAAAAAAATTTTGCTGTCGAATGTTGCGCGATCTAAGAAATATACTCAATTATACATTTTTGGTACACAGCTTTTCATGTACACTTTGATTGGGTGTGACACCCACAGAGAAATCGATCACAAAAGCTAATTTTCTATGAGCCATTTCACAGCGGGGAGCATGTTTGATGCATAGTTAGTCCTGCGGGGATGAGTTCACATTTCAAATGATGCGGCATTTTTATCTCCTATTTTCATCTAGGCTCTTTTCCCCCTGCTTCAAAGAAGGGCCGCAGTCTGAGATGAATAACATGTCCGAGTCTCTGTTTGTCTGTCTGTCTCTATATGAACCTCCAATCTGATGATAAGTTCGAAGCATATTTGCGTGCAATTATAAACAAGGTGGGTGAAGCTGGTTTCAAAATTTTAGTTGCGCCCCCACGGTCCACAGGACTACAGGACAGGTGAAAGGTGAAGGTGTACAACAAGATAGCAGGACCGTTAAGACGTTCGTGTTTAGACAATATTATCCCAAAAGCAGGAATGCGGATACTGACATGCTCGTGAAAAAGAAAAACCCATCGCCTGCGTATAGACTTTACCAGGGGTAACTCTTGGAGCTGTATCCGAAGATGGGGGAAAATCGTGAACAACTGTGAAGAAAACTGCGTTATAATCAACATGGTGTTCAAAAGAAAACGCAGATATTAAGAAAACAGCAATAGCTCTCTGAACATAGTATTACTAGCTTCAATTATCACCCCTCTACTTCCCACTCACACATGCATATTTCCTCTATAAAACTTTCGGCATTTACCACACTTTTCACATTACCCAAAGTAACAATACTGTTGGAGGTGACCCACTGCCTCTAGCTTCCACTGGATATAAATCGTTTTCTGTCTGTTAGTCACCAGGGGTTGGCTGCACACAAGTACAATCCCTCGCTAAACTTTCTCTTGCCTCTCTCCATATTTCACTCCAAGTAGGTTTGAACAAATGACTGTTGCACCATATCCCTTAGAAATAGGCAACGTTGCACAAAATACTTCGGTGTGATGCGTGCACATATCTGCAGTTTTGTGTGTGATTTATGTGGGATGGAAGTACATTAAAAAAGAAAAACCCAACGACCATAAAGCACAGAATGGGTATACTGCAAATAGTGCGACTGTTTATTCGCTGCAACTGTTGATTATGTAAAGTCTTGCTAATCATAGAAAACTAGATGAATCTTTAAAGTAAGTACTTTGCATCAAATATCATGATTGTGATCAGACACACTACATTTACACCTTACACCTCCAACCCCACCCCAGTCTTCTCTCCATACTATTGTTAGATATGCTGAGCTATCTTGGAAAGTCAGAAAAGATTGTTTTAAGTATATTGGCAATATTGTGCTCGGCTATAAAAAAAACTGTGAGCCAAACATTATGCAGGGTTAATTAGCAAGTCAGACCAGATGAAATTGACCCTGTGGACAATAATGGTAGGTCTGGAAACTACACAGTAGACATAATGCCTGATGTGAATAGGTCTGAGGAGAATTCTGCCTTAAATAGTGACCAGACTGGCATTTTCTCAAACAGGCGTCTTGTTGCTTCCAGCTGACTGCTGAATTACATGTTATGCCCTATTTTTGAAGCCTTTGGGGATGAAGCTGTGTCTGTACATTTTAAGCAGCACTTGACTAGTCTTCAAAGACTGAGGGCAGAGCATCGACCGTGAAATTCTTCAAGGCATAAACGGTTTGGGCGAAACATGTTATACGGTTTTCTCTGGGTACTTGTATTTCTTAAATATTGTTTTCCATCTTTGTCTGGCTGGCTGTCTACCTGTGCACCTGTCTCCTGTCACAACAATGCAGTAATTCAAAGTCCATCTAAGCACTAGGAGCATGTAATGGATGGACAAAAGCCAAAATGAATCAAAGAATGGTAAGAATACTATGTCAGATGTAGATATTCCATGCTGTATGTTCAAGATAAGTTATTGAATCTAAATGAGCTCACATTTAGAGACGCTTAGTTAATTTACACATTCTTTTGGCAATTCTCTACATGAAGTATTAAACCTGTTTCAAATTCGACAATAAACCCTGTCTCTTTTAAATCTTTTGTAATTTGTCCAAACACTTCCCTCACCACACGTATTCTGGCATCGTTCTTGCCTCTGTCTGTGCCTGCAGTGGGCTGGAGTAGATGAAATAATCTCCCCTGGACACAGACAGCCCTCTCCAGATCTATGGAGTGGTGCCAGGAGCAGCAGCAATGTTTATGATCTTTGTCAGAGGCAAACATAAAGCTCAGCACATTCATCACCAGGTGCTGCGAGGAGAGAATGTACTGACTGGTTTTATCTCGCAAAGCCATAACATTAAAGCCACCCAGCACATCTGGATCAGAAACAAGTGTTTTCATATTCTTCAGTGATAGATTTTATCCTTTAGCTATAAAACACTCTTAACGAAACCTCTTTAACTGTGCTTCAAAAGTTCATTGTCCGATCCAGCTTGTGACTTGTGAGAAGAAAAAAATATATTAATCATTGTTATAGTCTGTTCAAACAAGTGTTTGCAATACAGCGTAGGGGCTCAAATTTCTTGTCGTGAAAAGGTTAAAGAAGGTTTGTGGAGAGAAATGGTGGATCTAGAAACCAGCTTAAGATGATTATGGTCACCGTTGTTCAATGGATTGAGGGTAGTATGCTCCTTTTGAAAGTTATGTTTGATATCTTCATCATTGAATGTCTTCTTCACGAAGCGACTGACTGTCTAGGAAGCCTTTCGAAATCAGGCAGAATCTGCCTGTATACTAGTGTATCCTTCCACTTTGCTCGACACTTGACTGAACTGTTATAGCTTCTTTTGAACATATGAAATATATCTTGGATTTCGTGTGGAAGTCATTTTCAGGCGTTATATGTTTATTTTTACGGACACGGAATATATTTCTCCTGTAAGGTGCAAAGCAGGCTTGCTCCCCACCCCCACCCCCCGCCTCTCTCTCTATCCCTCTGTTTTTGTATATCTGTGTTTTTCTGTCTCTGTCGCTGTCTTGTATGTCTGTCTGTGTCTCTCTGTCTCTGTTTTTCTGTTTGTCTGTCTGTCTCTCTGTCCCTGTCTCTGTCTCTGTATGTCAGTCTGTGTCTGTTGTCTGTCTGTGTGTCTGTCTCTGTCCCTGTCTGTGTGTCTGTGTGTCTGTGTGTCGTGTGTCTGTGTGTCTGTCTGTGTGTCTGTCTGTGTGTCTGTCTGTGTGTCTGTCTGTGTTCTGTCTGTCTGTCTGTCTGTCTTCTGTCTGTCTGTCTGTCTCTTTCTCTCTCTCTCTCTCTCTCTCTCTCTCTCTCCTCTCTCTCTCTCTCTCTCTCCTCTCTCTCTTCTCTCTCTCTCTCTCTCTCTCTCCTCTCTCTCTCTCTCTCCTCTCCTCTCTCTCTCTCTCTCTCTCTCTCTCTCATTACCCTACAACAACACAGAAACCGCTTTTTTTGGGTCTTGTGAGGTAACATTGACCCCAATTATAATATGCTTGCGCTTAAAAATTATATAGAAAGAGGGCACATCTTCTACAAAAAAAGCTAAATTATTTCCAGTGAAGCCAAAACTTAGCTTTATTTTCAAACCTGTATAAACAGAAGATGGGTATCTGTTTACAGGAACATCATTACCATGTCATCAATATTCTTCATTAGCATCATAACGTTGTTA
>CM060324.1:35448367-35450867 GCA_030674155.1 Stramonita haemastoma
TCAGTGAGCAATGAGTCCTTTAGCATTCATTTTGTTTTCTCAATCTGTCTCAATCTGTGTGACTATCTCTCTGCCTAGTTCTTTGGCTATCTGTGTCTCTCTTTTGGTTTTCCATAGTTCTCTCTACCTAGTTGCCTTTTGACTGAGTTTTTGTTATAATTATGTCTTTCTGTCTGTCTGTCGGTACCTCTCTGTCTGCCTGTCTGTCTGCTTGTTTGTGTGTCTGTCCCCCCCCCCCCTTCTCTGTCTGCTCTGTCTGTCTGTCAGTCTGTCTGTCTGTCTGTCTCTGTCTGTCTGTCTGTCTGTCTTTCTGTCTCTGTCTCTCCTCTCTCTCTCTATCCCCCTCTCTCTCTCTCTCTCTCTCTCTCTCTCTCTCTCTCTCTCTCTCTCTCTCTCTCTCTCTCTCTCTCTCTCCCCTCTCTCTCCTCCCTCCCCCCCTCTCTCTCTCCATCTCTCTCTTTGTCTCTGTCTTTGTCTCTCTCAGAACTTTTGATAAATAGCCAAATTATCCCCCTCCCAAAATCAATAAGGACATAACAAATAAATGAGCTCAGGTCAAATCAAAAGACGATATATATTTTTAGTCTGTTTGTTTATCAAGGCTAGGTAGGCGGCTTGGAGCTCTAACATGGTTTTCTGCGAGCATTGCATCAGAGGCAAAGAGACAGTGAGGTGAAGGGCGGTGCAATGGCCAATCAGCTGTAATGTGTAGCCACTCACCTGTGAAACCTTTTGTTTTCAATGTGGATTAAAGAAAAAAAGATATATTATTAGATTTGCCTGGGCAGTGCCCTTCTTTGCAAAATCAAGCAAGAATGCAAGAAAGCCAACAACAAAAATCAATCAAGATACAAAAGCCTAAAACAAAATAGTAAGAAAAAAAATGCGTTTAATTCAATGGCAGTCAGTCACTTAGCTTTTTTTTTTTCTTCCCTCTGTTTCTCTGTTCGATTGTTTTTTTTCATATGTATGTCTGTCTATATTTACGTCTCTCTTTGTTTATGTATTGCTTTGAGTGGGAAGTTTGTTGTCTGTCTGTTTATATGTCTGTGTTTGTATGTCTACCTCATGCCTGCCTGCCTGCCTTTTTGTCTGTTGTCTGTCTGTCTGTCTCTGTCTCTCTGTCTGTCTGTCTGTCTGTCTCTCTGTCTCTCAGTCTCTGTCTCTGTCTCTGTCTCTCTCTGTCTGTCTGTCTCTCCATCTCTCTCTCTCTCTCTGTCTCTCCTTCTCTCTCTCTCTCTCTTCTCTCTACTCTCTCCTCTCATCTCTCTCTCTCTCTCTCTCTCTCTCTCTCTCTCTCTCTCTCTGCAAACATCTTGCGCACACGTTAAATCCTGTTCCGTTTTTCGTAAGAGTAGGTCATCGTGTGCCGGTGGGAACGATGACAATATTTACAAAAACTGCATACACACGGGGACCGATGAAAAAGCACATGTTGCTTATTCTGTTATCCTCGATATAAAAGAATAAATCTCTCTCTCTCTCTCTCTCTCTCTCTCTCTCTCTCTCTCTCTCTCTCTCCTCTCTCTCTCTCTCTCTCCTCTCTCTCTCTCTCTCTCTCTCTCTCTCCCCTCTCTCTCTCTCTCTCTCTTGTGGTGGCTTTGAAGACATCTAAATTTACTTTGATTAAAACAAAGTTAATAAGCAACTCAACCTGATCAAATTAAACCGCACTTTGTCTTTGAAAAGACAGCTGACAAGAACAAATTTTATGTAAACTGTGAGCAATGGTTCAGAAGAAAAGTAGATGAGGTTTGAGTGAAGGAGAGTGCACTGTCCAATTAGTCCAAAAGTTTTAGTTAGGTTAGTTGTAAAAAAAAGAAGTTTTATTTTTGTATATTCTCAGAAAAACACAATTAACTCTGCACAATCATCATTTGGAAAATATAAACCAATGATCTCCCTTTGTCATGCTGATATGTTTAAGCGTTTTATGTGTCTTCCCCCCCCCCCCCCCCCCCCCCTGTATGTATCACGGGTCATGTATATATTTTTGTTGTCTCTGTTTGACTGTATCTATCTGTCTGCATGCATGCATGTATGCATCTGTATGTATGTATGTATGTATATGTATGTCTGTCTGTCTGTCTGTCTGTCTGTCTGGATGGATGGATGATGGATGGATGGATGGGTGGATGGATGTCTGTCTGTCTGTATGCATGCATGCATGCATGCATGCATGCATGCATGCATGCATGTATGCATGCATGCATCATGCATGCATGCATGCATGCATGTATGTATGTATGTATGTATGTATGTATGTATGTATGTATGTATGTATGTATGTATGTATGTAATGTATGTATGTATGTATGTATGATGTATGTATGTATGTATGTATGTATGTATGTATGTATGCCTGTCTCTTCATCAGTCTATTTTGATGAATGGTCGATTTTCATTTGTAAAAAAAAATAATAAAACAATTAAATCACCTGAATCCAAATGAAACAATACGAAGCTTTCTAAAAACTGTCATTCCAGAAAGCCAGAAAAT
>CM060324.1:35458367-35465867 GCA_030674155.1 Stramonita haemastoma
CCAGAGAATTCACACAAACTTCGTTATGTGTCAGCTATAAATGCCAGAGAGAGAAGGCTTCACAGAACAAATATGATTTGGTTCCAAAGAGTTTCCTTCAAACGACACAGAAACCACAAGACAGGTTGGGTAAAGGTTATATGCCCCAAGAGACCTGTTCTCGTTTATGCCAATAACAGATACACTCGTGAATACACAGCACTAGGGGGGAGGACAGGAAGGAAAAGGAGAAATAGAGACAGATTTTTTTGGGGGAAAACATTTTATATAGAGGGAAAGAACAAGCACACATGATGGGGGGCTTTCCCGTCCTGCCCTAAAATTTGTAATAACGAAAACAAAACCAAAAAAAAACAAACCCACGACAAACAAATAACCAAAGATCTTTAGGGAAAATTAGTCTTACAATGATATCAAAACAATACATAGCAGCATAGCAATCGATTTGTGTGTGTGTGTGTGTGTGTGTGTGTGTGTGTGTGTGTGTGTGTGTGTGTGTGTGTGTGTGTGTGTGTGTGTGTATGTGTGTGTGTGTGTGTGTGTGTGTGAGAGAGAGATGGGGTGGTAAGTAGATTGCCTCCCATGCGATCAGAGCCCTGTCGCAGCGTTGTGTTACTAAATCGGGACACACCTGCGAAATGTGCGGTGCTCTGTTTCCTTGGGTGGTGGTCGGAAAACCTCCATTGCATACACTTTGCCTTCATGGTGAACGGTAGAATTTATGCAACCTCTTTCTAGAGGTCACGTCCAAACTGGCTGGCTGTACCCACCCGAGAAGCTGTGCAGAGATGGGACATCACATGGGCCAATGTCCACTGCTACATACATACATACACACACACACACACACACATACATATATATATATATATATATATATATATATATATATATCAATAAAAGTGTTTTATAATTACGGGAGATAATATTTCTATGCAGTTACAGTCATAGAGAAAGACAAACAGAAACACAGAAAGGGAGAAAAAAAGTAAGAGATAAAAAAACAATTTTCAAACTGCGTTACGTGTCAGCTATGAATGGCACAGAAAGAAGGCTTCACAAGACAAATATGATTTGGTTCCTATGAGGTTCTTTCAGCCGACACAGAAAGCACAAGACAGGCTGGCAAAAGGTCATATTATGCCCCAAGAGAGTCTCCCTGTTCCATGCCAGTAACACATAAATTACCAGTCAACATAGAGGACCGAAAGAGAGAGAGAGAGAGGAGAGAATGAATGATGAATGATGAATTTCTTATTTAGCTACAGAGTAGCAGAGAGGGGGGGGGGAGAGAGGACATGGAGACGGAAACTGACAGGAGAGGGAGAGGCAGACAGAGAGACATGAACAGACAGAAAACAGACAGGAGGGGGAGAAGACAGACAGAGAGACAATGAAGACAGACAGAAAAAGACAACACAGAGAGAAGACAATGGAGACAGACAGTTAGCAGACAGCGAGCATACAGACAAACACAGAAGAGAGAGACAGCAACAGACAGGAATCAGACTGAGACTGATGAGACAGAGACAAAAAGGCAGCCATAAACACAAGAGACAGTCACAAAAACAGTGGCAGAAAAAACTATAGACAGACAGACAGACAGACAGACAGACAGACAGACGGCAAACAGACAGTGGCTGACAGACAGTGCAGACACGCTAAAGCCAAAGGACGAACGTTCAAACTAACAGGAAGATAAACACTCCAATAGCTATTAGCAGGAAAAAGAGAAAATCGGGTTCATCATATATATGCTTTCTGTAAAATACCAATACCCGCATTTCGCATAATTGCAAGCTTAATCTTTTTCTTTTCCTTTTTTTCTACACTTTATTAATTTTTGTTGCGCTAAAAATACACAAATGCAATTATTTTAATGTGCCATTTTTGCTGTATATAAAGCTCGTTTCAAAATAAAATTTATTTAAAAAAAACAGGGTTTCAACTTTAAATTGACATATCAATTTTCTTTTTAAAAACAACAAGTATTGCATTTTGTATCACAAAATTGTTCTACATATAAAGGAAAAACTGGAGATTAAAAAATGAATTGGGAATGTACTATTTTAAACACACACACACACACACACACACACACACACACACACACACACACACCACACACACACACACACACACACACACACACACACACACACACACACACACACACACACACACACACACACTTGTGAGAAGACTGAAGTATTTTGTACGAATAGACGTTAAATCCTACTTAGAAAACAACAAATGAATATAAACACATATGTGTACATCATCATATTCTCTCTCTTTATTTTTTTCTGAAACTATTTTCAGTGTTTCAAATTAGTTACCTGATAGGGCTCACAATAAAGCTGGGGCTCATGTTTATCTTTATGGGAATATTTGGTGAAAACCCTTAAATACTGTTTGAATTGTTTTTCCTCCCAGCGTGCGCTAGTCCACAGATGCATGGATATGATAGTTTTTCGAAATGAGATTTGGAACAAGATTTGTGATACATGCAGTGCTGTGATAGTTTTGCAAAGGGTACATGGAAAGAAATGTGCAGACATGCTTTGCCACGACAATGTGCATAAAAAGGATTTGTCAAATAGATGTGCAGGCACGCAATGATGATAATTTTGTAAAAGGGACCAGGAAATAAAATGAGTAGACAAGCATTGATATGACAGTGTACTTCACATATGGAACTAGGCAAAAGAAACTAATTTATGACTTGAGGAAGTCTTTTCAGTTTTATTTTTAACAGTGGCTTATAGATTATGCATTTTAAGGATAAGTAGACTTTTTTTATTTTGGGGGGAGAGAGGGGTGAATTTGTCAAAAGCATACAGTATTTCACAAACAATTACGTTCATAAAACAAAAAAACAAGCGAAACAAAACGAAGCTAACACGCACAAAAAAAACAACAAAATAAAGCAGACAAGGCAGAGAGCAAAAACAACCCCCCCACCCCAATAATCTGATGCAGTTGTTTCTCTTGCCTTTACTGACTGATCACTTCACATGTGTACCAAGTATCATCAAAATGCTTACAAATCTATCCCTTTAGGAGATGCTCTTCGAGGAACAGAGTTATTGATAAGCAAGAACCGCAGTATTCATCTCCTTCAGCCTGGCTCAATGGCTCAACCCAACGGTCTCCATCATCACCGCTGCTTAGGTAGGAGCTCCACGCAATGGTTACTAGCGTTCCGTCGTCTTCCTCTGTCTCTGCTGAGTTCTACGATCTCCTGTAGCCCTCCTTCCCAGACGACTGATCTCAGTGATGTTGGCAATGCAGGATGTTGGTGGTCTGCCTCTTTTTTCTTCTCCCTCAACCTTACCTTGGAGAACTGTGGTCATCTATTATGTTTTTTGTCTGTGTGTTTCTGTTTGCCATGACCAACCTAGCAATGGAGGACTGTGTTTTGAAAAGGCCACAGGCAGTCTTGCTTTTGATGGTTTCTTAGAATTACTAGGGAGACAAGATAGCTCAGTGGTCAGAGCACTCGCTGTACCCAAGCTAAGGTTAAGCAGCATTCAGCGTGGGTAAACCGTTTGCGTTCTCTGATTTCAGTACACCCCCTAGTTCAACAAGCTGCAAATGAATACCTGCCCTCTTAGGGTCAGGGAAGGTAAAGCAGCGAGGGAGAGGAATATGCTGGCCCTGGAAAAGCTGAGGTTCTGTCATCTCGCTCCCCAGCAAGGTCATTTTTATGAATGAATGATTCCAGAGATTTGAAAGAGGGTGAAGAAGTGATTGTGTGGCAGTGAACATGGGATCAGCTGCTCCAGTCCAGTGTCTGGGGATGTTAAAGGCAGGCACGATCTTTCTCTCTTTCTTTGTATGTGTTTATTTTGTCTCTGTCTCTGTTCTGTCTGTTTGTCTTCTGTCTGTCTGTCTGTCTGTCTGCTCTTTCTCTGTTTCTCTTTGGATCTCTCTGTATCTCTCCACACGCACGCATCACACACATACGCACGCACGCACACACACACACACAAACACACAACACACACACACACACACACACACAACACAACACACGCAACATGCAACACGCAAACACACACACCCACACAACAAACACAAACACAACACACACATTCTCTCTCTCTATCTCTCTCTCCCTCCTCCATCCTTCCCTCCTCTCTCTCTCTCTCTCTCTCTCTCTCTCTCTCTTCTTCTCTCTCTCTCTCTCTCTCTCCTCTCTCTCTCTCTCTCTCTCTCTCTCTCCTCTCTCTCTCTTTTCTCTCTCTCTTCTATCTCTCTCTCTCTTCTCTTCTTTCTTCTCTCTCTCTGCTCCTCTCCTCTCTTAATCTTCTCTCTCTCTCCCTCATCCCCTTCTCTCTCTCCTCTCTTCTCTTCACTCTCTCTAAGCTCGTACTGTGTGTATTTTCTTGGCTCCATCTGTTCTAAGAACTATACCATGGATAACCTCCGCCATAGCTTTATTCTGTATCATTACGCGCTCAACGTGCCCCTGGAATCTCATCATGGAAATGCAGGCCCACCCTTCAGGTTTGATGCAGACGAAAACTGCTGAATCTGTGTATGATGCTGCTGTCTTTCTCTCTTTGTGCTCTTTTCTCTGCCTTATCTACTGTTTCTTCTCGTCATTATTATTCCTTAGGGTGGCTGACTTAACAACCTGTATCCAGCTCTTATAATTCACTGCCATCATTCATATCACCTGTCAGAACTACGTGTCTTTTCTTTCAGGCTTGCCTGTAAATAAATACTCGTAACTAGGTGGGAGGGGAGGGGATAGCTTCAGTGGTCAGAGCACTTGCTTTCTATGTGTAAGCTAAGGTTAAGCAGCAGTGAGCGTTGTCACCAAGTGGATGAGTGATCCATTTGAATGCCTTTGCTTCAGTATAGTCCAAAAACAGTTTAGGAAGCAGGCAGCTGTATTTGAAATTGGGCATAATTTTATTGAGTGGAGGTACCTTGCCCACAGCACACCCCCACTCTTTTGGCCAAGAGGGCATAACAGCAGTCAGCGTTGGAGATGTTCTCCAATGGCCAACTAGCCCTCATGGCTGCAGCACGTAAGGACTGTGCACGTCAATCTTGTACCAGTACGTACTAAATAGCTAAAGATGGTCTAAAATGCCTCTTTAGAGTTTAAGGACAGTGGCATCATCTGCCAAAACCATTTCCCTGGTCACTGTCTTTGCCCTTCGGTCCTGACGTGAAGAGGTGCAAGATGGCACAAATCTTCATCCCTTCAGGTGTGCCAATGGTGTTGTGTGACTGGTTAAAGTATAGACTTGTTGTAGGGAGAAGAAAAATCCCAGGAAAGTTATTTGCTAAAAGTTCGCAGATCTACTTCACTCAACTGTCAATTAGGAAAATGTGCATAAAAAATAATCACATCAAACGAAAAGAGCTTTGCATGCTTTTTTTAATATAATGATGGCATCACCTCTGAAACTCTGAGAGTGTAAACGCATTCTATGATATGAGTGACCAAACGAACAAAAAAGCAAACCATGTACTTTGTCACATATAGCTCTAACCCCACCCAACATGACCCCCACCCCCCCCTCTCCTCTCTCTCTCTCTCTCTCTCTCTCTCCTCTCCTCTTCTCCTCTCATCCTCATCCTCGCATCTTTCACACACACACACACACACACACACACACACACACACACACACACACACACACACACACACACACACACACACAGAAAACGAGCAAAACAATCACTGGCCCGCCCCTGGGTGTCACAGCAGTACAGTTGTGGCTTTAGCCGTTAGAGCTAGCCTAGGCCTATCTGTCGTAACAGACACAGAGACACAGAGAGAGACCAGACAGCTTGCGAATCGCTCTTTCACTCCGGAATCTCTCTCTCAAATCACCCGCAGGTCGCTCTGTTGTCTCCCGTGATTATTGACGGAATGCCGAGGGTGTGTGTGGTGAGTCTGTGAGTGCCGCCTAGCCTGCCTGTCTCTGCTGACTTTACAGTGCCAGAGCTAGGGTCTTGTGTGTGTGTCTGTGTGTGTCTGTGTGTGTCTTCTGAGAGGAGGCAGTGGTTGGGAGAGAGAAGAACGCTGATTTTCTTTTCTTCTCCTAGAAGTGTGGGTGGTTTAAGAGGGTTGTTTGTTCGTTGATGGAAGTTCTCATGCTGTTTGTTTCATGTGAAGGTAAGTTGGGTTTTCTAAAGCGATGATTTTGTATGTTGGTTGGATTGTTTTAGTTGTGTGTGTGTGTGTGTGTGTTTTGAAAGTGATTTATATTGATTTATTGTTGTTTGTTTGTTTGTTTGTTGTTGTGTTGTTGTTGTTGTTGTTGTTGTTGTTGTTGTGATGTATTTACGTCTCAGCAGAGATTTTCATTTAGGGACTGTTTTCTTTTTTTCTGGTGGGTTACTTGTTTGCCTTAAGAGTTACATATTATGAGATAGCTTTTGTTCTGCTTATTTTTTGTCAATGTGTCTGTTTTCTTCTTTTGTTTCTTCCATTCCTTTCTAAAATTGTTTCTTCTTTCTTTCGTCATTCAATCTTTCTTTTTTTTTTCTTTCTTTGTTTCTTTCTTTTCTTTCTGTCTTCTCTTTCTTTCTTTTCTTTCTTTCTTCTTTCTTCTTCTTTCTTTCTTTCTTTCTTTCTTTCTTTCTTTCTTTCTTCTTCTTTCTTTCTCTTCTTCTTTCTTTCTTCTTTTTCTTTTTTTCTTCTTTCTCTCTTCTTTCTTCTTCTTTCTTTCTTTCTTTCTTTTTTCTTTCTTCTTTCGTTCCTTTTTTTTCTTCCTATTTGTCGTCTTTCTTTCCTTCCTTCTTTTTTTCCTTTCTTAGTTTGGGGCTAAATGCTAGTAAGACCGTTTTGCCTCTCAGTCTCTTCTCTCTAAATCGCTTCCCTGGATGTGTGTGTGTGTGTGTGTGTGTGTGTGTGTGTGTGTGTGTGTTGTGTGTGTGTGTGTGTGTGTGTGTGTGTGTGTGTGTGTGTGTTGTGTGTGTTTGTGTGTGTGTGTTTTGTGTGTGTGTGTGTTTGTGTTTTTGTGAGTGTGCTTGTGTGTATTTGTGCTTGTGTATGTATATGTGTGTGTGCGCGCTCGCGCACGCACGCTTGTTTGTATGCATGTGTGTGTCGTCTGGTCTGTGTCTGTGTCTGTTCTGCGTTTGTGTCTGTGTGGTATGCGCGTGCAATCAACACGCACGTACGCACGCATGTCTACTCTTTTGCCTCCAGAGAGCAACCTAATCCTAAACCAACGCAACCTATATCATCAGGACGATAATGATGATAATCTCAAACGGGCTTTTAGCTCTGAGATACCAGACTCACGTCACAGCATCATTATTTATTTGTTTGTTTTTTTCAACAAGGCATCTAAGTCTAATATATTATCATACCAGGGAGATTTACATCTTTGTTTTTGAAGCAGGATCTGTCTCCTTCGGTGGCTTTGTGGAATGATCTACAGTCTCCGTGTCATCGTGACGTTATCACCTCTCTATCGAAGAGCATTAGCTTGGATGGCAGGCGTGTTTGTATCATAAAACAGCCTG
>CM060324.1:35478367-35498367 GCA_030674155.1 Stramonita haemastoma
AGTGATGACAATGATAGCTCTTTTTTTTTTTGCTGCCTCGTCTTCTGTGACGTCCCCGTACTGTTCCCACGCCGCTCATTTCAATCTCACCGCCACAGCCATAAGGCAATGATAGCTTAGCTATGTAGCCAGACTGTGTAAGGCGCCCACCCAGGATAGTTGTTACTAAAATGTGGTCCTAAAGTCTTCCTGGTAACCTCCAGCCCGAAGGTTTTGAAACAAACTTACCACAAGCATAGAAGTATACGGAAAAGTTAACATTAAGTAACTACGAAACCAGAGCAGCCGTGGTCACCAAGTTAGAGACAATTTTCTATTCTTGCATGATGATCAACGGTGATGAGGACAATGTCATTCTGCTGCAATGGAAGAACTTCTGCGTTGATTTTACTTTGTGGGGATATAGTCTCTGCATCCTACCATGATCATTATAATCTGGCATTGTGTGGTCGGTGGGGCTATATAAACAACATGATTTGGTTGAATTGGATTGGTATTAGCTAGTCGAGGAGATACAGTGACATGCAGTTTGGTCAGATCACTTTCGAGCTATACTTTTGATATTGCATCTGCAAAGTAGATGAAGCTCAAATGTGTGATTCCAGTCTCCACAATGAGCCTACACCATTCTATGTACCTGTGCGACCCAGCCAGGAAAAAAACCCATTTATCAGCTTCATGGGATTCGAACACATAAACTTCTAGTCATTAAACTAGCATGCTAACCACTACGCCCTGGCGGCTGGTATCTCCCCCCGTATTACCATGCCACAGGTTTGCTGTTACAGTGGCTTTGGCATCAAGGAATCCGTTTACCCCCTAACCTTATAGGGCATTGATTTTCCTGGCCCGTGATCCGAATGGTAGTGAGGAACACTGATGGATTTCCCCAGTGGCTGGGATGAGTAGTGGCGCTTCTGTTGGGCCTGGATAGACCATAGTGGGTTTGGTGATGCTCTGAAGTATGAAGAGAAACATTGTCGATCAAATTAAAAAGAGTTTGGCAAGCTATGTAGACTGTTTAGGTTTTAGTAGATTACATTTATATACAGATAAAAGCAAGAAACTGAAATCAGTTTATTAGATGCGTTGGTAAAAACTTCTTGTTTATAAGAATTTTTTTTTTTAATTTGAAGTTAATTCTTTGGGAAAATGTACTTGTGTATTTATTCGTAAGCCTGCTTACAGGTACATTTGCAGACACAGTGCGCATATGCTATGGGATTGGTTGTACTTGTAAAGCTTTGGTGTGTGAATGAATGTTTTGAAAAAGAGCTGAAATCTTTCAGATAATCGTAGTTCTGTGTGTAAGTGGGGATACCTGGCATTTCTCTAATGTCAAGCCTACTAAATCCACTGAAGTCAGAGTAAGGCTGCCTATACGGCGAGGTACTTAAAATAGTGGGGGTATGTAATAACAACTTAGACGTTGATTTCACTGGATTAAACAGCGTCTGTCAATCTTAAATGTATATTTGTTGATAATTTATATATGTATATATCTTATGTGACTGTTTGCTTTGTTAACGTCATAATATATGTGATTGGGACAGAGGAAAGGACATTTCATAAAGTAAACGCATGCCACTATCGCTATTTTATTATTAACACGTGTTCATGATATGTACATGTTATATTCAAATATTCTGTACCAGTATGGTTTATCCACAAACAAAAACAAAAGAATATGCTATAATTACAAACCGTGATTTTTACATGTAACATTCAGTATTCTTTACAAATACGGTTTATACCACATGTTAGCATTCTTCAAGCTGTGCACGCTGTTAACGATACTTGCCTCTATGGAAGAGTAAAGTAAGTTTGCAGCAGCAGCAGTAGTAGTACTTCCTTTCACTCGAAAAAGATGGAAGAGGCATTTATCATGTTATGCTGAGGCAGGATAGATTTTCCTCTGCTATGTGAGCTGAATGAAACTGAAAGTGATGGAGAAGTGTGTGATAGTGGATCAGTGGTCTAAAGGTAATGCCCCTGTCTAGAAAGTAAAAAGTCCGGGTCGGAAGATGCGGTGTTTTGATCCCCATTTGGACCCAAAACTTTTCCCCAATCCATTAAACCATGAGTGGTGGTCTTGGTGCTAGACTTTTAGATGAGACGACAAACCGAGGTCCCGTGTATTAACCAAATTATTAAACACACGAAAAGAACCCACGGCAACAAGAGACGTGTCCCTGGCAAAATTCTGTAGAAAAAAGCCACTCTGATAGGGACAACAAAAACAGTTGTAGAAAAGGAAATAAAGAGATATAATGGGTGGCAGTGCTCTTGTGGCAACGCGCTTTCCCCGCGGAGAGCAGCCCGAATTTTACGCAGAAAAATCTGCACGACGTAAAGTAGCATAGAAAATGAAGAACGACAAAAAAAAAAAAAAAACAACAAATTAACAAGTTAACGTACTCGCATGCAAGCACTAGCATGCAACTACAAAACACGAAATGGAAGCGTAAAATATTTAATATCTTGTGAACACAATGTCCATCTGATTCTACCCAGAGTTAGAATAAAGGCGAAGCAAGGACAGATAGTTACTGGCTCTGACATCTGTCTAAGTCTTTCCACAACAATCTTTCAGCCATCCGTCAGATGAAAATAAAATTGCTTGAGCTAGCCAATGCAGCGTTAGCAAAGGTCAAGGCGAAATATTAATCAGATAGGATCCAAAATAGAACAAAAGTGGTCCTGACCACATAGATGTCTGCCAGGGTTATTAACCAGGGAGAAGAAACCAGGGCTGAACATAAAAGGCGAATGCCCAGAGAGCACTAGAGAGTGACAGGAAGTGTAGTACCATGTGTGCCGCTAGAATGGTTTCCCTTTAAACGTCACACCAATGATCTGCTCATGTGCAAATGTAGGGTCTACCACTTCCGTTTATTTGGAGTTCCTGGCAAAATGCATTTCCTGGCTATTGACGATTTGTCAGAATGAACAATTATTTGGCAGCAGGTTTAGAAGTGTTTTGGGGTAAGTAAGGAGGAAAGAGTGAATAGAAATTAGCTGAAAAGCCTTCATTAGCATTAAGAATAATATTTCATAAAACGCAACATATTACAATAAGTTAAATAAACAAACGGCTATGCAAAAAGTTTGGTTCTACCTTTTTAACTACAGAGATTGATTATGTCGCTGTATTCACATTTTTTAGTTCACTGTTTTAGGCAATGTTTTATGTACACTACAATACTATGTCGTGAATTCTGGAATGTATGCTTTAAATAGTCAGTAGTTGTGTTTCTTATTCATATTTTACCGGCTACATTTTTTTAAAAAAATCTACTTATGCTTGTCTGCTAAATTTACGTGGATGTAGATAATGGCATCATTGCAGAAAAAAGCATTCGGAATAGAGGATAGCAACATGATGGTCATTTCCAGTGGTAAGTTGTATGTGGCTTGTTTTATTTTGAAATTCGAGATTTTAACAAAGCTCATTTCTTATCATTTCTAAACCAATCACGATAATCTCATACATGCTCAAGACAGTTCCCAAGAAACACTGTACTAAACAGCACTGCATCAGCGTTAGAGCTTGAAAGGAAAGAGTTTTGTATCATCTATGCTTCTGGTATTGTTTCCGTATTTAGAAAAAGAAATCTTGCTGAGTTCAATAGAAGAACACAAGGAAAATGAGACTGAACGTTTTGTATGTGAAGCAAACATAAAAATATTCGATATGGTGGAGGGAATTTTCATCACAAAGTTTGATGTTAAAATCTCAAAAATGAGCTCTGAATCATTTATACACCTGTTTGTTAACCAGAATCAGGTATCATTCACTGCCTTAAAAGTCACAGAGACTTATTAGACAAAATTAAAGTTTAATAAACGAAATGTGTGTGTGTGTGTGTGTGTGTGTGTGTGTGTGTGTGTGTGTGTGTGTGTGTGTGTGTGGTGTGTGTGTGTGTGTGTGTGTGTGTGTGTGTGTATCCAGAAAAGGTCAGAATTGTAGGGAAAGTGGGAAAGCAAACTGGAAAAAGAAACAAACTAAAAATAACAGATTCTTTTTACATAGAGGCAAAGTCAATTTAAAGTTTTACAACTTGTCTCACTTGTAAGTTTAACTACACAAGAAAACCAAATCTCATCTTTCTTCAAGATGAAAAGTTTTATCTCTGTTTAAAACTTGAACACTTGGAAGCAGCGCAAAAGCTTAGTAAAGGAGTCAGAAGTTTGTAAAGTTAATTCAGCTGACATTTACACATGTTGTTTGCTTACCAAAGATGCATCTTTCTTGATATACATCTGTCTTGTTGTATCTGTCAGTGTTTCTGACACTCTGTTATACTGTTTGTATGTCTTTTGTGCCTGTGTGTATATTTTTTTTGTTCTTTGTTGTTGTTGTTGATATTGCTCACTCTTTGCATTTTTATCATTCAAGGCCTGCGTTGCTGTCTTTCGCTTGTCTCTTTTTTAGCTATTAAAAGTTGGAGCTTGAATTCTTGCACATCTAGTCTGAAAACCATCAGGCTTTAAATTGTATTGTATTAATCGTCATTAATTGCTTGTGTGTTGCATAGGACGAATTCGAGCGCTGTGATTTGTTTTTTGCTAGATAAAGCACTATATAAATTCCATGTATTATTATTATTTATTATATTGTATTGTATTATATTGCATAGTATACCACTTTAATTCACGGCAGGTTTATTTGTGTGATACTCGAGCTGCCCTCCCCGGAAGAGTCCGTCGCCACAAGAGCAGCGCCACCCATTATTTTGTTCTTTTCATGTCTGCATATGTATTTCGTTTCCTATCAGAGTGGCTTTTTCAATAAAACTTTGCCGGGGAGAACTCTCTTGCTGCCGAGGGTTCTTTTAGGTGTACTGAATAAGTATTGCTCACGGGACCTCGGTTTATCGTCGTATCCGAAAGACTGGCACCCAGACCACCATTCACGTTCTAGTGGATGGGGAGGGGGAAGTTTCGGGCACAAACCATGATCAAAACCACCTTACACTTAAAACTCAGACTTTTTGCTTTCTAGACAGGTGCGTTACCTCTAGACCACCGATCCACCTTGACACACAAGCATTAACAGATTCAGATCGGGAGCATGTTTACACTACCTGGCGTTTTCTGAATGCGGTTTCAGTAAACAGCTTTTTCATCTTTTGGCAGCCAAAGATACCCCGTGGACGCAGAAGGAAAGTGCATATATCCCTGCTTGAATCAAATTTCTGAAGGAGAAAACTTACGCGTGGTGAAATATAAAACCAGTCGTATGTACCATTTTACATTTGAAAAAAGTCAAATATTAAAGTCAAAGACAGATAGAGACATAAGAAAGCAAGAATGATACAAACATATTCCTTTCTTTTTACGTTAACCAGTCTGTTTGCCTTCCCTGTAAAGATACATACATATCCATCATGTCTTCACTGTAGTAGACTCGGCTTGATGTTCATTTCCAGACTGCTGTGTATTTCATTTCTTCAACAATGTCTTTGTACAGCACACACTCAGTCTCACTCCATATCACTTCTACCCCCAGGAGATTCAGACCTTAGGTGTCACTAGAGTTTGTCTGAAGGAGAAGACTGATGTTCTCGATGTCCAGCCAGCAGACTAATGAGGTTCAGTGATCCACCATCTCCTGATGTATCAGGGGTCAGGGCACTGACTGACACCTACAGGAGGAGGTGTGCTATGGAAATGGGATGAATTCTGAGATGAGACAATGTTTTTAGGGTAATAGAATATTTAGAATCGGTATTGGGTTGTTTATGTTTATTGCTATCTCAACGCCTGGCTGGTTTAAGCTATGGAAAAACAAAGAAAATTTATATGATTAGAAATGTAGCAAAACAGTATGTAATTGCAATTTTTTCTTGCTGGTTACTTCGATACAATAATGCTAAGGTGTTTCTAACTATAACAAGTGTAGTAGGAACAATTAAGAGAGGAAGTAAGAAAGAAAGAAAGAAAAAGAGATAAAGCAGGAAAAGGTACACACAAAACAACTGAAAACAGAATAAGGAGCATAAAGAAACATATGAATGAATGTCAGAATAGACACACAAGAAACCAAAAACATAAACAGGTAAATAAGTAACTAAATAATTATAGCAACAAATGTTGAAGACGAAGCAAATAGAAGAAAGAAAAACGTGAAAGAAAAAGCAACTTAAAACGATGTAAAGGTGTACAAAAATGAAAAACTGATACACTCATGCTCTCAAATCAATCCCCCTCCCTCCCCTCCCCCATCCCTCCTCAACACATACACCCACACACACCACACAACACACATGTTCATAGTCTCATCCATTCTGCCGCTATTTCATTAGGTACTTCCAAGCTCCCCATACCGAAAGCTTGCTATAACAGTGGCTGCAGCACGGAGGAACTACTTTAACCCCTAACACTATAGCAGCATTAATCTCTCTATCCTGTGTGAGCTGAGTGGAAATGAGCAACACCGACAGAGTATTCGGTGGTGCTGATGACTAGACCTTGCTGGTACAGAACCTGAAAAGGCTATAGTAGGTCCGTTCATCCCCTTAAAAGCTGGGCTTACTTTAGGAAGATACATAGATCTGCTTGTCTGTTGCTGCAGTTTTAAGAGGTGACATGATTTAATCTGGAGACGGCGCGTTTGTAGTGTGGAAATGTGCCTTTTTGTGTGTGCTTTTAATGTGTGAATGCATAACATATGGATGAATATATAGTATAGTAGTTAGGGTGAAGTAATAATGATATACTATACTACTAACTACTACTACTACATACTACTACTACTACTACTACTTACTACTACTACTACTACATACTACTACTACTACTACTATACTACTATACTCTACTACTATACTACTACTACTACTACTACATACCTACACTACGACTACGACTACGACTTCGACTACGACTACGACTTCGACTACGACTACGACTGCTGCTACTAATCTACTTTCAAAGCAATCTCTGTGTATTTCATGGTCTGACCTATCTTGAATAACCTATAGATCTTAAGTAACAAAAGACACACCAAAGACATGTTGGGGTCTCCTATAGAAAGGTAAAACAAAATTGGAAACACTGCACACTAGGGTAAGCACGGGCTCATTGATCTCTTTTGCAGTCATCTGCTATGGTCATTTCCTCGTCTCCTGAAAGCCTGCTTAAATCTTTTCAGATAGACTATCAGCCATTCCACCGATTATTTTTAATGTCAGAATTATCATGTAGCAGCTTTGATGGAACTAATGTACATTTGTTTGAATACAAATAAGTTATATGTCTTTTTAGCCAATGGCCTTATAACATTGCATTCATTGGTGTGTTGTGTGTGTGTGTGTGTGTGTGTGTGTGTGTGTGTGTGTGTGTGTGTGGTGTGTAGTGTGGTGGTGTGTGTGTGTGTGTGTGTGTGTGTGTGCGTGCGTGCGTGCATGCGTGCGTGTGTGAGTGCAGTGCGTATATGCGTAAATACTAAGTTTATGTCTTTTCTAGTCAATAGTCTTAATAGTGCGCGAGTGTGTATTTGTGACATTTGTATTTGAAATTATCTTAGCATGTTTGAACCAATATAAAATGTAGCTATCTGTGTCTTTTGAGATTATGATCGTATCAAAATGTTGTTAAATACCTAAATTCACCACTGCTGAGATATTTTGCGTTTGCGACCGTCTTTTTTTTTTTTTTTTTTTTTTTTTTTTTTTTTTACTATTATGTTATCTGAATTCCAATTGTGGGAATGTACATGTCAACCCCCCTCCCCCCCAAAAAAAAATCAGCATAAAATGGCTTGGAATAATGTCTTGTCGAATACCTGAATGCTAGCATTCATTCAGTTGTACACTCTCTAAGCGTTTCCATGCTTCACCTCCATGGTCCAGGAACATTAGTATTCTGCTGTAGTAGCTACTTTGGCAGGCAGAGGGGGTACATTCATTACGTTACGCTGTAGCTAAAGGATTTTCGCTCGTTGCGTGAAGCGAATAAAACTGGAAAAAAAAAAGACTGAGAAGTCCTCTCCAATGGCCTACAATAGTGGTGGAGCCGTCAGAACTTAAAGGCCTACAGTGAATTTGCTTTGTCATGCCTTGAAACACCAACGTCTTGTCAGGATTTGTTATATTACAGGCATGAAAACAAAAAGTATAAAATGAAGCTCCGTTGATCAAACCAGTAATTTTGTCATGAAACTGCCTGACATCCTTGACAAAGGCTATTGCATAATTACCTGATCACACATACGTCCACGCGCCCCTATGCAGCACACGCACGACACTACACACAACACACAACACACACAGCACTACACACACACACACACACACACATACACACACACACAACACCACACACACAAACACACACACACACACACACCAAACACACACACACACACACAGCAATACCACACCCACCATCACAAAACTCACGCCACAACTGCACATCACTTCACCCATTCCATGAACACGTGCACTCACTCTATCATCATGATTATTCCCTTCATTTTAGAGCAGTAGATCTCTGACAGAGTTAGCTGCACCACAGGGGACTTCCATTTAATCCCCTAATCGTATGGTAGCATTGATTTTCCCCACTGCTGCCAGTTAAAGGGATGTGAGAAGCACCAAGAAATGTTCACCAGCTACTGTCATGGTGGTAGGTAGCTCTAGCAGACCTGAAAAGGACGAAGACAGGTCTGTAGAGAATGTTGTGCTTACAGCTTTAGAGTACCCAGAGTGCGCTATTACGTTGAGCTGAGGAATATCAGACTGTGGTGCTTCTTCTCTCAATCTCTTCATCAGATTTCTCACTCTTACGTGGTGTCTCTGTTTATTACCCTGTTTCTACTATCTCACTGTCTTTGTATCTGTTTGTTTCATGTCTGTGTTTAATATTGCAATTGGCTTGATCTCCTTTTCATAGCTTTGCACATATGTTTTGTTTGTTTATGTTTCATCGTGCTTGTTACTCTCTTAAACATGATAACCTTTCATCTAAGAATTGAAACACATAATACTGACACCAGGCGAAAATACGCATATCATTCTTTTACTTTATTCACCAAAGACAAAAGCTTGGTTTGCAAACCGTCTTTGCCCATTTGGATAATCATGTCTGCACTGTCAATGTAACAAGGAGAGATTTGAAATAACAGAAATGCGTCTGATAAACTAGACTTGTAAAAAACATATTGGAAAACTGGAAAAAGAGGAAGAATTACCGTTTCCTTTCCTTAAGAAAGATTTTGCCAACAATGTATCATAATAATCTTATCCATACCACTCTGCCGTTAGTCTTATAAATTATCATGGGGCTGCCATAGGGTTTGTTATGCTTGTTTTGATATAGAGAAGCGCTGGAGTTGTGTGAGGATATTAATAAAATAACTACAACAAAACATTTCCTTTTCCCCCAAACTGCAGGGTTTAAGTATATAGCAGCTTATGTTCTTTATGCGTAAACAAGCTCTATAGGCATCCCAAGACCTTAAGCTACTATAATGTATTTTGTGTTAAAAACCAAACCCACAAAAATTGTTAGCTTAAAAGAAAACTCGGTGATTATGGCTGTCGCCTATAAATATATGCACCCTTATGCTTATTGTATTAAAAAAAATTACAGTGAGTGTGCTACACAAAATACAATGTATACGAAATAATGAATGAACAAAAAATGGAAATCAACTTCCAGGTATCAACCACCTGCACAAAACGACAACAACCAAATACTTAATTGGATTTGTATGAAGTTTGCAAGCACGATGCCTTTTTGACTCTACCATGAATGAGAAGAAAGGCAAAGCAAGGACAAGCAGCTATCAATTAAGTAATGGTACCTGCACAATACTTTCCAACAAGCTGACATCGACCAGTAAGCCAAAATTAGACCTGCTTAATCCAGAAAATGCAGGGACATCAAAGGTCACGCTCAGATATTGATTAGATTGGACCAGAATGGAACAAAGTCGGTAGCAACCACACATCTGTCAGTTTTATAGGCTGGGGAGGAGAGACCAGGACTGGCAAAGGAGGTAGATGACCAGAGGGCATCGAAAAGTGTCAGGACATCTTGTATCTATATGCATTACCTATCTTCTTGGAAGTCCCACCTAGAATCTGTCTATGTGCGAATGTGCGCTCACGATATCAAGCTATTCAGATTTAAAAGCAAAGCAACATGCTCTTTGTTATTGATCGGTTTGTGTATCTCTCTCTTCTCTCTCTCTTTCTCTCATCTATTCTCTCTACTCTCTCTTCTCTCTCTCTCTCTCTCTCTCTCTCTCTCTCATTCTCTCTCTCTTCTACTCTCTCTCTTCTCTCTCTCTCTCTCTCTCTCTCTCTTGTGTGTGTGTGTGTGTGTGTGTGTGTGTGTGTGTGTGTGTTGTGTGTGTGTGTGTGTGTGTGTGTGTGTGTGTATGTGTGAAGTAAAAGGACACGTTTGCAAGTTATGTGGAAAAACAAACTGAAAACGACAGAGAAGAGAAAAAAGACCGGCAAAATCAATTTAAAGTTTTACAACTTGTCTTGCGCGTAAGTTTAACTGCACAAGAAAACCAAATCTCATCTTTCTTCAAGATGAAAAGTTTTATCTCTGTTTAAAACTTGGAACACTTCGAAGCAGCACACAGGCTTAGAAAAGGAGTCAGAAGTTTGTAACGTTAATTCCGCTGACATTTACACATGTTGTTTGCTTGCCAAAGATGTGTCCTGTCTTCTTTGATACCCATCTGTCTTAAACCATCTGTCGATGTTGTTTTCTTCTGTTAAGGAGTTTTTCCATATGTCTGTCTTTCTATTTGTATATTTTTGTTCTTGGTGTTATGTCTACATGGCTCACTTTTTTGTTTCATTTATTGAACAAAGTATCTATGTCTGTTGTCAGGTTTGTTTGGTATTAAAAGTAGGAATTTTGATTCTTGTACCTTATTCCTCAAAAGACACCGGCTGTAAAATACATCCAATATTTTTTTTAATCATTATTATGTATTATTGACACGAACATTTGAATGCACAATCCCAGCGACCACTGTGGAAAATCAATGAAAAATAGAAGGAAAAAAAACTGGAGAAGGTCATATTCATGCATGAGAAACTGCTATAAACTGTGTCTTAGCTTCAGCTTTGGATTCTTCTCTTCAACGTTTTAAGTGCATTGCATGTTGTTTTTTTCTGTTTTGTTTTTGTTTTTTTTTTTTGTTATCATGTTCTTTTACTTTAGCTGTTTATTTCTTTCATTTGGTAGGTTTGCGTTTTTGTATGTTTTGCAGTTCTTCATTGCTACCACTTTTTTGTTCCCTTTTTTATGAGGTTTCTTATCTTGTTTGCTTGTTTTTATTGTGGCGGTTTCTGCACGTGGGTTAGGTTTTGTTTGTGCGTGGGTTGGCTAGTCGGCTGCTTTTTCCTTTCCTTGTGGTCAGCTTCCTAATTACTCTTCTTGATTTTTCTTGTTGTTGGTGTTTGTTGTTGGTTTGTTGTTTGTGTTGTTGTAGTTGTAGTTGTAGTTGTAGTTGTAGTTGTAGTTGTAGTTGTAGTTGTGTGTTGTTGTTTTGTTTTGTTTTTTTGTTTTTTCTTCTTCTTCTTCTTCTTCTTCTTCTTCTTCTTCTTCTTCTTTCTTCTTCTTCTTCTTCTTCTTCTTCTTCTTCTTCTTCTTTCTCTTCTTCACAGTCTTCTTCTTCACAGTCTTCTTCACAGTCTTCTTCACAGTCTTCTTCTTCCTTCAAGTCTTCTTCACAGTCTCTTCATCTTCTTCACAGTCTTCTTCTTCTTCACATCTTCTTCTTACCTTCTTCACAGTCTTCTTCACAGTCTTCTTCTTCACAGTCTTCTTCACAGTCTTCTTCCAGTCTTCTTCACAGTCTTCTTCTTCTTCACAGTCTTCTTCTTCTTCACAGTCTTCTTCTTCACAGTCTCTTCTTCTTCTTCTTCTTCTCTTCTTCTTCTTCTTCTTCTTCTTCTCTTCTTCTTCTTCTTCTTCTTCTTCTTCTTCTTCTTCTTCTTCTTCTTCTTCTTCTTCTTCTTCCTCTTTTGACAGTCTTCTTCTTCTTCTTCTTCTTCTTCTTCCTTCCTTCTTTTCGATAATTATGTACTTTCCTTGCCTTTTCCTCTCTGACTTTCATTCTCCTAACTATCATAGGTGTGTTATTTTTTTGTCACACTGATCGAGAATTTGTCTTCAAGTTAACAGAAGCCTTAGAAATTTTTTTGCTGATCATGAGAGAGACTGGAAGGCCCCGCTGTGGTACTGGGTGTTGTGTGAAAAGGTTTCAGTAAATAACTGTTCAACCTTCTGGAAGCCAAAGATGTCCTGTAGACATAGTAGGACGGTCAATCTATCCCTGTCTGGAATTTGAAATCGTGTTGGTAAGAAAGAGAAAGAGAGAGAGACACAGAGACAGAGAGACACACAGACAGACGGATAGTCAGACAGACAGACAGACAGACAGACAGACAGACAGACAGACAGACAGAGACAGAGAGTGAGAGAGAGACAGAGAGTCAGAGAGAGACAGAGAGAGAGGGAGAGACAGACAGACAGACAGAACAATAATAGAGCAAGATAAGTATATAAACAAACTGACAGATGTTCACACTAACAATAAGGCTCAAAAAGACGCAGACACACAAAAAACATTCATGATTGCGTTTTTAATTCCAAGATGTGTAAAGCAAGTGTAATGTCACACAATGAAAACGGTCTTTACGAGGCATTCAAATTGACCAAAACAAAATGCACATGGCATAAAATAAAGAGCAGATACTGACATGAGAATTAAACTGCATGCAAGAAACTATGTTCTTTTCCCCTTTACATTAATATTTTACCAAGCTGTCTTTGTCCCTAGAAAGACAACGTCTATCACGTCCTACCTATAGACTCTAACGATGCTCATTTCCAGACTGCTGCGTATTTCATTTCTTCAACAATGTCTTTGTACAGCACACACTCAGTCTCACTCCATATCACTTCTACCCCCAGGAGATTCAGACCTTAGGTGTCACTAGAGTTTGTCTGAAGGAGAAGACTGATGTTCTCGAAGTCCAACCAGCAGACTAATGAGCTTCAATGCCTCAGCATGTCCTTAGACATCAGGGGGTCATCACACAGCCTGGCAGCCCCTAGAGGTGTCTGGCGGAAATGTAATGAGGTTTTAGATATGAAAACACTTATGAAAAGTTGCGTTGAACGTAAAAAAAAAGGTCTTAGAGCTTTTGTTTGCAAAGGTACTTTGATTGCAAATATGACAATCTTGTTTGGGCGTGATGTTTTGAAAGAAAACAACAACGGTTGTACTTTCTAGCTACCATACATTTACGTTTATTGTAGAGGCAGCTCTGAAATCTGCTACACGGTCATTGGTGGTAAATATTGACTGTCTTTTAGCTGAAACATGATTTGTTTTTTATGCCACAGGGCTTGGCATTGGGAAATCCTGGCGTCGTTCAACATTAACACCCGTAACATGGTTGCATTTTGTAAACAAAAGTTTTGCTTTGTTCGTCACATTTCAAATTTTAAAGACATTGCAACGCATTGTGTAAGGTTTCAAAATTTGTATATGTGCTGTAAGGTACTAAACAATCGTCAAGCTTTATGAGATAATATTACAGATACATGACTGATTTGTTGAAAAAAGACATTGCGAGTATGCCATTTCACAACGCATGTCTTTTTTCTGTACGTATTCTCATTGTATTGAAAAGGATCATAGTTAGTTAAATGATTATAACCTGCACAAGATGCAATCATGTACTAAATAATTTTCGAAAAGTATATAAACTACTTTCAAAACTTGTATTAATTTTACACCACTTTAAGTCATGGTACATTTCCCGACATGAAATTTGGGCTGCTCTCACCAGGGAGAGCGCGTCGCCACAAGAGCAGCACCACTCATTATTTTTTTCTTCTACATTTGTTTCCCTATCAGAGTGTCTTTTTCCTACAGAATTTTGCCAGGGATAACTCTCTTGTTTACGAATGTTGTTTTACGTGCGCTAAATAATTTTGCGTAACACATGGGTCCTTGATTTATCGTCTCGTCCGAAAGGCTAGCACCCAGACCGCTACTCATGGTCTAATGGATGAGGAGAAAAGATCTGGACCCACATAATGGGCAGTGCTGCTCTTGTGGTGACGCGCTCTCCACGGTAAGAGCAGCCCAAATTTAATGTAGGGAAATGTGTGTGTGTATAAATGTATGTATGTATGTATGTATGTATGTATGTATGTATGTATGTATGTATGTATGTATGTATGTATGTATGTAATGTATGTATGTATGTATGTATGTATGTGTGTGTGTGTGTTGTTGTATGTATGTATGTATGTATGTATGTATGTATGTATGTATGTATGATGCATGCATGCATGCATGCATGCATGCATGCATGCATGCATGCATGGATATTATGTATGTTTTTTTGTGTGTGTATGTGTGTATGTGTGTGTGTGTGTGCGTGCGTGCGTGCGTGCGTGCGTGTGTGAGTGTGTCCAGTAAAAAGGACATGTTTGCAAGTTAATTGGAAAAACAAACTGAAAACGACAGAGAAGAGAAAAGTACAAGCCAAATCAATTTAAAGTTTTACAGTTTGTCTCACTTGTAAGTTTAACTACACAAGAAAACCAAATCTCATCTTTCTTCAAGATGAAAAGTTTTACCTCTGTTTCAAACTTGAACACTTGGAAGCAGCGCACAAGCTTAGGATAGGAGTCAGAAGTGTGTAATGTAAATTCAACTGACATTAGTTTACATATCTTCTTTACTCGCCAGTGCGTATCTCTGTCTTTTGTATCTCCAAGCGTGTGTTTTTTTTCTGTCAGTGTGTTTTACCACTTTCCTGTCCTTTTATCTGAGTACTTACGGTTTTAGGGGTGGGGGGGGGGGGTTAAAGCTTATTCTTTGTCTCCATTTTTGAGGCCTCTGTTTCTATCTCGCAGTCTGTTTGTAATCAGAATATGCCATGAATCTGAAAAAAGACCCAGCATCAGTCACACGACATGCATCAATGGACATGTTGATGAGCAGAATTTCTGTGCTGTGTTCCAGACCCCTCTGAAAATAAATGGCAACAGAGGAAAACTCTGAAGGCACTCACAAGAGTGTATGAATTTTTTAATGGCTTTTGTGGTTTTGTTTCAGTATTGGATCCGTCTCTTCAAATCTGTGTTACAGTATATGTTTGTATCTGTTGTTTGGTTTGTTTCTTCTTGTCTTTGCTGAGATGTTTTGTGGGCGATTTTTTTTTAAAGAATACTATTATAGGCTTCTGTTTTTATTAGTTGGCGAGCTGCCGGCTTCAGCTTTTCTTTTATATTCTTTCCTTCTTCTTCTTCTTCTTCTTCTTCTTCTTCTTCTTCTTCTTCTTCTTCTTCTTCTTCTTCTTCTTCTTCTTCTTCTTCTTCTTCTTCTTCTTCTTCTGAAATTCTCTTTCTTGTTTTTCTTCTTCTTCAAATTCTTTTTCTTCTTTAAATTCTTCCAAATTCTTCCTCGTACTCCTCTCCTCCTCCTTCTTTAGAGTTCTCCCTTCCTTTCTATTTTCCTTCATTCTTTTCTTTTTTTGCTTCTTTTTCTCAGTATGTCGATTGGCCTCAGCAGTTTTCAATCTCCCCACGATCCGACTTTGTTGTGTATTGGTTAGACTGGTGGATAATTTGATTTGAAGTTACAGAAGCCCACGAATTGTTATGGTGGCAAGACACAGATTGGAAAGCATTCCTATGGTACTAGGTACAGATTGGAAACTATTCCTATGGTACTAGGTACAGATTGGAAACTATTCCTATGGTACTAGGTACAGATTGGAAACTATTCCTATGCTACTAGGTACAGATTGGAAAGCACCCCTATGGTACTAGGTACAGATTGGAAAGCACCCCTATGGTACTAGGTACAGATTGGAAAGCACCCCTATGGTACTAGGTACAGATTGGAAAGCACCCCTATGGTACTAGGTACAGATTGGAAAGTACCCCTATGGTACTAGGTACAGACTGGAAAGCATTCCTATGGTACTAGGTACAGATTGAAAAGCATTCCTATGGTACTAGGTACAGATTGGAAAGCACTCCTATGGTACTAGGTACAGATTGGAAAGCACTCCTATGGTACTAGGTACAGATTGGAAAGCACTCCTATGGTACTGGGTACAGATACATATTGGAAAGCACACCTATGGTACTAGGTACATACGCCGATTGGAAAGCACACTTGTGGTACTAGGTACAGATTGGAAAGCACACCTATGGTACTAGGTACAGATACAGATTGGAAAGCACACCTATGGTATTAGGTACATACACAGATTGGAAATTACTCCTATGGTACTAGGCAGGGACACAGATTGGAAAGTACTCCTATGGTACTAGATACAGACACATATTGGAAAGCATTCCTATGGTACTACGTACTGACAGATTGGAAAGCACTCCTATAGTACTAGGTACTGACACAGATTGGAAAGCACTCCTATGGTACTAGGTACTGACACAGATTGGAAAACACCCTATAGCACTAGGTACTGACACAGATTGGAAAGCACTCCTATGGTACTAGGTACACACAGATTGGAAAACACCCCTATAGCACTAGGTACTGACACAGATTGGAAAGCACCCCTATAGCACTAGGTACTGACACAGATTGGAAAGCACCCCTATGGTACTAGGTACTGACACAGATTGGAAAGCACCCCTATGGTACTAGGTACTGACACAGATTGGAAAGCACCCCTATGGTACTAGGTACTGACACAGATTGGAAAGCACCCCTATAGCACTAGGTACTGACACAGATTGGAAAACACCCCTATAGCACTAGGTACTGACACAGATTGGAAAACACCCCTATAGCACTAGGTACTGACACAGATTGGAAAGCACCCCTATAGCACTAGGTACTGACACAGATTGGAAAGCACCCCTATGGTACTAGGTACTGACACAGATTGGAAAGCACTCCTATAGTACTAGGTACTAACACCGATTGGAAAACACTCCTATGGTACTAGGTACTGACACAGATTGGAAAGCACTCCTATAGTACTAGGTACTGACAGATTGGAAAGACTCCTATAGTACTAGGTACTAACACAGATTGGAAAGTACTCCTGTGGTACTAGGTACGCACACAGATTGGAAAGCATTCCTATGGTACTAGGCACTGATACAGATTGGAAAGCATGCCCGTGGTACTAGGCACCCTCTGAAAAGGTTCCAGTCAATGACAAGTCGTTTTCCTGGCAGCCAGAGCTCCCTTGTGGCCATTGTAGGCCAGTAAGTTTATCCTTGTCTGGAGTTTAAATTCAGGTTGACGAGAGAGAGAGAGAGAGAGAGAGAGAGAGAGAGAGAGAGAGAGAGAGAGAGAGAGAGAGAGAGAGAGAGAGAGAGAGAGAGAGAGAGAGAGAGAGAGAGAGAGAGAGAGAGAGAGAACACTGAACACTGAACACTGAACACTGAACTGATTTAATGTACATTGGCCATGGACCACAATACATTTCTTGGGCTTGGGATGGAACAAAGGGTTCATTCGTATCATAGGCAAGGCAAATGCACAAAAGGTATAGATTCATGCTGATCAAAAGAAGAAAAACACACATTATTCTAAATCATGATTATGAATCTAACATGAAACAAAACCAAATCACAGAAACATAATTTCTAGGGAAAATTGTGGAAAATCATGCATATCAATTACGTAACGAATCATAAAAGTTTTCAAAATACATCCTGAATTAGCATTTTCTTTCTTTTATTGATAGAATGAAAAACATATCTAGAGAAACTGTGCCTGTACTCATCATTTGTTCCACTGAACAGATCGTGCAATGGTACATTGATACATTTACTTAAGAATCTTTCTCTCAAGTCATGGTATACGTAACATTCCCATAAAAAGTGGGCTTCATTTTCAACTTTCGTTTTACAGAAGGGACACATTTTTTTCTCGATTATTCTCACTATATCTATATACATTATTATTAAGGGGTAGAACATTAAATCTGGCTTGAGTAATTGCGACTCGAAAGAGAGAGAGAGAGAGAGAGAGAGAGAGAGAGAGAGAGAGAGAGAGAGAGAGAGAGAGAGAGAGAGAGAGAGAGAGAGAGAGAGAGAGAGAGAGAGAGAGAGAGAGAGAGAGAGAGGTGGGAGAAAGACAGGCAGACAGAACAATAGTCAGATAGACAGATGGACTGCATTACATTAACTCCTTACATGTAGGTATCACACAAGGAGACAGGTATAAAAACAAAACACCCATTTTTAGAGTCAAATTTCTGAAGGAGGGAAAATCACATGGACAAAAATATGCTTTGTGGTCAAGTGGGGAATGGCATCTCTAGTAGATCCAAGTATAGGCCATTTTTTCCCCAACTAGTCTTGCCTATGCATGAAATTAAAATGTATGGCAATGTTTGGGTTATTATCCAGCTAAGACTGAGCACTTGGCTGAATACAAATTTTATGACCTCCCTTGCATCCTTTAATATGATCCCCAAACTTAAGACACAAAAATTCACTAAGTGCTTATTTTCTCTTATTCATTTTTTTCAACATATATTCGAAGCATATTTTCTTTCTCTTTTTATCATCGTCTTTTGATGGCAGCTTCAAAAGGCCACAGGAATATCAAATATTTCTTTGAATGCTATTGACACTTTTAAATTCTGAAAAGTGTCTTGCTGTAAGGTACCACAGCAGGTGGAGTTTCAATCACCGCCGGGACCTCTGATAAGGGCTCATACAGGAGCCGAAACTCGAGTCAGGTCAGGCCAAAGGCATGGTTCTCACTCAAAAATGCCTACAATGCTGCCAATGAAAGACATTATTCCCTAGAATGTATTCTCATTTCACTTTTTTATATTGATTCGTTGATAAGTCATTTTCAGTATGGTTGAGAAGTTGGTAGCTGCAATTGTTTTTCCTCCACTACTTTTTCCTCAACAATGGCCAAAAATATTATGTCTTTGAAAAGCACCAACGTGGAAGGCTCAAGAACGAATTGGAAAGAGAGGGGAATAGGAATACAAACTGCAAATATAAAATCAAGGACACTGCCTAACTTTCTTTATTATACCAACCACGCTGGCTTTGTCCTTAGAAAGAAGATATCCCTTACACCAGCCATCACGGTAGATTTTTTTCGACATCATTCAAGAAGGCGTGTATCCATTTCGTTACAGTCTTTGAATAACACACACTCAGTCTATCCCATATCCCCTTCAGCCCCTGGGGTGACTGACCCTAGTTGTCACTAAAGCTGGTGCGAAGGAGAATACCGTTATCCTCTATATCCTTCCCAGCAAAGTAATGAGGTCCAGGTTTCACCCTCTCCTAAGATATCCGGAGACAAGGTGGAGACAGACTGCCAGCCCCAGATTTTGGCTGGGGAAGGTAATGGGTTCAGAATATAAAAAGCTAGGAAAATATGGGTCATGGGTCATTGGTCATGCAGTTCAAAACGTAGGCTGACTGCTATTGAAAATATGCCTTGATTATCGTAGTAGGTTGCATATAAATATTTTAGTGTTTGTGTAGTCTACAACATTGAAAGAATTCTCACTTGTAATGACATGTTACTTTTTTAAGAGGTCTACACAATAGCAAGAGTCAGAATATCCTTGATACGTTAGTGTAGTGCTGCAGTCGTTATATGCTGGATGTGTTTTTTCTAAGCTGTTTCTTAGATTGAAAACAGGTTAAATTCTTATTGTCGGGGCTTATTGCCGCGGCTTATTATCGTGGCTTATTGTTGTGGCTTTGCTTTTTCAGAATAACTCTGTCATAGGATTTCTCCTAGAATTACACTTATAAGTCTGCAAAAGAGATTTAGCTTATGTTTGTGGTATGCAGAGTTTACTCAACAATCAATGTTGATAAACATCAATATCCAACAAGAAAAAAAAAACTTTACTGCTCAGGACTTTAGAGACAGTCTTGAGTTGAACAGATTTTTTACACATAAAACAATACGCTTTTGTTTTACATGAAAAGTTTTCAATTTCTTTCTCAATTCATGAATAAACTTATTT
>CM060324.1:35503367-35510867 GCA_030674155.1 Stramonita haemastoma
TCTGTCGTATCTTTCTCTGCTTCCTGATGTTTTTTTCTGCTCCCTTTTTCTGTCTAAGTCTTTTTCTGTCTATCTCTTTGATTCTTTTCATCTTTCTACGTTTTGTTTGTAAGACATTTCGTCTTGTTTTGCTGCGACCTTCGTGTCTGATAGGAACAAGCTGTTTGCTACTGACTGTGTCATGCATCTATCACGTATTACGCGCGCGCGCGCGCGCGCACACACACACACACACACACACACACACACACACACACACACACACACACACACACACACACACACACACACACACACACACACATATGAAGAAATTGGTTGAGAAGAAACCGACAGCCAAACCTTCAGATAGACCAACAGACAGATAAACAGATACACAGACCAGCAGTGTCAGAGACTGATAAAAAAAAATCGCCGTTGCACTAAAAGACCTGAAAACATCGGACATCATTATGAAACACGAACCAGTTTGAGACCAGCTTTAGAGCTTTGGAGTAACATTATAATCTTTTTGCTCGGGCCTTTAGAACATTGTCGAGGGCTCATTGATGTGGTAGCTTGGCCTCAAATTAAGACATCTTAGAATCGATAAGAGACGGAATGAATTTTTCATAATAACGCGAAAGACTCTGATATTTTTATTCGTTCTTTCTGATGCTCTTTTGGCTTGTTCTTTTTTTTTTTTTAGAGGAAAATGATTTGCCTGACATGAAACAGTTAGGATTGTGTGGATGCACACTTGCACATGCAGAAGCATGCAGACAGATATACAAACAGGCGGGCAGACAGAATTCACCAACACACGCACAAGCACTTATGTTCACATGGTAAGACACACAGGAACACAAACATGATTGTAAAAAAAAAATATATGCACCTATCAGAGAGGGCGAGAGAGAGAGAGAAGGGGGGGGAGAGAGAAGGGGGATGGAGAGATAGAGAGTAGATATACCTTCAAACTGCATATACATATCCCAAAAAAATATTTGCACAGACCCTTTCTTTGTTTACCACAACACATGAATGAAAAACCAAGAAAATAAAATAACACAAGAGAGAGAGAGATAGAGAGAGACAGAGAGAGAGAGAGAGAGAGAGAGCAGAGAGAGAGAGAAGAGAGAGAAGGAGAGGAGACGAGAGACAGACAGACAGACAGACAGACAGACAGACAGACAGACAGACAGACAGACAGACAGACAGACAGACAAAACGACAAATACACAGACACAGACGCAGACAGAACAGAAACAGAACAGACAGACAGACAGAAGATAGACAGACAGACAGACAGACAAACAAACAGACAGATAGGAGGAGATAGAGACAGAGAGATTAAAAGACAAAGTGACCAGAAAAAATAGCTGCTCCATAGCAAAAACAAGCGGAAAAGTAACAGGAAAAAAAACCATTTCGAACAAAAATCACTCCTTCCCCAAAGCTATTTGATTATCGACCTGTGCTAACTGATTTGGCATCCTGGCCTCAAATTATGGCATCTGGAAATCAGTGTGGTAACAAAATGTGTTTCCTTGAAGAAAATGATTACGTCTTTGATGGTTTCACCTGTTCCTCCCTATGTGTGTCTTTGTGACTGTGTCTCTGTTTCAAAAGGAAGTGAATCTAGACATACACCTATAGATGGTTGTTGTTGCTGTTATTGCTGTAAATGATGTTCTTATTGATGATGATCTTGTGCTGATGTTGGAATTGCTGTTTCTGATATTGCTACCGTTGGGCGGTCCTCAGCTTAACAACCTTTTGCTTTCCTCATCGTACATGGGAACCGCAGTGATATTGCAAGCACACACCTGGTTGGAAAAAAAAGTGTCGCGCATGGGTGTTTTCAGTGAGGCCTACCTTGCAACATAGATGGCCATACACTGACTTCAGAGGAGTGTTGTTCCTTTAAGGAAGCATAGGTATTTGTGCCCAGAAATTGTCATAAATGATAAAAATATCAGCCTCGGATTCTGAAGCATAGTATTATCTGCAGAGTTTGACCATTTGCTTTCTTTAATGATTTAAACAAAAGACTGTTTGTATGGTCAGTAATACTGTCGACGAGTAACTGGAGAAATATATAGAAAGATGAATAAATTAATGTATAAATGAACACAGACATAACGCATTATACATGCGCGCGCGCGTGCGAATACACATGCCTACATACACACACTAACACACACATACACACACATAGTTACACTTACACCTCCTACACTATATACATCCTTACCCCCTCCACACACACACACACACACACACACACACATAACACACACACACACACAACACACACACACACACACACACACACACGCATACACACACACGCACACACACACACACACAATATATATATATATATATATAATATATATATATATTATATTATAAATATATATATGTTTATATTATATATATATATATATAATATATATATATATATATATATATATATACATACACAATACATACATACAGGCATGCACACACTACCTTGAATGCAGTCAGGACACTGTACTGACAGAGTTGTTTGTTCTTCTATGTATTCATTATTCAGAGCATCGGGTCTTCCTCAGTATTAGCACCTCTGCTTAGGAGCTTCCTTGTAGTCCCTAACCTTGTGATAGCATTGATTTTCCCCACTGTTCCCCACTGTTTAGGGGGGGGGGGGGGGGGGGGAGAGAAGACTTAGCGAAAGACACCGAGATATTCTTCCCCCCCAATGACGACTATAGTGGGTAACACTGTTAAACCCGTGAAATGCTCAGACATATCTGTAGGCTGCTAAAAGCATTATAGCAGTCCAGTGTGTTCCATTATGCACCGTTGTGCATCAGGCTTGAAACGTTTGGAGAGAGTGGAGGCTGAGTACTCAAGTGAGAGAGAGAGAGAGGGGGGGGGGGAGAGAGAGGGAGAGGGAGGGAGAGAGAGAGGGGGGAGAGGGAGAGGGAGAGATAGAGAGAGAGAGTCAGAGAGAGAGAGAGAGAGAGAGAGAGAGAGAGAGAGAGAGAGAGAGAGAGAGAGAGAGAGAGAGAGAGAGAGAGAGAGAGAGAGAGAGAGAGAGAGAGAGAGAGAGAGAAAGAGAGGGAGAGGGAGAGGGAGAGAGGGAAAGAGAGAGAGAAGAGAGAGAAAAGAGAGACAGAGAGAAAGAGAGACAGAGAGAAAGATAGAGAGTTAGTGAGAGAGGGAGAGAAAAACAGAAACACGCACACAGAGACAGTGAGACAGAGACAGATGGAGACACACACAGAGAGACACAGAGAGAGAGAAGAGAGAGAGAGAGAGAGAGAGAGAGAGAGAGAGAGAGAGAGAGAGAGAGAGAGAGAGAGAGAGAGAGAGAGAGAGAGAGAGAGAGAGAGAGAGAGAGAGAGAGCAGCAGCAGCAACAGCATTCACAGGAAGGTTGACAACGTGAGCATCAGACAGAAGACCATTGCAGTGATGGTCAAAACAGTCGCCTTACACACTTTAAAGCAGGTCTTTAGTTTTCCACTTCACTTATTTCACTATCAGTTATTATATATGTATAACTCAATTTTTTCTCTGTTTGTACCTGCTTTTACCTTTGAATGATACTGAAAACTGATAGTAGCAGATTGTTCTCTGTAGTTGCTTCTGCTTTAGTCAGCTGTAAAACCTGCCTTTGATTTATTGGACACACATTTGCAGGAATATTCCTGCCATCTTAAGTCTTTTTAGCAACCGATATTACTTGGTTCAATTTTGGCAAATAATTCAGTGACATAGGTCTGCCTTTAACCATAGTTTTAAACAAGTTATGAAGACAAGATATTGCAAAGGCTATTTTCAGAATTAACGCTGTAAAACTTTAGTTTACAACTACAGAAACACATGAGTTTGGCATCAGGCGTTTTGGCGATTTCTCTTCATTGCTTCAGTAGTAAAGGTTGTTAGTGACTTTGAAAGTCCACTGATGATGAGAAATGCCTTGATTAGGGGTATCTTCCTTAGGTTTTCCCATCTTCAGAATGTATTACCTTTGCCAGACACTTCCTCAGGTTGTCTGCCTGTGCTCTGACCCCTGATGTCTGCGGACAGGGTGGATGGAGCACTGAGGTCCGTTAGTCTGCTCTGGGCAAAGGGAACATCAGTATTTCTCCATTAGCTATGCTTCCCTGACTTGTAGGGTCTGTTTCCATGGGATATTGGTGGTGATTTGAAAGGATACTATATAGACTGTGAAGTAATCAATAAACGCAGTGGTAGAAATGAGTGTTATCCTTAATGGTGATTTTGGGAAAAGAGCTTGTTCAGATAAAGAGACATTTGGTTCATATTAAAAAGATGATAAAGATAACATGGTAAGTGTTAGCTGGCAAGCATTTTCACGACGTTTATACAGCTAAATCTCGAATGCTATTTTCCTTCTTCCTTTTCTCTATTCTTTTTTGTTCATCTAGCTAGAAAAAAGAACAAACAAAAGCATTATTGATTACCTCTCTGTGCAAAGGCAAATGCCAGCTGAAATGGATAAGCACAGACTGACATATGTTTAGCATGCAAACAGAAACACAAAGAAATCTGATGACAATATTTCTTTAAAGCAAAGCTGAGGGCAGACGTAAGAGAGACAGACCACGAGCATCCTACATTGCCAACATCACTGAGATCAGTGGTCTCGGAGGTTTAACGGAGGTTGTAGAATTCAGCAGAGACAGAGAAAGATGTCGAACCCTGGTGTCATTGTATGGAGCTCTTACCGTTAACATTTTGATGAACACTCGTACACACATTCACTTGCCCATCAAACTATTAATAATAAAAACAATACAACCACTAACTCTTATTCAATTTCCAAAGTAGAAATCCTCCTCTGAGAAGAAATATCCACTGGCCTATTTTTGTCCATTGTGATCAAGCTTGTCAAATCAATAAACTGATGCCAACGAAAACACCCTGGGGTACCACATCCATCATGACTGGCTCTTTGTCTTTCCTTTGTTCTTACCATATCGGTTACAAATAAAATATGAACAATAAATATTCAAAATATCTACAGAAAAAATATAAATTGTCTGTCTCTGTCTCTGTTTGTCAGTCTCTGTCTATCTGTCTTTGTATCTCTGTCTCTGTCTCTGTCTGTGTCTCTATATCTGTCTCTGTCTCTGTCTCTGAATCTGACTGTCTGTCTGTCTGTCTGTCTGTCTGTCTGTCTGTCTGTCTGTCTGTCTGTCTGTCTGTCTGTCTGTCTGTCTGTCTCTCTCTCTCTCTCTCTCTCTCTCTCTCTCTCTCTCTCCTCTCTCTCTCTCTCTCTCTCTCTCCTCTCTCTCTCTCTCTCTCTCTCTCTCTCTCATCTGTTATCTTGTCTCTGTGTCTTTTCCCATCTATCGTTTTGTTTATCAACACCATTCATTGGCATTGTCTTTAACGGCAATCTACCTCTTGTCAGCATCGAAAACTTGGAAAAAGATACCAAATTTGTTAGCTTGTGATCTTTGTGTTCTTTGTTTGCTATTCTATTTGCGTTGAGATTCTTTCCTACAGAGTGTAATTACTAGGGTAAAGAACAGTTTTGTTTCAAATGTTTCTGTCACCTCTGTCATAACTGTACAGGTTTTGTCTTAACTCAAATCTCATACATTTCCCGATAATCATCTCCTTTTACCCATTCAGTATAACATTTCTGGAAAAGTGATTTCAAATGAAACCAAAAACAAAACATAGAACGTAATTATTAGGTGGAGACTGCAGAGAATGGAAACACGAAATTCAGTTTGCCCGGGTCCATTTTACATTTTAAAAAAGGACACCTCTACGATAATTTACATGTTGAACGGGTTTTCAAATACGTTAACTGCAGATTGGTCAGCTTGCGTGTGTGGCAGATACACGACACTGCAGCAAGGCCCAGAGGGCCAATCCATCACGCTATTCCCTCCCTCCCTCCCTCCCTCCCTTCTGTTTCCTTCAGTCTGCTGCTGCATCTTTTATGGGATGCAATGTACTAATGTCATGTGCTGTGTGTCGCAGCCTCCACTTTTCAAATAAGCCTTGTTTGGCTTTGAGGGTTTGTTTTTAGTAAGTGTGTGTTGTGTGTGTGTGTGTGTGTGTGTGTGTGTGTGTGTGTGTGTGTGTGTGTGTGTGTGTGTGTGTGTGTGTGTGTGTGTGTGTGCATTGTGTGTCTGTGCGTGTGTTTGTGCGGGGGAGGTGGGTGCGTGTATGTGCGTTTGTGTGTGTTTGTGTGTCAAAGTCAAAGTTTTATTTTCAGATGGTACACTGAACAAGCAGTGCATTTGCTTTTTCCATCAAGCCATCCATCTAAGAAAAAATGTATATGCATATATGAGATTTTTTTAATGCACGCACGCACGCACACACGCATACACACACACACACACACACACCACACACACACACACACACACACACACACACACACACACACACACACACACACACACACACACAGGTGTGTGCCTGCAAACACGCAACAACAATAACAACAACAGCAACAACAAACTTACACAAAAAAGAAAAACAGCAAAACAAATAAAAATTAAGGAACAAACTAAACAAAACAAAAGCCCCAAAACATTCAAACAACAACAACAACGAAAATCCCCAACAACAACAACAACAACAACAACAACAACAACAACAACAACAGCAGCAACAACAACAACAACGACAACAACAAAACGGGAACAAATAGACACACACAAAGAGGAAACTAATGCATACTTTCCATTTTAAATCATTTAAGAACCTGGGTTAACTCATTTTTTTTTAGAAAAAAACCCTAAATCAGACTTTTTTTTATTATAGAAAAGCATCAAATGAATAATGAATTTATTATTGTATAACATAACTTTCTTTCTTAACATATTACAATCCTTTTGAAAAACAGATATGGCTCTTCTACGAATATTGAAAGATCCTATGTTATCCAGAGGCTGTTCCAACCTTTTCAGAGTGATATAATGAATATAGTATCAGCTTAGTCAGGGTATATACTGCATCATTACAAGATGCTGGAACTGCCTATACAGTTCTTGTGATTTCTCATTGTTCAAGTTCATTAGTAACATTTCTAGACCCACTTTAGGGCTGTCAATCTGTGCTCTGGCTTCTGACATTTTAAGAAGACAGGTGAGCGTTGTGGTCCATTAATCTGATCCAGGATAGACAGACACAGCATTAGTCTTCTTCACCCGATAGACTCCACTGAGTTCTTTCTATAGAGTATTCCCTCCAGGGACCAAGGCTGATTCAGGGCAAGAGTGAGAGTAGGATAATGAAGGAATCAATACAATAAGTACTGTGAATAAAAATCCTTTCTTTAGGAAAGATGATCATTCTGGTTGAGAGAAATGTCTGTTTTATATGGATTAAAAGAAACGATACCAGGCCCTTACTCAGTTACACGCATGCTTACACGCAAACTATGATAAAAGAAATAGATAAACTGGGGGTGGAGGTTAGTTGAAGTGCCCAAAACAAAAACAGGCTTCCGGATGTTTGGTTACTCAGATAA
>CM060324.1:35518367-35525867 GCA_030674155.1 Stramonita haemastoma
AACAAATGGATCTCTTGTGTATTGTTTTATTGATAAAAACAAACAGATCTCTTGTGTACTGTTTTGCTGGTAAAGAATCGATCTCTTGTGTCCCTATCTCTGTCATGGGGAGGTACATTTCTGATATGATGTGACGCAGCAAATACCGAACATAACGAAATCAAAGTACTTCCTTTGGAAGACTGCAAGTAAAACAAACAAAATCATGATTGCCTGTCTGTCTGTCTGTCTGTCTGTCTGTCGTCTGTCTGTCTGTCTGTTCTGTCGTCTGTCTGTCTGTCTGTCTGTCTGTCTGTCTGTCTGTCTGTCTGTCTGTCTGTCTGTCTGTCTGTCTGTCTGTCTGTCTGTCTGTCTGTCTGTCTGTCTGTCTGTCTGTCCTGTCTCGTCTCGTCTCTCTCTCTCTCTCTCTCTCTCTCTCTCTCTCTCTCTCTCTCTCTCTCTCTCTCTCTCTCTCTCTCTCTCTCTCTCTCTCTCTCTCCCCCCACCTCTCTCTTTCTGTCTCCCTCCCTCCCTCCTCCCCCTCTCTCTGTCTCTTTTGTTTCAGTCCCTTTTCTCTGTCTCTGCGTGTCTGTCTCAGATACAGATACAGATAGAGACAAACAGAGAAACACAGACAGAGACAATGACAGATAGACAAACATACATTCAGCAAAACTAGTCTCATATGCTTTTAGCATCTCCCTCTCTCCCCCCTGTCTTCCAAGGTTGTATTATGTTTCAGAGTGTTCTAGTTTCCAGTAGAAATAAAACGGGCTTTTTTTTTTTTAAATGAAGAGTGATGAGATCTGTTTTTCTTGTACAGCAACACTTAAAAGTTAGACATATTGTAAAACTTTAAATTGATGTTGCCCGAGATTTCATTTTCATTTCTCTTTTTTATTTCATTTTGTTGTTCTTTTTCATGGTCTCTGCTTCTCTTACTTTATTCTGTTTCGAAACTCCCTCCAGCACTTCATACACGCACACACAAGCACATACACATAATAGCACACACACGCGCTAGCGCGCACACGCATACACACACATTCATGCACACACCTACTCCCTGTGTCTATCTGTGTCTCTCTCTGTGTCTCTCTCTGTGTCTCTGTATCTGTCTGTCTGTCTGTCTGTCTGTCTGTCTGTCTGTCTGTCTGTCTGTCTGTTATTCTCTCTCTCTCTCTCTCTCTCTCTCTCTCTCTCTCTCTCTCTCTCTCTCTCTCTCTCTCTCTCTCTCTCTCTCTCTCTCTCTCTCTCTCTCTCTCTCTCTCTCTCTCTCTCTCTCTCTCTCTGGATAGCCTAGTGGTCAGAACATTGCGGTGGCAATTTGAAGACCCGGGTTCGAATCTGGTCGAGGAGATTTTCCTCCTGGAGTTAACATCAGTGCTGACTCCACTGTCCCCACAAGTCCTTCGGATGAGACTTTAATCTGAGGCCCCGTGTGCGAACGCACGCAGAACATCTTGCGCACACGTTAAATCCTGTTCCACTTTTCGTAAGAGTAGGCCATCGTGTGCCGGTGGGAACAGATGACATTTACAAAACTGCATACACACGGGGACTGGATGTAAAAAAGCACAAGAGTGCTTATCCCATTATCCTCGATATAAAAGAATAAATCAAATCAAATCAAATCAATCAATCAAATCTCTCTCTCTCTCTCTCTCTCTCTCTCTCTCTCTCTCTCTCTCTCTCTCTCTCTCTCTCTCCTCTCTCTCTCTCTCTCTCTCTCTCTCTCTCTCTCTCTCTCTCTCTCTCTCTCTCTCTCTCTCTCTCTCTCTCTCGCTCTTTCCTTTTTTGTCTATCATTGTTTCCTGGTGTATTACTCTGGAAATGGTTTCGTTCCTTGACTAGATGCCAGAAGTTTACAAATGATGAGTTTGTGCGTATGCGGACAGTTTTGCCCACCATGAAGTTAGCCGTATTCAGACAAGACATGACACCAGTGTTAGTACACGGTTTTTTTTAATGTTGTCATCCCTCCCTACCGACAGACACTGGCCTATTCCTCCGAAAAACAAAATGGATTTAAACATTTGTGCAAGATGTTTTGCCCGCGTTTGTACACGGGACATCGGACAAAAAAAAAAGCCTCTACAAAACTAAGTAAATAAACAAAACCACAGCTCCAGTTATCATGCTGTTCTTGGCAATTGAGTGTCTCGCATGCGTGGGTGCGTGCGTTCTTGCGTAAAAAAAAAGTTTTAATACAATTTCGAGTCTAGTCTACTTCTGGTCTTCAAAGCATTGTATTCCTACATTAGCGTGTAGATCGTGTGTGTGTGTGTGTGTGTGTGTGTGTGTGTGTGTGTGTGTGTGTGTGTGTGTGTGTGTGTGTGTTGTGTGTGTGCACGTGCGTGCGTGCGTGCGCGTATACGTGCGTGCGTGTTTGTATGTGGTATGTGTGTATTTATGTCTGAGTGTGTGTGTGTGTGTGCGTGTGTGTTTGTGTGATTTTCATTTAATTGAAGTAATCTAGGAATGTTTAAACCAATAGGAAAAGTAGCTTTCTTGTGTCTTTCGAGATTATGATTCGTATCAATATGCCTGTCAGTATTGTAATTGTCCTTCATGGGAGGATTTAAGTGTTTTTGACTTGACTGACTTGACTAATATGTTAAGGTCAAACAGAAAATATCCAACAGCAGCAATATGGACATGATAGTGTATTTTCCTTTAAAACACAAACACACCATCCACCAAGTTGTAACAGGTTCATAGGCTACACACAAAAAAATGATTCCTGGTAAAGCTGTCAATAATAAAACAGAAAACATGATTATTGTCATATGTCACAATTATGTGGTGAGTTTTCTGTGCTAGCTTTGCAGCTGTTTTAATAATAGTTTTTTTGTGTTGCAGGTTTATCACACTGGCAGACAGGAAAAGAGACAGGTATGTGTACACACACACACACACACACAGGCGCGCGCGTACGTGCTGGTGCACGCATGCCCACTCTTTCTCTCTCTCTCTCCCTCTCTCTCTTACACACACATACGCGCGCGCGCACACACACACACACACGCACACACACGCACACGCACACACACACACACACACACACACACACACGTACACACACACACACACACACACACACACACACACACACACACACACACACACACACACTCCCAGCCAAGACAAAGATATAGTTACAGACACACAGTCAGAGACCTGCCATGCCTGAAGAGACCAACAAACAGGTTTCTTTGACAACACAGAGACAATCAGCCAGACACACAGGACGCCAATGCATGCAACAGGGAAGTTACAGCAGGTTAAACGGAAAAGAGAGGGAGGGATGGAGGGCGGGCGGGAGGGAGGGGAGGTCGCCTGATTGATTGGCCCTCTGGGTATTGTGGAAGTGACGTGTGTCTGCCAAACACGCAACATGGCCAACCTGCAGTTAAAGCATTTGACAATGCCTTTCATATGGGAAATGCAGGGGGTGTCCTTTTTTTGTAATCTAATTGGTCTTAGCATTTCAATGTTGGTAGTCTTTCAAGCCTGTCATTTTTTTCATGGTGTGTTGTGCCTAGTTAAATATATGGCAGGACATCATTAAAAAAAAATGTATATCTTATTTGTTTATGTCTTTGGTTGTGTGTCTGTTTGTTCATGTTTTTGTGCATTGGGGAACAAAGGAGATGTTCGAAGTCAGGGATAATGAATAATAGATTAGAATGACAAATGAAAAAATGAAATAATTAACAAAATGAATAAACAGATGATATATGAACGAATGAAAAAGAAGTAATTAAAACTAGACATTATTCATATATCTAAAGGTAAATACTACAAATATGGCTGGAAGATAAATATAAATGTGCTAATTATCAATGTCAATAATTGTGTTAATCATCAATGTATCAGACTAGCATAATGACAAATAAGCTTCGTATTTTGATCACTGTGAAGCGTGAAAAAAGAAAACAAACAAGCAAAACCAACAAACAAAAACAAACAAACAACACAGAGAATGTATTTTTCCTATTTCTAATAGGAGATTGAACTAATCAATAATGAGATCAACAGGTTTTTGTTTTGTTTAGAGTGCGGTGTTGATTCCTTTTCCTGTAATAGGATTACTGTTCTCTTTACGTTTTTATTGTAAAAGATATGGTTTTTGTCAGCAAGTCAGTGGAGAACTATGTAAACATTCAGTCACATCTCCACACTTCTTTTTTGTCTTTGTCAAACAGTCCAACAGCAACTGTTGTTGACTGTCACACAAGGTAAAATGTGTTGTGTAGCCGTTAAGTGCCTGACAAATCAGGCCCAGCACATCCAACTTCGGCGTGGGAAAGAATTATTATCTTTTAAGTCTATCTTAGAAAAAAAAGTAAGACAAGGATTCAACAGGGCAGAAAATAGACAACAATAAGGTGACGGGAAGAAAATGAACGATACATAAACAAAGGGAGGGATAGAAAAGAGGAGATTGTAACACAGAATATAACTATTATAGGCGGGGATGCTGCTCATATTGATAGGCCATCTAAACAAAAAAAGCACGTCTTTACTGTAGGTGAATTGTGTGTTATTTAATATGAAATAAGTGCTTTTATCTTATTGATGGGCACAAAATCGACGCTTTAGCATTCCTCTTTCTTTATTTTTATGACATTTTTAAAAGTAAGTATTTAGTTTAACACACGCATGCGCTCTCGAGCGTGCGCGTACACACGCACATGCACACACACACACACACACACACGCACGCACCACAACACACACACACACAACACGCACACACACACAACACACACACACACACACACACACACACACACACACACACATACACACACACACACACACACACACACACACACACACACACACACACACACACACACAACACACACACACACACACACACACATCACAGAGACTTTCCTGAATCCATACGTGATACTTAGTAGTTTGTTCTTCTATGTATCTATTATTCAAACAAGAGAATCCTCTACAGTATTGCCACCTCTACTAGTGGGTTTTTTTTTGTCCTTGAGGTCCCTAATCTTGCAATAGCATTGATTTTCCCACTGTTTAGAGGAGGAAGAAACGACAAGGCACGAAGTGAGTCTCCTTAGTGACCATAACAGTGGCTGACACTGTTCAAGGTAAGAAAGGCGGAGACAGATCTGTGGGACGTTATTAATTTAGCCAACTAAAAGCATTAGAGCTCTCCAGTGTACTCTGTTGTGCACCCCTGTGCATCATGTTAAACCGTCTGGAGTGAGTGAAGCTGCAGAGACAGAGAAACAGAGAGAGACAGAGGCACAAGAACATTGAGAGAGAGAGAGAGAGAGAGAGAGAGAGAGAGAGAGAGAGAGAGAGAGAGAGAGAGAGAGAGAGAGAGAGAGAGAGAGAGAGAGAGAGACAGAGACACAGACACACAGACACACAGACACACAGACACACAGACACACAGACACACAGACACACAGACAGACAAGTTAATTTTGATTTCAGAGAGACAGACAGACAGATAGACAGACAGACAGACATACAAGTTAATTTTGATTTTTTTTTCTAGTTAGAGTAACATTTTTTTTTTTAAATGATTGCTTTACGATTTTATGATTTGCTGTACTATGATAAACTAGAAAAAGAAATTCAGTTATTCAAGTGTGTCCCGTTTAGGAAAAAGAAAACCCACCCCTACTTCAATTTACATATTGAACGAGTTTTCAAATGCTTCAGCGGCAGATTGGTCAGCTTGCGTGTGTGGCAGATACACGACACTGCAGCAAGGCCCAGAGGGCCAATCCATCACGCGATTCCCTCCCTCCCTCCCTCCCTCCCTTCTGTTGCCTTCAGTCTGCTGCTGCATCTTTTATGTGATACAATGCACCAATGTCAGTCATGTGCTGTGTGGGGCAGCTTCCACTTTTCAGTAAAGGGGGTGGTTAACCTTGAGAATTGTTTTTTTTTTCCCGTTTTAGTGTGACTATTTGTTTGCACAAAATACTTGCAAAGCGAATGTTGGCCATCAAGTTCATATTTAACCAGATAGAAAAAACACACCTGTGATTACAATCCTGGATAATGAGGGCAAACTTTGTTAATCAAGTCCAAACTATGCAAATTATCAACTGTGTTTTCATTTCAGGCAAAACATCTGTTATATCAGTTTTTCTTTGGGTTGTTAGGCCTTGTCCAGTTTCAAAATCATGGGGTTTGGACAGAACATGCACTCTTTCATACTCTCCACACGTACATGGGAATCGTTGTGAGACCATAAGTGCTCTCTGGATGAGATGATTGTGTGTACAGCTATTTTTAAGCACATTACTATGTAGGCATCCGTATTACAGTTATAACATTTTTTGTATAAATGTAAAGTAGTAGTTAATTTACTAAAACGCTCAGATGAAGATGATACCAACAAATTATTTCAAAGCATAACAACATTTTTATTCAGGCCTTAATGCTTTTCTCACCCAAATAAGAGGCACTGATTTTAAGGCACTGTGCAAATCAATGTCTTTGAATGCAACACAACCATAAGTAGACACAGTTATTTTGGTCCATTTGAAACAAGTGATGTGAATGACACAAACAGGAGATAGTGTAGAGCATAGCTTTTATGCACATACACATACACATACACATACACACTCACACGCACGCACGCACACACACACACACACACACACACACACACACACACACACACACACACACACACACACCACACACACACACACACCACACACAACGCTGCGCACGAGCGCACATACACACACACAACTCTAAATAATGAAGGAAAAAAATGACATCAATCACAGGATTGTTTTTACTTCCCATTATAACACCATCAACGAAGTATCCTCAACCAATGTATCTACCTACCATTCATTACTGATGATTCAAACATCACCATAGTCCGGGAAATTTCTCATTGTTCAAATCTATTGCCTGTCTCGGACCCCTCTTGAGGCCTGTCAATCCGTGGTCTGGCTCCTGCCATCTGAAGAGGATGAGGAAATGTTACACTCTATTAACCTGATTTGGAGTCACAGAACATTAGTCTTGTCAACCCCAGAGACCCAATTGAGTCCTGGTGTAGTCTCTCTCCAAGAGTAAGCATTGATTTAGAGTGAGAGTGCGCGTGCTAACCAGGATAATGAAGGAATCGTTTGTTTAGGGAGAAAGCTTGTTTCTGGCTTGCAGCCAGGTTTGTTTTTAGGGGGAAAAATCAAAGATCCAATTTTGCACATAAACGTAGACATATTTTGCGTACACACAGACCTACAAAGGCAGAGACAAATGCGACACTCAAACACACAGACACAGACACATGCACAGACTCACAGACACACAGACACACAGACACACACACACACACACACACACACACACACACACCACACACACACCACACCCACCCCCCCACCCCCCACCCCACCCACACACACACACACATAACTTTTGAAGAAGCAAAGCAAATGCACGGTTTCGGAGCCTGTGACACCCCTGTCAGTCTTTCGCTTTCCTACTACTCTTCAT
>CM060324.1:35530867-35540867 GCA_030674155.1 Stramonita haemastoma
GGGGAAAAAAGACGAAATCAAGCAGAACATAGTGTGCATACTTAATATGGTTCGTACACAATGACCTCTTAAAGAAGACATAATTTTATCAAGATTTTATTTTTCTTATAGATCTCACGTTTTTAGTGTATAAGCATTTTGATACAAGAAACGAACACATTATGATTACACCCACTTTCTTTCTCGTTCTGGTTTGCTTCCCCTCCTCTCTTTAAAACAAAAAAAACCTATACACACAGACTTTCGAAAAACAAGTGCTCTTCATATTTGTGTTTAAGTAGACATTACATTCGCACAATCAACTAGTAATAGCCTTTTGTAGTGTTGTATTTTACAACCATCCAATCTTGATTTTATTTTTCCATCTTCCAAGTTCACTGCCTTTTCCAGACACCCCTTGGGGCTGTCAGTCACGTCGGTGTCCTAACCTTGATACCAGGGGAGATATGAATAGATTGTGACCTGTAAGTGTGGGATGGACATACACAACAGGGGTCTTCTCTATCAGACAGACTGGTGGTTCCACCATTGCGCCTTGTGCTCAAGGTCTCAGGACCTGAGTTCAAGTCCAAGTTCATGCCACCACAAAAACGTCAGTCCAAGGGGATTTTTTTCCCCAAGAGTTAGCATCGGTGAAATGTCCTCCCTCCCAAAAGTCTTTCATATGAGGTATAAAACCAGGGTCTATGTACAAACGCACGAAGAACATCTTGCACGCATGTTAAAGCCTGTTTCGCGTTTCGAAAGATTGGGCCATTGAGTGTCAGAGGGAACGGATATCAAATTTGCCAAACTGAGTGTACATGGGTACTGAATAAACCAAAAAAGTACATGAATGTTTCTTCCACTATTTTAGATAAAAGAAAAAAGAAATAACAAAAAATAGATTCCATAACTCCCTGAGGCCAGTCTCTCAAGGGGTTGAAAATAATACTTCAAGAAGTCAGAATGCGGCTTCTTAAGTGGTTGGAAAAAACAGTCGCATGGGCTAAACCTCTCCATTGGTTAACCTTGAGCTCTAGCCAAGAAACAAGTAAAAACACAACAACAAAGCATCACCCCCTCCTAAAAAACAACCCAGAAAATCAAAAAAAGAATGTGAAACGGAGTGAGACTGCAGTATATTGTATACGAGAAGGACAACGAGGAAATGCAATACCCAACAATTTGTAAATAAACGTCGAACAGTGTTCTACTGTAAGGATGAAATTGATATGTTTTTGTGTCACACACAGAAAACAAAAGAACATATCCAAAATGTAATATTTTCGTGCTTACATATAATCATCTTCCATTTATTCCTGCTTCTGCAGTGGACAGCGTGATTTTGACAAAATGTGGTGTAAAATTATGCAGTTTATTTTGTACTCACAATACTTTTTTTTTTTAAAGAAAACAGGCAACAAAACAAACACAAAACATTTGTTTGCCTGTGTATCTATGTGATTTTATCTATTTGTGAGGTTTCTCCATGTTTCTGTCTCCGCTGTTTCTCTGTTCCTTTCAGTCTGCGTATAATTATGTCTGGCTGCCAAGCTGTCTCTTTCTCTCTGCCTCTCTGGATGGTTAGCTGTGTGTCTGCCCGACCGTCTGTTTTTCTGTCTGTCCGTCTGTCTGTTTTTCTGCCTGTCTGCCTGCCTATCTGTCTGTCTGTCTCTGTCTCTCTGACTCTCTCTTTCTCTCTGCCCCCCGCCCCCCATCTCTCTCTCCACCACCACCCCTCTCTCTCTCTAGCTCTCTCCTCTCTCCCGTTCTCTCCCCCTCCCCCCCCCCTCTCCTCTCTCTCTCTCTCTCTCTCTTCCTCTCTCTCCTTCTCTCTCTCCTCTCTCTCTCTCTCTCTCTCTCTCTCTCTCTCTCTCCCTCATCAACCTGGGTTCCAAATTCCAGACAGGGATAGATTGACTGTCCTACTATGTCCACAGGGGTTCCTTTGGCTGCCAGGAGATCGAAGAGTTATTTACTGAAACCTTTTCAGACAAGGCCGGGTACCATAGTGCTGCTTTCCAATCTGTGTCCTGCGGTAGACATGCCTTGTGAGGCTTCGGCAACTTCACGTTCAAGTGTTCGTCAGTCTGTCACATCTATTGGGTGTATGGTTCAGACAGAAAGAAGAAAGTAAGATATGGAAGCAAAGAAGGAGATTGGTGAGGAGCCAGAAGAAGAGGAAGAAGAAGAAGAAAAGAAGGAGGGTGAGGTGGAGAAGAAGAAGAAAATGAGGAGAATAAGAGGAGGAGGAAGAGGTAGATCAGTATGAATAGAAGGAAGACATGAACAGAAGGGGCCAGTCACAGAAGATAGAGGAGCAGAAGAAAGCCGAAGACTTAAATGAATTTTCCTCAGAACTCCTCAACTAACCCACTCCAAAACATACAGCTACACAGCAAGTAAGGAAACAAAACAAGCACAGGTATAAGCGAAACAAACACACACAAAAGCCAATCATCCCTAAAGTTGACAAAACAATCAAGAATAAACAGGAAATGATCCAATACTGATTTTCAGCTAAAATAAAGTTCCAACAAGTAACTATTGCAATCTACCGTGCTAACTTAAAAAAGCAAGGAGTTCATGTAAACGAATTTGCAAACAATACTTCCAAGTTCACTTAAATGTGCATACACGATAACAATATTTGTTCTTTACACAAGTTGTGCTGACATTTCAGAACGAACAAAAATGTCAATATTGCCAGAGCGGCCACTAGAAAACGTATCAGTTGCTGGCAGCTACCTCTATCTAGATATTAAAAAAATAACGATGATGTAGCTTTCAGTGTTGTTGTTTTTTCAGTACTGAAAGTATAAAGAGTTTTTTTTTTTTTTAATCGCTGGAGACAAGTTTTTCAGTATTTATACCCGAGTTTATTTTCATTTTGTAAGGGTTAGAATGCGGATGAATCTTCTACACAGTGTGTTTCCAAAAGCCCTTTTTCGATTTAGAATTCATTCTACAAGCCTGAGAATTTGTTAGCATTAAATTATGCCCCGATTTTATTAATCACATAAATCTTTTGTGATGGGGTGGTAAGTAGATTACCTCCCATGTGATCAGAGCCCTGTCTCAGAGTTGTGTTACTAAATCCGGACACACCTGCGAATTGTGCATACTCTGTTTCTTTGGGTAGTGGTCGAAAACCCTCCGTTGCATACACTTCACCTTCGCGGTGACATGTAATGCCCTCTCATTATCATCCCTGCAGTAACGAATCAGTTTTTAAAAAGTATGACAAAAAAGCCACACGGAATAAAGAACAGTCAACTGAAGTTTAAACAGATCCATCATTCAAGGAATTGTTCCTCTTGTAAGTGAAATCTTATGCAAAATGACTCCAGGATCATTCAAATACCAATTATGAAACGCCTCTTAATTCATGCTCTAGAAATACAAATATCGTATTTTGTCTAAAACATGGAAGAAAGCAGGAGAGAGAGGCACACCGGGTAAATAGTGAAAAACATATGATAATATATAAACGTTTGGAAAGGAAGTAGAAAACAATTTGAAACAAATGAAACATAGAAACTTAAAGCCTGAAACACTAATCAGAGTATTTCTGATAGGATGGACATGTTAGACATTTTAAAACATGAGTGTTAAATGGATGTTGTTGTTGTTCTTACAGTCGTTGCTGCTGCTGTTGTTGGTATTGTTGTCTTTCTCATTTTGACGTTGCTTTGAGAAGGTGCCTCGCATCATAGATCCGTATAAATATACTACTACCATAAGTGTTTGCTTTAACGCAGCAGAGAAAGTGGGTAGGGAGCAGTTGGGGAGAGAGAGAGAATAACAAATGACTTTGATAAAACGCTTATTGTGTGAGATTTTTCAACCCATTTAAGATAGAGAAAGAGACACAAAGAGAGAAACAGAGACAGGCACTGACACATACAGAGATAGATCGATAGATAGATAGATAGATAGATAGGTAGGGATGGATGGATAGATAGGTAGGGATGGATGGATGGATAGATAGATAGATAGAGTGACAGAGATAGACAGAAAAATAGAAAAACAGACAGACAAGCACCCAGCAGGCAGACATGCAGACTATAAGGCACAGAGACGGAATGAAAGATGTCAGAGAAGGACGTACATTTGCACTGAGAAACAAAATGTCAGCTGAAAAAGAAAAATATAAACCTCATATATTTCTACCCCCCCCCTTCTCTCTCTCTCTCTCTCTCCTCTCTCTCTCTCTCTCTCTCTCTCTCTCTCTCTCTCTCTCTCTCTCTCTCTCTCTCTCTCTCTCTCTCTCTCTCTCTCCAAGCTTGGGTTTAATTTCAAAGTGTTCCACTTTCCCTCCAAAATAGAACGTCCAGAAATGAAGAGTGATGAGATCCGCTATTTTCTTGTACAGCTACACTCAAAAGTTAGACATAGATATTGTCAAACTTTAAATTGATTTTGCTAGGATGTTGCTTGTCATTTTCATTTACTTTTTTTTTTTTCTCTCTCTCTCTGTCTTTTTGTTGTTTACTTTTAAAAATTAATCTGCTTCCGTTATTAAGCCTATTTTAATGCTCATTTGATGGCAGACTGACAAAAACACAGTCACAGACATAGACATACAAACACACAGACACACACACACAGACACACACACACACAGTCATAGACATAGACATATATATAGACATAGACATAGACATATAGATATAGATAGATATAGACATAGACATAGATATAGTCATAGACATAAATACACACACACACCACGCACACACACACACACACACACACACACACACACACACACACACACACACACACACACACACACACACACACACACATCCTTCGGATGAGACTTTAAACCGAGGCCCCGTGTGCGAACGCACGCAGAACATCTTGCGTACACGTTAAATCCTGTTCCGCTTTTCGTAAGAGTAGGCCATCGTGTGCCGGTAGGAACAGATGACAATATTTACAAAACTGCATACACACGGGGACCGGATGAAAAAAGCACATGATTGCTTATTCTGTTATCCTCGATATAAAAGAATATATAAAAAATATAAAAAAAATATAAATAACACACACACACACACACACACACACACACACACACACACACACACACACACACACACACACACACACACACACACCACACACCGATTCTTATAATCCCAAAAGCTTGTCTGCACGTACAGTCGATTCAGACGAGACCATAAACCGAGTTACCGAGTGTAAACTCACGCAGAGCATTCTGAAGAGAAGGTCATGTGTTCCGGTGGGAACAGGTAACAAAACTGACAAAAATGCATGCACACGGGGACTAGATGTAAGAAAGCACACAAGTGCTTACTGTATAATGGCCGAAATAAAAGACTAAAAAAAAGGAAAAAGGAATAAATTAATTAACTCTTACAACATCCAGCCGTTTTCGTGACTTGATTGGGCTTAGACATAAATAGAATAAACGTCAATAGTAAGACAGTTCTACTGATATCAAAAATAACATTTCAGATTGTAACCAGGAAGTGTGACGACAAATGCGTCGTATAAGGTGAGCTTTCTTTACTAATACACAAGAAGTACCTGATGAACCAATCTCTTTTCCAGTATCACCACACCCACGTCAATATATCAGTACCTAGACAAAGAAGATGACATAGATCATAGTGGTTTAGAGAAAAACATAAACAAACAACTGAAAGAGGCAGACAAATGCAAAAAGCATATACAAGAAAGGTAAAAAAAAAAAAAAAAACTTTAAGATTTGTCCTTTTCTCCTAGACTGTAATCTTTTTTTTTCTAAAAAAAACTCTGTTTCATATAAACAAACAACTGAAAGAGGAAGAAAAACGCAAAAAGCATATACAAGAAAGGTTAAAAAAAAATCTACAGGATTTGTCCTTTTCTCCAGGACTGTAATCATTAATATGTTTTTAACTTTCTGTTTCATATGAATGATGACCCGGGCATTTAGCCGGTGGATCACATAGATGGACAGAAAGACAGAGAGATTCAGAAAACAAAAAACATGCTGACGCAAAGACTAGCATTCTTAGCTCAGATTGCAAAAGACAGACATGGCGTGAAGAGTGCCACAGAGAAGCTCTCTGTCTCTCTGTCTCTCTGTCTCTGTCTCTGTCTGTCTGTCTGTCTGGTCTGTCTGTCTGTCTGTCTGTCTGTCTGTCTGTCTGTCTGTCTGTCTGTCTGTCTGTCTGTCTGTCTGTCTGTCTTCTCTCTCTCTCTCTCTCCTCTCTCTCTCTCTCTCTCTCTCTCTCTCTCTCTCTCTCTCTCTCTCTCTCTCTCTCTCTCTCTCTCTCTCTCTCTCTCTCTCTCTCTCTCTCTCTCTCTCTCTCTCTCTCTCTCCTCTCTCTTCTCTTTGTGCAGAAGCTGCAGTTGATGAAGATGAAGAAAACAGGACAGCGGGATGGTGTGACTGATACTCCACTGAACATTGCCATGTTGACGTGACGTGTGTCTGCCAAACACGTCACTTGGCCAGCCTGCAATTAAAGCACTGAAAAATGCATTGCATATCCTAAATTGCTACCCAAAAGATAGATAATTTTCCTAAGTCCATTTACACAATCAGCCAGCAAAACAAACAAACACAGAGAGAAACATAACCGTGACTGCAGACCAATTGGCTTACCTGATAAAAGAGACAAGCTCTCTCTCTGTCTCTCTGTCTCTCTGTCTCTCTGTCTCTGTCTCTGTCTCTGTCTCTGTCTCCTCTCTCTCTCAATCTCAATCTCAATCTCTCTCTCTTCTCTCTCTCTCTCTCTCTCCTCTCTCTCTCTCTCTCTCTCTCTCTCTCTCTCTCACTCTCTCTCTCACACACACACACACACACACACACACATGTGCGCGCGCACACACACACACTCACATAAATGCTCTGAGACTAGGCAGCAAACAGTCAAAGAAACAGGGAGAATGGTGATGGCATAGTTGATTACCCCTCTGAGGATGATTGTGGTGATATCTGTTTGCACCAGCACGCAATGTAGCCAGCTAGCCTGGATTGGAAACATCTGAAAACATCTTTGACATGCAGAATGCTCTAAGAGTGTGCTTTTTTCGCGAACGCATGCAGAACATCTTGCACACATGTTAAAACCCGTTTCGCTTTTCGGAAGAGAAAGCCATTCTGTGCCGGTGGGAATGGATGAAAATATTTACAAAACTGCATACGGACAGGGGACTGGATATTTTTTTTAAATCACATGACTGCTGATTCTATTATTCTCGAAAGAAAAAAGAAAAAAGAAAAAAAAGATAATTATGAACAAATCAATTTCTGATTTCGTGTCAATCTTTTACTCTGTCTTACTTAAGTATTGTTCCTCAGCTCTTGAGAGACAGACAGAGACAGAGTTAGACATACAGAAAGACACAGACAGAGAAAGAGAGACAGAGACACACGCAGACAGAGGGTATGGATGAGAAACTGATATGAGCAGATTTTCTTTTGCAAAGTATGCAAGAAGTAAGCATTGTCCAGATATGTTGGTAAGACATGATAACAGCAAATCCCTCAAAATGTTCAAACATTAGGATCCTCCAAGGTATTCATGTTTCATCGTGTGTTTTGATTGATCATAAAAAAATTGGTTTAAAAAAGTAAATAAATGCAGCACCCCCCCCCCCCCCTCATTTTGCAAAACCAAAATGAAATCTAGCAACAACAAAACCTAACACACAAAACCAACAAAAAATCAGTTCCTATCAAAGCAGCTCAAGAGATTTCTTAATAACCTGTAAAACTTGAATCTGTTAAAGTGATTTTACTTCCTATGTCCCTTTTCCTTGAATACCAGTATGTGTTCTTCCCCACTGGACTATGTATTTAATCTTTTCCTGCTGTTTCTTTATAGTCTTGGATACCCATCTTTTGGGTATCTTTATTTTGTCTGTTTTTGCTTTTTTCGTGTCTGGCTGTGGCTGTATCTCTCTCATTTTTGTCTCCATCTCAGTTTTCTGTCTGTCTGTCTGTCTGTCTTGTCTGTCTGTCTGTCTGTCTGCCTGTCTCTGCCTCTGTCTGTTTCTGTCTGTCTGTCTGCCTGCCTGCTTTTCTCTCTCTCCCGCTCCTTCTCTCTCTCTCTCTCTCTCTCTCTCTCTCTCTCTCTCTCTCTCTCTCTCTCTCTCTCTCTCTCTCTCTCTCTCTCTCTCTCTCTCTCTCTCTCTCTCTCTCTCTCTCTCTCTCTCTCTCTCTCTCCCTTCCCCTCCCTCTGTATAATATGTTTTCGAATACCCTCATTGTCCTTTTCTCATTTCGTCCTTTATGTGTGAGACTGATGAACAATTTCTCTCTGAAGAAAAGAAGCCTCAGGGTAATTTCGGAAATCAAAGATGGAATACACTGTTCGATTCAGGTACTTGTATCATCTTTCGGAATAGTCTCAGTAATTAACTATTGATTCTTTAGAATATGAAACTTTGTTCGGTAAAGTTGGTATGATAGTTGTCTATGCGTATATTGTGAAGCTTTACGAGCACGTTATGATTGATACTACACTATTACGATGATGGTGATGATGATAATGAGGAGGAGGAGGAGGGATGATGATGACACTGTGTATAATTATTACCAATGTTGTTGTAAGTGCTGTTTGTTTTGTTGCTGCTTTGTTATCATAAAGATAATGATGAAGAGGAGGAGGATGACGACGACGACGACAACGATGATGATGATGATGATGATGATATGATGATACTGTTACTGTTAGTAATATTGTTAGAAGTGTTGTTTGTTTTGTTGCTGACTGTTTATCAATATGATAATGCTTTGTGAATAGTGGTTTTTTTTTTTTTTTTTTTTTTTTTTTTTTTTTTTTACTATACACAATCTCTTGCTTGATGTATCATGCAGTGTAGCACTTTGAGATTCTGACTGTTTCAAGCAAAATTCTGTGAAAAAAAAAATGTCATTACATTCCATCAAAATCAAATATATCTCTTCATCATATCACCCGAATTTCACGCAGAGAAATCTGTTGTGACATAAAGTGGTATAAATAAATCAACACATTTTCATGCGTTCATTGTATTCCACTGCATGTTAGTTTTGTTTCTCTGTGTGTTTAAATGTACTCATACTTAGTTGTAAAGTCAAAAAGGAAGAAGTTTATGTATTTTTTCCTACCACACATACACAGACAGACAGACAGATAGACAGACAGACAGAAAAAAACACACACACAAAGACACACACACACAACACATACACACACACAATTCATATGAACAGATGACAATATTTACAAAACTGCATATACACGGGGACTGGATTAAAAAAGCACATTAGTGCTTATTCCATTATCCTCGATATTAAAGAATAAATAAATAAAAAAGAATAACTAAATAAATATAATAAATATTTTCCTTTAAATTCCTATTTTCTATTTTGCAGGCTCATGACCAAAGAAGACAGAAAAGCAGACAGGTATGCACCATCTGTCTCTGTCTCAGTCTCTCTCTCTTCTCCGCTCTCTCTCATCTCTCTCTCTCTCTCTCTCTCTCTCTCTTCCTCTCTCTCTCTCTCTCATCTCTCTCTCTCATCTCTCTCTCTACTCTCTTCTACTCTCACACACACACACACACACACACACACACACACACACACACACACACACACACACACACACAACACAGATCATACACCCAAAGTATGAGGGACAGGCTCAACTGACAACAGAGACAATGGCCAGACACACAGGACGCAATGCATGCAACAGGAAGTTACAGCAGGTTAAACGGAAAAAGAGGAGGGATGGGGATGGAGGGCTGGGAGGGAGGGGGAGGGGAAGGCCGCCTGATTGATTGGCCCTCTGGGTATTGTGGAAGTGACGTGTGTCTGCCCAACACGCAACATGACCACCTTGCAGTTAAAGCATTTGACAATGCCTTTCATATGGGAAATGCAGGGGGTGTCCTTTTTCGTTATAAGATTGGCCTTGGCACTTTAATTCAGTTTGTCATTCCAGCCTGTCTCTCTCTCTCTGTCTCTCTGTGTTCTCTCTCTGTGTGTGTCTCTCTTCTCTGT
>CM060324.1:35548367-35555867 GCA_030674155.1 Stramonita haemastoma
ATGGGTCAGGTCAATCATGCGGAATTACTTTGTCTGACATGAAATATAACTGTTCTGTACAGCACTAGTGATCTAGGGGGAGGGATAGCTCAGTGGTCAGAGCATTCGCTTTCCCCAAGCTAAGGTTAAGCAGCATCGAGTGTGTATTACTAATTGGTTATGTTTGTGTTTGTGTTTGTGTTGTGTGTGTGTTTGTGTGTGTGTGTGTGTGTGTGTGTGTGTGTGTGTGTGTGTGTGTGTGTGTGTGTGTGTGTGTGTGTGTGTGTGTGTGTGTGTGTGTGTGACAGACAGAGAGAGACAGAGACAGAGAGAGACACACAGAGAGAGGGAGACTTTATATATATATGTAATGCACCTTACAGTTAATCATCTAAAGAGAAAAAAACAACACAAACTTTGCACAGAAAGAAAAACAGCGAAACTTGAGAGTAAATACTGCAAAGGCATCAAGAATAAAGTTAAAAACAGAAAGAAAAAAAATCAATTAAATTTATCAACGCCCATTCTTGGGGACAAAATGATGATGTAAACTTAGCAGTGAGGAAAGAAGGAAGGAATATCTATCCTGGTCTTTGTGTTATAGAGTGCAGAGCATAGTATTGCTCCTTGTTGTGTTGTAATGTGTTGGGTCAGCCGTTATGGCGACATAGACAGTCCTCTGGGACAGGGTTTTTTTTGCATATTGTCAAGTGCAAAATGATTTTTCTTCACTTTTTTTTTTGATGGGCTGTAAAGTTGCATTTTTTTTATCAAAAGAAAAATAAACATTATTTATGTGTGTACCTCTGTTTCTTGTTTGGTTGTTTTTTAAGTTCTTTTGCTTGTTTGTCTTGTTGTTTGTTAATTGATTTGTTTTGATTTTTTGTAATTTTGTTGTTTATACCATGTGTTAAAATGTATAACTTTTTTTCTTTTCTTTTTAATCTAGTTTTTGTTTGTTTTAGTGTGTGTGTTCTTTCTGTCTGTTTGTGTGTAGGTGGTGCATGCGCGCGTGCACGTGTGTGTGTGTGTGTGTGTGTGTGTGTGTGTGTGTGTGTGTGTGTGTGTGTGTGTGTGTGCGTGCGTGTGCGTATGCATGTGTGTTTACCAGTGAGAGATTTTTGCTTCTGCCTGTGTGTCTATCTTTTTCCTCTTCTTCTCTTTCTTATTCTACATTATCTGTATAACAAGAGTTTATTTGTATTTCTTATCATTCTCTGTCTGTCTATGCGTGTTAGATTTTTTGCTCTTTTTTTTTAACTAGGCTTAACCAACTGAATTTAATGCTGCAAAATAGATTTTTGTGGGGTTTTTTTGTCAAAGTTCTTTCTCTGTTAGTTTGTTACTTTGGAAAAGAAAGCCTTTTCTCTTGTTTGAAGGTTCTTTTCCCCAGTTTATATGTTTTGTTGTTTGTTGGAAAAATGCCTGTTCCTCTTTCTTGAACGATAATTTGCCTTTGTTTTTATGTTTTTGTTGTGTGTGTGTGTTGTGGACCTTTTTCTCTTGTTTTAAAGCTCTTTTTATGTTTTTGATGTTTGGATGTTGTCGCCATGTTTGTGACATTTATTTTTCGGTTATTTCTTTGTGCTGCTATTTTTTGGTTGAAAAAAGTGGGGGGGGGGGGGGGAGGGGGGGGGTTGTGAGATGTAAAGTTTGTCCTACTCTAATGTGTTTCCCATTCATTATCTTTCGTTCGTTCCTCTTTTTCTTCCTTTTCTCTTTATTTTTTTCTTTCTTTTTTCTTTCTTCTCTTGAGCGGACACATCTTGTTTAGGACATAACTTTTCATCATTAATGCAGCCTTTACTGTGTTGATAGAAACCTTACCCGTCTATCAATCAATTCTTTGATTCACGAGTTGGTATTATTATCATCAGCCAAGGTGTTCGGGAGTCTTTTACCTACATTTTACTTGCTATTTTGTAGTTTTAAGCGTGTTTTTCTTGATCTTTCCTCCTTTTGTTCAATTGTTCGTGTGCGAACTTTCAAGGATTTGGGATAATCCTCGTTCTAGTCAGCGTTCATGTGCAGTCTATTGTGCTAAAAGCTGATCGGAGAAAAACTAGCAGTACTAACTGAAGCATTCTGCTTCTTGCAATATTTTTTGTTCATAATTCTCGTTGTGGCCAGGGTCCATGCTGCTCCACTCTCTTACATCCTAAACTAAAAGAAATGTTTCATGGCAAAATAAAAGGTCATCAACTTTTACTACTGCTCTTGTTTTTGTTATTATTATTATTATTATTGTTGTTGTTGTTGTTGTTATTGTTTCCGCTGCTGCTGCTGCTGCTGCTGCTGTTGTTGTTGTTGTTGTTGCTGTTGTTGTTGTTGTAGTTGTTGTGTTGTTGTTGTTGTTGTTTTGTTGTTGTTTTCTTCTTCTTCTTCTTCTTCTTCTTCTTCTCTTCTTCTTCTTCTTCTTCTTCTTCTTCTTCTTCTTCTTCTTCTTTTCTTCTTCTTCAAATTCCTCAAATTCTTCAAAATGTTATTCTTCTGCAAATTCTCCTTCTTTCGCTTCCTCAATCCTTCAAATTCTGCTTCTTCTTCTTCCTTTACATGCTGTTTTTGTTGCAACCATTGCTGTTGCTGCTGTGTTGTTCTTGTTGCCTTTGCTGTGCCAGTTTATTGCTACTGTCTTCTCTACCAATATTTCTCTTCTGCTTTTTATTTAAGCTGAGTGGTGTGTTTGCTACCATTTGTTTTTTGTTTTTTGTTTTTTATGGCGTTGACCTACATTGCTTGATACGTTTGCTTCTGACAGAAGCAAAGAAAAACATGTGTTATTTCAATGTAAAAAGTGCAACATAAATGAGGATCGAAACTTTAGCAAGAAGGTTTTTTCTTGTTCTTTTAAAAGATCCAGTTTATTTGATTCTCATTCTGAAAATGAAAAAAAAAAATTCCCAAAGAAAAAAAAAAAAAAAAAGCAGTGTTCTGATTCCTCAAATCTCCGTAACGAGCACGTGCACACTGAAAGAGATTACAGGTTCATTCCTTGTTCTACGTACGCAACGATACTATTGGTGTGTGACCATGTCGAAGTTACCTGTTTACTTAGCTGCATCCTGTTCTTCTGTCTCCGTCTCTGTCGGTCTGTCTTCCTCAGGTTCTGTCTCTCTGTCTGTCTCTCTGTTGTGTGTATGTCTTTTTGTCTTGCCTGCAGTCTCTGTCTCCCTGTCCCTCTCGTCTCTGTCTTCTGTCTCTGTCTCTCTGTCTGTCTCTCTCTCTCTCTCTCTCTCTCGTCTCTCTCTGTCTCTCTGTCTCTCTCTGTCTCTCTCTCTCTCTCTCTCTCTCTTCTCTCCTCCTCCCTCTCTCTCTCTCTCTCCTCTCTCTCTCCCCTCTCCTCTCTCCTCTCTCTCTCTCTCTCTCTCTCTCTCTCTCTCTCTCTCTCTCTCTCTCTCTCTCTCTCTCCTCTCCTCTTCTCTCTCTCTCTCTCTCCTCAACCCATGAGTTTATGTAAAATCTCTTAATTGCTCTTTGTCCCCTAATTCAGTCTGTCCGTTTATTTGCGTTAGAAGGTAGGTGCACACTATAACGTTTATTTGCAATGTTGGCGTTTTTCGTTTTGTATATCTATGTGTATTATGTGTGATGAGGGAGAGTATGGAGAATGGGTACGTGTGCGTGCATACGCGCGCGCGCGCGTGCATGTGTGTGTGTATGTGTGTATATGTGTATATTGTATGTGTGTGTGTGTGTGTGTGTGTGTGTGTGTGTGTGTGTGTGTGTGTGGTGTGTTGTGTTGCACATGAAACACTCACCAACAATTCTTTTTAGCCTTTCTTGTAAAACCTTAATTAACTGGACCAATTTGTTGTTAAATCTCCTTGAAGCCATTAAAACAAAGGAAAAGACACACTTTTCTAAAATTTTGAAGAAGAAAAAGTAATGGTGATCTACAGAGTAAAGTTTAAGAATCAAGCGCAGAAAATCCTTTCTTTACGACAACAGCAAAAAACTTAGAAATAAGAGTGCTTTTGTAGGGTGTTTTGTTTTACATCATAAGTTTTCTAAAGAAACAAAATGCAAGTTTAGGAAATTATAGCAGATACCTTTTACTTGGAAAAGCAATACTTCGAAAAAAATCAATACATTGAAAAAAATTGTACATAAAAAAACTATAGGTTATCTGCTGTTGATAGAAGAATAATTAAGTGGATATTTTGCATACAAAAATGAAATGAATGAATTAATAAATAAATAAGCAAATGAATAACTGAATAAAAGAAAGAATGAATGATGATGAATGTTTTCGATCTGTAGGTTTAGTCTTAGCTTTGGTGTTAATCAAGAATCAGTTAAGGTTTCAGTACCAATGTGACAAAGACTATCAATGGACCTGTCCCTTGTATCCCCTGCAGGCCATTATGTGAAACTTCGGTGATAATGGCAAAGAGGTAGGAGGAAGAGGAGGAGGAGGAGGAGGATGACGACGACGACGACGAACAACGATGATGATGATGATGATGATGATGATGATGATGATGAATGATGATGATGATGATGATGATGATGATGATGATGATGATGATGATGATGATGATGATAATGAACATCACCGATAAACTTAACAGTGGTACAAAGACAATTCAATCGGACCAACTCTGCCTCCTTCCCTCTCTCCCTTCATCCTGTCTTTCCTTATGACAGCCCCCCCCCCTCACTCATGTTTATTTATATATTGATTCATATTGTATCAAGCATGAAACCAACGATATCTGTAAAAGCGCAACAATAGTATGTATTTCCTGACATGACTCTACTTTAATTTTCTTCGTGTTTTCCAGTGCAAGTCCTATTAATACTTTAAAGCATGGTGGACAAGCATAAACTTTGCGACATCAGGAAAATTAAATCTAACCAACCTTGTCATGTCTCTCCTTCCATCCCAGTCCTGTTCTGTGTTTCTGTGCATCAACATCTTGTTTGTGACTGGTCTCCAACTGTTTGCTTTGTTTTCCTCAAAGCCTCAGGAGGGAAAATTGATGAGAGGAAAGCACTGGCCTTTTAGTTTATTTATCTCTGCCTCACTCTCGATCTTTCCAGTTTATGATCTCCATTGCCTCTATCCTTCTTTTAATGTCTGCTGTTATGGCGCACGTATCATATGCGTAAATGATTATGGACATGATCAGGGAACGCATAGGTCTGATCTTGAAGCTGATGGCGATGTTCTTGTTATTCCAGAGAATTGGGTCATTTTAGGTGTGGTCTGGGCTATCCCGGAGAGAATTTCAGGTTTTGATCCTTCATCTGATGGTATAGCTCCCAGGTAATTAAAGCTATGGGTGGTCTCGATTTTCTTGCCGATTATGATTATGTCAGAGGTAGTGCCACTGGCACTATTTGTCATCAGCTGGGTGTTCTCAGCACTGATCTGCATGCCAATGCTGAAGAGGCCTCATCCATGAAAGTTTACCAGGTTGACTAGCTCTTGCTCTTCTCCAGCTAGGTTGTCGATGTTGTCGAAAAAACGTAAGTTTTTATTTGTTCTGGCTCTACTGCTGACATTAACTCATTAAAAATATAGTTTTGTTATATTTTTAAAGCCATATATAAACAGGCCAATTTACAACCATATTAATTACTGAATTAGGGCAATTGTTTATTGTGAACACTGTGAAAGAGAAAAGCTTTAATTTGAGCAGTCGTGGTCTGCTTCTTTCTTTCTTTACCCCTTGTCTGTGGTCCTGTATATCAATTCGATGTCTGTGGACGAGCTCCTGTCCCTCTGCTTTTAGCTTTTGTAAGCCATTTAGGAAAGGAAATTAGATCAGAGTGCCGTACGATTCTTTTTTTTGTCTTTCTGCTCCTGGTTTTGTCTGTCTTGCCTTTTTCAGTTCGTCTCTGCTTCTGTTGCAGTCTGTCTTTCTGTCTGTCTGTCTGTCTGTCTTCTGTCTGTTGTCTGACTGTTTCTTTGTATATTTTTTCTTTCAGCATTAGTATGTCTCTAGTGTTTGAATCTATGTCTCTGTTTACATCTTTCTGTCTTTATGTCTCTGTTTTCTTCTGTCTCTATATATGTCTTTCGCTCTATCACTCTCCAACTCTAACTAGCTCCGTCTTTCTGTTGGTTTCTTCTGTTCTGTCTGTCTGTCTGTCTGTTTGTATGTTTCTCTGTTTCTCTCTGTCTGTGTCTGTCTGTCTGTCTGTCTGTCTCTCTGCTTCTGTCTGTCTGTCTGTCTGTCTGTCTCTGTCTGTCTTCTGTCTGTCTCTCTCTCTCTCTCTCTCTCTCTCTCTCTCTCTCTCTCTCTCTCTCTCTCTCTCTCTCTCACACACCTCTCTCTCTCTCTCTCTCTCTCTCTCTCTCTCTCTCTCTCTCTCTCTCTTCTTCTTCTCTCTTCTCTCTCTCTCTCTCTCTGTACCTGTCTCACTCAACTTCTCACTAACAAATAATCAATGTACCTAAGTGTCAGCACCATTACATGTATTAGTTTTTGTGGACTGGTGTGGGGTCAGGGAAATCAACCCTGACAACCCTTGGCCTTCCCCACCATTTATCCTCCCTCCACCCCCCTCCCCCTATTCTGCGTCCTTGTACATCGATACTTTGTCTAGAACTGGCTTCTTGTCTGTCCATCTCCTCTGCTTTTGTAAGAAATCTTGGAAAAAGTAATCTACATCAGTCCCTGTCAGTTAGTTTGGTTGTTTTTTTCATTCCTAGCAAGAGATCTGCAGTTCCTCAAGTGGAGATGTTGTGGATGCAAACGTTGCTAAGGACTATCAAGGTAGCTGCTCTCTGACTTCGGGCATGTTTGTTTGTTTGGTCTGTTGTTGGCTATCGTGTTGTTGTCTTTTTCTGCTTTGTTTTCAGTTTTGTTTTTTAAGGGGTGGGGGGGGGGGGGTCGCTCCTGGGCTTTGATGGAGCTCTGACATTAACCAATGACGAGATTTTGCATATGCGACAATTTGCTTTTTTACCTACCTTTGGGGACGGGATAGTTCAGTGGTCAAGCACTCGCTTTCCCCCAGTCAAGTTAAGCAGCGTCAAGCGTGGTTACCAGTTGGATGGGTGACCGTTTGCGCGCCTTAGCGTCAGTACAACCCCCCCCCCCCCCCCCCCCCACCAGTTCACCCAGCTGTAAATGGGTACCTGCCCTATTTAGGGTCAGGGAAGGTAAAGCAGCGAGGGAGAGGAGATGGGCGCCGCCCACAATATACCTGGCCCCTAGAGAAGCTGAGGTCTCTGATGCCTCGTCTCCCCTACGACCAGTCTAGGTTATGGGACACCTTTACCTTTTACCTTTTACCTACCATTAGGGTGGCCGTATTCCAGCATCAGGGGTTATTTGTTTGTTTAATTTTGTATGTCTGTGTCCATTTTTGCATCTGTATCTTCCAATTTCTCTCTGCTTTCCTATGATGGAAGACCAGCACTGGGGTGTCTCCTTTTCTCGTGTTTGTCTGCTTCTCTCATCCTGTCTTTCTCTTGACCCCTCTCTTTTCTGTCTCTGTCTGTCTCTCTGCCTTACTTTCTGCCTGTCTGTCTGTATGTCTGTTTGTCTGTCCAACCCTCTCTGTCTC
>CM060324.1:35563367-35570867 GCA_030674155.1 Stramonita haemastoma
TGTATGTATGTCTCTCTCTCTGTCTCTCTGTCTTTTCTGTCTCTTCTGTCTCTCTCTATCTCTTCTCGTGTCTCTGTGCTCTGTCTCTGTCTTTCTCTGTGTCTCTGTCTCTCTCTTCTCTCTCTGAATCTCTCCTCTCATCTCTCTCTCTCTCTCTCTCCTCTCTCTTCTCTCTCTTCTCTCTCTCTCTCCTCTCTCTCTCTCTCTCTCTCTCTCTCTTCTGTCAATTCTTTCTATAGACTTGTTCAGCAATGTACCTCCTCCTCTCTCCTCCTCCTCCTCCACACGAAATGGACAAGGCAAGAGATGTCATAAAGTTTGTCGAGCAAAAAAAAAAACTTCTGCTGCAACCCTCTCTGTGCATTCAAGAGAGCGCAGGCATGAAATTGCTCTCTGTCATGTTGTCATGTCTTGGCTCTGTTCTCCTTACATCATCCCCATGCACTTTTGTTGTTGTTGTTGTTTTATTATTATTTTATGACATGGTTTGTTTTGTTATTCTGGAAAAAATTCTTTACGGTGTGTATGTGGGTGTGGGTGTGTGTGTGTGGGTGTGGGTGTGGGTGTGGATGTGTGTGTGTGTGTGTGTGTGTGTGTGTGGTGTGTGTGTGTGTGTGTGTGTGTGTGTGTGTGTGTGTGTGTGTGTGTGTAAATGTGTGTGGAAAGACATTCCCAACGATTAACTATTGTAGATCTTAGCTTGGAAAGATGCAACAGCAACAATAACACTACCAACACCAAAGACTAATAACAACAACAATTACAAGACTAACAGCAACAATAACAAGACTAACAACAACAACAAAACCACCACAACAACAATGTCTAGAAACGTTAACAGCAAGTTTTACCAAGTTTTGCGACTCGTTATCAGCCAGACGGGTGGAATGTAATGTGATAACGCTTTGAACCTCTCCTGTCTCTTGGTCATCAATACCGCAGTCAGGGTCAGTTTCCGTTGTGCTTGGCTGTCGGTTCCTTCCCATTGACCAGGCCTTTAGAGAGGCAAATCAGGCCTAGACGGGTCTGTTAGGACCACACGATGTGCATCGTCGGTATCTGGATGAAGAGGAAAGGGTAGGGGTGATCGATCGATCGATCAAGCAGAACTGACAAGTTGTGGTCAGTTCTGTCTTGGTAAAAGGATGCTGTCTTGTACTTGACCCGAGTCAATGTCCTCCCTATTTGCCTTGTACTTCGTTTTTTTTTTTGCAAATGGTAGGTTGTAAATATTCTTGTAGGCAGTAAATGGTTTTTTTTTCATGTTGAATCAAAAAGTCTTTTGGATGAATCTATAATTGAAGTTCCGTGTGCAAATGCGTGTAGAATATCTTGAGCACACGATATAGTTTTTTTGAAAGAGTTGGCTATGGGTGCCGGTGGGAACGGATGACAATATTAATAAAGCCGCATGCACACGGTGACTGCGTGTAAAAACAAAAGCAAGCGAGTTTTTATTCCTTTATCCTCAAAATAAAAGAAAAAATAAAATAAAAAAGAGCAAACTCTTTTGCTGCTTTTGATTAATTGATTAAACATTATCTCTTCAGCAAATTAAAATACGCAAAAGTATAGACTATTCCATACAAACATGCTTGTGTTTGCACACATTTGCATGCACATATCTACACGCATATATATGCACACATGTGCGTGTTTACCAACTTGTGCTTAAAGTGTATAATTTTACGCACACATGCACATACTACGCAAGCGTAAAGTCACGAAAGTTCCTAAAATCGCGATTGTGTGTTTTTGAACATAGAAAAATGAACATGCTATATCTTACAAATAGTTGTAAAATAGCCAAGTTGTTGTAAACCTAGCCAAGAAGGCTAGGTTTGTTGTGTGGTTTATATTTTTCATATTTTATTTTTAGTGTATTGTTCTCGTTTTTTGTTTGCTTGCCACTTTGTTCGTCCGTTTGTTTGTTTATTTTGTTACCATCTACTAAATAGATCTTGTGAGGCCTCCTAAGTTTGTTATTACATTTGTGTTGTTTGTTTTTCCTTCTTCCTTTATTATGGACAATGGAATACACTCACTGTGACATGACCTTTAAAATCAAACTGAAACTGAGACCACAATGACACATTGAAAAGTTCATGAGGTCACACTACTACTGTTACCGATCTCAGCTTGTTAATATCTAGAGTTGTATTCAGAATCATGATGTTATTTCTCGCCAACCAAACCGTCTACCCATTCAGCCATCCAGCTATTCCACCAGTCAATCAATCAAAGAAATAAAAAGCAAATGTTAAAAGGCTGTATTGTTATGATTTTAAACGCTGTCTTTCTTTTCTAGATGTATCGATCTAAACAAAAGAAATGAATACATAAATACATGAATACATAACTAAATGAATGACTAAAGAAAGAAAGTAGTACATAAGCTCAGTATTCATATATTAAGCTTCCCTAATAAACCCGATATCAGGCACTGGCACAGTTTTAAGTTTCAGCAAATTGTGAAAAGTATATTTATTAGTTTCAGCAGTATTTTCTACGCATTTTGCGTTTATTTCCATAGGTTTTCTGACATGTTTGAATAAATATCATCACCAGTATAAACAGGGAAAATAATACAGCTACAGAAAGCATGCAGCATGAAATAATGAAACATGGTGTGACGGTTTTTTTTTTAATCCCAGCATTTTGTATGATAAAGAAGGGACATGTCAAATTTAAAACAAATTTTTGTATTTTGTATTTTTGTATTTTGTACCACTTTATGTCACGCAGATTAAAAATTTTCTCTGCGTGAAATTCGGGCTGCTCTCCCCGGGGAGAGCGCATCGCCACATGTGCAGCGCTTACCCATTTTTTTTTCTTTTTCCTGCATGCAAGTGTATTTGTTTCCCTATCAGAGTAGCTTCTTTCTACAGAATTTTGCCAGGGACAACCCCCTTGTTGCCGTGGGTTCTTTTACGTGCGCTAAATAGTGATGTGTAACACACGGGACCTCGGTTTATCGTCTCATCCGAAAGACTAGCGCCCAGACCACCACTCATGGTCTAATGGATGGGGAAAAAGTTTTGGGTCCGAACGGGGTAACGAACCCTGCACACTCCGACCCGGACTTTTTGCTTTCTAGCAAGGCGCGTGACCACCTAGACCACCGATCCAAATATACAGCATGCAAAACTTTTTTGAAAGATACTTAAAGTCACTAAGGTTGAAAAATATAGCAAGGAGGATGAAACTGTGTCTGATTGAGCACTACTCTCTTAATAACATAGACATAAAAACCGTTTTGTTTCTATTATAAAATTATGATTTTATTCAGTGATGTTACATTTTCCTTCCAGAATATTCAATTATAAAAAAAATTTACTTGTGCCAGCATAAATTTAATATATCTTATAAGGTTCATTTACACAAAAAAAATTCTATTTGTGTAATGCATGGCTTCTTTTGCCTTCTGGATAACATCTACGATTTCTGTAAAAAAAAAAATGATGTACTTATTTTTAAGTGACAATGCCAGACCGAATCAGGAAAGCAGTTATTGAGACTGTGTATTGCAAAGTATTCCACAGTCTGTTACACCTTAAAGAGGATTGTTTCAGGATGATTTGCTCAGCTTAAAAGATGATACTTTAATAACTCAGACGTCTGGCTCGTTTACAATGTAGACTGGTGATTGATCGTCTGGCAAGCCGTTCCTCTTCATTATCTTGTTCCTCCTCCTTATGTTCATCATCATCATCATCATCATCACATCAGCATCAGCATCACAGCAGCATCATCATCATCATCATCATCATCATCATCATCTTCATCTTCATCTTCATCATCTTTTTCCTCTTCTTTTTTTTTTTTCTTTTTTTTTTTTCTTCTTCTTCTTCTTCTTCTTCTTCTTCTTCTTCTTCTTCTTCTTCTTCTTCTTCTTCTTTGCAATTTTTTTTACATTCTTTGCTTTCTTTGTATTCCTTGCTTTCTTCTTTGCATTTTTCTTCTTCTTTGCATTATTTCTTGATTCTTTGTATTATTCTTTTCATTTTCATTCGTCTTTTGCATTCTTTGCATTCTCCTTCTTCTCTTGGAACTACTATCAACATCCTCACTACTGATAAGGCTATGAGCACTTATTTCTATTTCACTGCTGTAGCTGCTGCTGCTGCTGCTGCGCTTGCTGCTGCTGCTGCGCTGCTGTCCAGCTGCTACCGCTGCTACGCTGTATGCTGCTGTTGTTGCTTTTGCTGTTGCGGCTATTGCTGTTGCGGCTATTGCTACTGCTTCTACCTTTATTACTTGCACCGTTAATGCTGCTGATTTTGCTACTAATATTAATTTGCAAAAGAGCCATTTTTTGCAATGTGATACTGTGCTAGCCTCCTTCAAGATGTAAAGGTAAACGTTTCTATATTTGATTTCTCAGTGAAGTCAGGATCTCCTATAGTCTCCTTTCCTATGAAAATTACAAATGGTCTGTGTGCCAGTTTTTTTAGATAATGAAACAATTTTCAATGTGAATAGGTACAAACTCAGAGTTAAGCACAGGCTTTAAAAAAAAAAATTCCCAGGTCAGGTCAGATCAATTATCTTCATTGCCGTTGTCATCGTAGGAGCTCCATGCAATTCCACAAGGGTTCACGATCTTTCTCTGCCTCTGCTGAGTTCTACGATCTCCTGTAGCCCTCTCAGACCACTGATCTCAGTGATGGTGGCAATGCAGGATGATGGTGGTCTGCCTTTTTTTCCCCCTTTCGCCCTCTTCCTTACCTTGGAGAACTGTCATCATCAGATTATTGAAAGTGTGAAAATCCTCTGCATGTTGGAATAAAAGCAAAAAAGACATTGTAATGTGATAGCAATCTGCCAATTGAAAAACAAACACACACATACAAGAGAAGGTAAACAGGCAGAAATAAAATATGAACAAGCCAAAAGCGAGTGGAACTAGGAAAGGAGAAAATCGGTACAAAAGCGTCTTTGCAAAATAAAGATAAAACAGAAATAACTCAAACGATAAAGGAGAGAGAAAACAATGACACTTGTCAGAGAAAGAAAAAAAGACAGAAAATCTAGCGTGTCCACAATGCCCACCCTCTTTGCAAAAACTGGCCAAGGGATGTAGTAAAGTTAGCAGAGCAGAAACTCTGCATCATTTCCTTGTGCTGAAGAAAGCGAGAGCATGAAATTGTTCCTTGTCATGTTGTCAGGGCTGGAAGAAGTCTGTTTTTGTGTGTGTATTTTGTTCTGCTCAACACACTGCACCTTGCAGAAATACTTTCTAGGACAAAGATGAGGGACAATTTTTTTTCTCTGATTTTGCTTTGCTTTGTTTTGTTGTTTTAGTTGATGCTTTTTTTTCTTTTAAGAAATATGAGAGTGTTGGTTTTGTGTCCAATGTCCCGCGCGCGGCGGGGCGTGTGTGTGTGTGTGTGTGTGTGTGTGTGTGTGTGTGTGTGTGGTGTGGTGTGTGCGTCGTGTGTGTGTGGTGTGTGTGTGTGTGTGATGTGTGTGTTGTAATAAAAAGAGAGTAAAAAAGATAGAGAAGACAGAGAGAGACGAAAGGAGAAAGAGAGACAGAGAGATATAGAGAAGAGTCAGAGACAAGAAGAGACAGAGACAGAGTGAGACACAGAGAGAGGAATGGAGAGAGGACAGAGAGAGGACGAGAGAGAGATTCCTCAGATTCAAACAAAGCCACACAAATTTTTTAGCGTAATTTAGCTCAATTTTCAGTAATATTATTCACCACAAGACCTTACACAAAGGTGATTACAATAATTGTCATTAAACATATCGTGACCTTATCACCAGACTTGTAAGCACGTTCTTCCCAAGAGATAAAACTTGACCAAGCATCTTGGGCCTGTCTCTCTTTTCTTGTTAACCAGTGAACCAGCGAGTGGTCAGCTCCCAATGTTCTTGGTCCTCTAGTCCCTTCCCATTTCCCTGGCTTATAGGACAGCGAATCAGGTCAGACAGATCCATTGAGAACACATGATGTGCATCAGAGTAAGATGGTAAAGAGAGTGGCCTGGTCATTGATTATGGTAGCTACTGGCCTATGGTTTATGCAGCTTTCTTCTTGCAATGTGGTGGCTATCCTGGCTTGACTGTTATGGTTGGCTAGGCATTGATACTAGGAACGGCAGAGATTTTCAGCTCAAATAGTAATCTGCTTATGATATGTAGTTCAACATTTTTAATCCAAGTGCTACTCATTAGGAAACTAAAAAAAAATCTAGCAATGGTCTTTGAGGGTAGTAGGGCTATACACATTTTGTAAATGAAGCATACTTGTAAAAAAAATACGCTCTTTAGTTGTGTCTATTACACTGACAGTAAACAGATGTTAAATTGAAGACAATAACTACACCCTTGTTTGATACTTGGTTTGCACATCATTAAGAAAAATGATTGCTTTCGTAAGTTTCGTTTAACAATGACTTAGTGCACGGTACACTGGCACACAGGGTCAAATGTAAGTCGAGTATCATTAATCCTTTCATCTACAGAGAGTGAATACTGGAATGCTGCTTTTATTGGTGCTTCTACAACTTCTGCTATCACAACTGTATTGTTATTATTTTTGTTACTGCTGCTTCTCTAGCCATAGCTGCCACTGCATAACTTTTCTTGTAATAATAGTTATTTATTTGTTAAGTCACTTGCGTTATTCAGCTTTGGACTTAATTCAGCTTATATTCTTTACAATCTTATAGTGTAATAGACTGGACATATTTGAAATGCCAGGAACACGGCACAGCTTATCAGTCTAAGATAAGATCTCTAACAAGAAGTTGCATAAATTACATTTTACCATGAAGACGAAGTGTATGCAACGGAATCTTTTCGACCACTACCCAAGGAAACAGAGCATCGACAATTCACAGGTGTGTCTCTAAATAGAAACACGACGCTTCGATTGTCGCGCTCTGATCACATGGGAGATAATCTACTTACCACCCCATCACAATAGCATGAAGATACTTCATTCCCTTTTCTACAAAAGTAATAGACTAGGTGCTGGTTTCTATGTTTAAATCAAGAACAACAAGCAAAATCCATTCAACAGATACTTACAGCTATTACTTTGAGCCTGAAATGTGTCTCTATAAAGCGACAATATTTTTTTTCAGTACATATCTCATAATACACATAAACACAAATGAAAACTCTATTATATCAGTACTATTGATATAACATTAAACTAAAGAGAGGGAGAGAGAGAGAGAGAGGGTGTGGTGTGTGTGTGTGTGTGTGTTGTGTGTGTGTGTGTGTGTGTGTGTGTGTGTGTCTGTGTGTGTTTGTGTGTGAATGTGTTGTGTTTGTGTGTGTGTGTGTGCGTGCGTGCGTGCGTGTGTGTATGTGTGCGTGCGTGCGTGCGTGCGCGCGCGCGCGCGCGCGCGCGCGTGTGTGTGTGTGTATGTGTGTGTGTGGTGAGAGAGAGAGAAGCATATAATGAAAAGGAGGCAAAGAAAGCGAAGAGACAGACTGACAAAAAGAAAGTGACGGCAAACGAGATAACAAAAGACAGGTCAA
>CM060324.1:35580867-35603367 GCA_030674155.1 Stramonita haemastoma
CACAATTCGCAGGTGTGTCCGGATTTAGTAACACAACGCTGAGACATGGCTCTAATCGCATGGGAGGTAATCTACTTACCACCCCATCACAAATCATTGATGAAAAAATTGACTAAATAAACATAGTATTATTATAGAGTTGAGTTATGATCAGTTCGAGAAACATAGTATATTGTGGATGTGTTGTGATCAGTTAGATAAACGTACTATATTATAGAGATGTGTTACGATCAGTCAGATAAACATACTATATCATGCAGGTGCGTTATGATCAGTTAGATATACTATATCATAGATATGTGTTATGATCAGTTAGAGAAACATACTATATCATTGAGATATGTTCTGAAAATACGAGCATTGACGAAAGAAAAAAAGGAAAAAAAACAATTTAAAAAAAGAACAAAAAGTGTTGATGATGATGATGATGATGGTCATGATGATATTGAAAATAATAATGAAGAAGAGAAGTTTGATAAATATCAGTAACAGCAACAGCAGCAACAGCAACACCAACATCTGCAACAACAACAAAAACCAGCAGATCGAAGGAAGCAAAACAAAAAAGTAATTGTTTGAAATGCATTCTTGAAGAACCGTTTTTGTTTGGGTTTTGTTTTGTTTTTTTTGGAGTGTGAGGGGGAAGCCCTTTACGACAATATCAATAAGATGTCTTTAAACTGTTCATTGAATCGGATAATACTCCGTGAATAGATTGAATCTTCACTACATCAGTTTATGTCCAAAGGACGTCATATGTTCTTTGTCCTTTTGTTTTGCTTTCGGGTTTCGTTTTTCTTTCTTTCTGAGTTTTTTTTTTTCCTTTGTGTTTTCTCATTTCTATTTTGCTTATTGTCTGTGTTAGATCTTTGCGTCTATGTTGTTTGTGTAGAATATAACATATACTTCAAAAGATCCATTTGGGTCAGATATTACGGTAGAAAAAAAATTTCTGCATGAAGTAAACTTTCCATCCTTTTGTTCAGATTCAGGTTGTTGTTGTTGGTTTGTTTTTTTTAATATGAAGCAAAATGGAGTTGCCAGTTTGTTTTTTTAAGTTCTTTCTTCAATCTTTTTCTAAAATTTATTTTTGAATCATTTTTTTCTTTCCTACTTTAGTGTGTTTTGCATCTTTCGTTCTAGTCTTTGGTTCTTTGCGTCTTCTATAATGTTTCTGTTTTTCCCCCCTATTTTTTGTCATTTTTCCCTCTTCATTCTTTCTTCCTTCTTTCTTCCCGTACGTATCATCTGGTTCATATTTCTCTTTTTTAGTTTCTTTTTGTTTTATTTTATTATTTTCATTATCTCTCTCTCTCATACACACATGCTTACACAGACGCGCGTGCACACACACACACACACACACACACACACACATACACACACATGCAGATTAACCCCTTTACCAAGATAGCTGGCTAGTTAGTTAGTGAGTTTTGTCTGTTCAAATTGAGCACCAACAAATATTTTTTTTTAATGAATTATCTTAAGCTTTTTCATTTTTATAATTATATCATTCTTTTTTTCGAGGATAATTGAATAAACTTTTGCAAAGCTTACTGATCTTTTGTGTGTAATGTATAGCATAAAATGACAGCTGTTCGTTTCGGGACATCTGAATTTTAAAAAGAAACAAAAAAAACAACCACTTGTTGAATAAAAAAAAAACTGTTAAAAATGTTTTTAAAACTCCACGACTAAGGAACAAAATATTGTATCCCTCTTTTATGAAGTAAAGAAATGTCCTGATCTAAATGACCACTCTCTAGGAAGATTTCGACAGAAAGTAGTGTAATTCTGTGCGCCAAAGGTTAAAGAGAGAAAAAATCAAAGCCTCTTCTCTTTATCTCCCTTGCCCATACTGGCGTGTGAATGGCTTTCCCTTGTCTCAGGACTATCCATTGGATGTCTATTTTCTGTCTGGCTGTTGTTAATGCTGAATACTAAACGGTGTCCCCTGGCTCACCAGATAGTATTGTTTTGACTCAACAGCGACGGTTGTGTATTGGCAGATGTGGCCTGTTCGAATAAAAGTTTAATCATCTCCAATTCGGAGAGCACAGATCTTAGTCAAGACTAAAGGAAAGTCTGGTATGATACTTTTTAAAAAATTATTACGCGCCTGTAACGTTGTTGCAGATCTAACAGAATTGAGAAAATAGTAGTATCTTCATAACTGTGTGCTTTATTTAGTTTTGCAGCTTGTGTGTGTGTATGTGTTTGTGTATGTGTGTATGTTGTGTGTGTGTGTGTGTGTGTGTGTGACAGAAACAGAGAGAGACAGAGACAAAGACAGAGATAGAAATGAATAGATACACACAGAGAGAAAGAGACAGAAAAAGAAACAAGTTTTAAAAAAGCGAAATAAGATAGAAAGGAGGTTTGGAGAATATATATATATATATATATATATATATATATATATATATATATATATATATTATATATATATATATTGTGTGTGTGTGTGTGTGTGTGTGTGTGTGTGATTTTATATTTATATATCCTGTCATTGTCCTGACTTTAGTTTGGCTCGGGCAAAAAAAAAATGGTCAGCTTATAATGTGACCAAAGAGCCAAGGTTTACAATGACATGTAGTTGTGGTTTGAAATCCGATGTTGAGATTGTTATATGACAAATATAATAAGCACAACAAGTATAACAGCATTTGATCCCCATTGTTTACATGTTTACATATCGGACAATCATTACAACCTCTGATCCCCGTTGTTTACAGGTTTACATACAGGACAATTATTGTAACCTGTGATCCCCATGAATAAAGGAAAAACATTCATTTGGCGGAGCCTGTAGCAATTCGATATGAGTTGACTTTCTTTAATATCTCCTCGATAAAACATTCCAGCCATGTCAACAATAAACACAAATGCACAAGCAGCCAAACAAAACAAAACAGGAAAAAAAAAAGAGAAGTGGAAAATAAAGCTATGAACATCAACTAGGGAAGAGTATAGAGTTGATCATTCTGTTGGGCTAAACTGGATAATGGGTTCCTGTCCCAGAATCCTCAGATTTCCCACGAGAGCTGGATATCCTAATGCTTACAGGGAGGCGTACAGGCCCCAAGAATGTTAGGGTTTCCCTTAGGGCTCCTCCTCTTGTCACGTCCTATCAGGGTGCGCGTTCCTCTCTGTCCCAAGGTCAGTGGGGTTTCTTTTCTACGTCTCTCTCTGTGTTTCTGTCCGTTGATCTTTTCTTGTACATGTCTGGATGTTGTCAGAAACAGAATGAATGGGAAGGAATAGGAGTCTCCGAGTCCAAAGGTTCCTCCTGAGACCTGTGACCTCTGGTGCGCTGAGGAAAATGTGTGTATTTCTAGAGTGTAGTGTTTATCTGGGGAAACATTATTGTCACTTCTGATCAGGTACGCTCTCTCTCTCTGTCTCTCTCTCTGTCTCGTCTCTCTCTCTCTCTCTCTCTCTCTCTCTCTCTCTCTCTCTCTCTCTCTCTCTCTCTCTCTCTCTCTCTCTCTCTCTCTCTCCTCTCTCTCTCTCTCTCTCTCTCTCTCTCTCTCTCTGTCTCTCTCTCTCTGTCTCTGTCTCTGTCTCTGTCTCTCTCTCTCTCTCTCTCTCTGTCTCTCTCTCTGTCTCTCTCTCTTCTCTCTCTTTGTCTCTGTCTCTCTCTCTCTGTCTCTCTCTCTCTGTCTCTCTCTCTGTCTATCTCTTCTCTGTCTCTCTCTCTCTGTCTCTCTCTCTCTGTCTATCTCTCTCTCTGTCTCTCTCTCTCTCTGTCTCTCTCTCTGTCTCTCTCTCTCGTCTCTCTCTGTCTCTGTCTCTGTCTCCCTCCCTCCCTCCCTCCCTCCCTCAAACTCAGCACTTGTTTAATCCCTCCCCAGTCATAACACATTCATAAAGCTAGCAAGGGAGCAATTTAACACACCCCTAGGCGATGGATGAGAGTCTCAGATTGTTGCGGATTGTCTCTCTGGCCGATCTGTGTATGGTCAGGCCATAGATCAGTGCAGTTTAAGTCTGTTTACCTCTGCTAAAGGAAAGACGTCCTTTGATCCCTGCTAGCATCGCATTCCAGCCATGTCCCGCAGTTTAGAGGATCTGAAAAGAAAGGAAAATGCAGACGCAAGGGCAGTGTTGGATCAGGTTGGGTGAGCTTGCAGCAATGAGGATGACGGTCATAGAGCCAAAGGTTTCTCTTCGAAGTATCAACAGTTTCAAGATTATAAAAAAAAAACGTGTGTTGTTTCAAGATGCCTTCTTTCTTTAGGGGGGTTATTTTCTTGTCACATTTGATTATGTAGTCTGTAGTTTTCTGAGGAAAGGAAACAGACTAGAGCTACAGATGCCAAAGTTGCCATGCACAGATTACTGATGCTGTGATTTCCAGTTGTTTTCGTCAGCTGTCCATTTGGATCATACATTCTCTTGAAATGCAGATTCTAAATTCAGCCTGCAGCGCGTCTTTTGCAAGGGATTGTATAACGCAATCCCATGTCAAAACGGAAATACGCCATATTATAAACTTGTCAAAATTTGCCTATTTTTCAGACAAGAGTGGCCGGCCAATATTCTATCATGGATGGGAAAGACAATCTCAAGACAATTTAACAACTTGCTCCAGAAGCACTGCCTGCAAGTTTCAGAATGGTTCCTGAAGGATACGTATGACAAGTCAGTCACCCACCCACATTGCAAACCCTTTGAATTGTTCTGCCAGAAAACAAAAACAAAAAAAGAAAACTATCATTCAATATTTTTGAAACTTGATCCTTTTCTTCTTCTATACCGTGACCTTTACATTTGATTTACATATTTTTATAATGCAACGGTAGAGAATAACTTTCAAAACTCTCATATACTGTCTGACCGTAGCTAACTGTTGGGGACTTAAGTTTATGGCTTAGGTAAATGAAACTAAGCTTGCTCTGTACCATTCAGCCCCGTTGATCACTCTCGTGAAGAAGACAACTCTCAATTGATTACAGCATCCATGCCTTGATAGTTCTATTTTTTTATAAACAGGCAAGAAAACAGGGAAATAGACTGATAACGGAGGAAGAGTGAATAAAGCCGCAAAGGTTGGCAGGTTGGATAGAGAAATGTCTGGGTCAAAGTTTCGGGAGGGGAGGGGTTTAGATGTCAAGACTTCCTGACATAGAGAAAGAGATGTTTTTTTCATAGAATAGTTACGTTTGTTTCTCTGGGAATCGCGATGTCTTGTAAGGTGGTTTGGGTTTTTTTTGTATTGGCAGAGGTAAACGTTCTTTTTTCTGGTATTATTTTACTGCGAAGAGAATGGGAAAGGCGTTTGTATTCTTTCTTTTCCATCCAAACCCAAAGCGCATGCAGATTTGTAAATGTTGTCACCTTTTCCCCTCGGTGGCGCGTGGGTGGGGTGGTTATTGTGTATGCATGTGGTGGGCAAGAGAGACAGGGGATGGGTATGTCGGGAGTTGCAGAGTCAAAACAATTCCCAGAGGTTCTAGACTTCTTGACACTTTGAGAAAAAAAGTGTGTGTGCTCTTCAGATGCAATGTTACTCTGGGTATGATCATCCTGTCATTTCTGATAGAGCAGTCTGCACTGTGTGTGCAGGGGGGGGGGGGTGTATGCGTGTGTGTGTGTGTGTGCGCGTGTGTGTGTGGTGTAGTGTTCGTGTGTGTGTGCGTGTGTCGTGTGTGTGGTGTGTGTGTGTGTGTGTGTGTGTGTGTGTGTGTGTGTGTGTGTGTGTGTGTGTGTGTGGTGTCCGAGTGTCTGTATGTGAGAGAGAGAGAGAGGAGAGAGAGAGAGAGAGGAGAGAGAGAGAGAGAGAAGAGAGAGAGAGAGAGAGAGAGAAGAGAGAGAGAGAGAGTATGTGTGTGTGTTTGCGTGTGTCTGTGTGTAATCTGTATGTAAGAAGGTGGTGTGTGATATGCATGTGTGTATGCATGTGTGCAGTTGATGTGTGTGTATGTGTTGTGTGTTTGTGTGCAAGATGGTGTATGTGCTCGTTTTGCCTGGTGCAAGAAAGGGAATCGTGGTGCCTAAGATATAAATGTACTCGGGGGAAAATAATGTTGTGCTCTGATAGAGCAGTTCACTGTGGTGGTATTTATGTTGTTTGTGGTGTGTGTGTTGGTGTGTGTGTGTGTGTGTGTGTGTGTGGTGTGTGTGTGTGTGTGTGTGTGTGTGTGTGTGTGTGTGTGTGTGTGGTGGTGTGTGTGTGTGTGGTGTGTGGTGTGTGTGTGTTGTGTGAGTGTGTGTGTATGTTGTGTGTGTGTACTAATGAACAAAGAACTTAAACAAAAGATAACAAGATCACACGGAAAATACACATTGGACAAAGAAAGCAATTTAAGCAAACACGGGGTGGTTTTTATTAATCAAGTTTTCTATCAATTTTCTTGCCAGACATCTGAGTTTAATCCACGGCAGTGCAAATGGCAGCTTCTCAGTTGATACTTGAATATAAATCCCTGCACTTTCTTTCCCCAGTAAGCCACTGTTTTCCACAGTAGTACAAAAATTTCAAACGCATTGCAAAAGCATGAACGATTTGGTGTTGGGAAGTGCTTATCAAATACAAATACACAACACGCGCGCGCGCGCGCGCGCACACACAACACACACACACACACACACACACATATATATAATATATATAATATATATAAATAATATATATATATATATAATATATATATTATAATATATTATATATTTAAATATATAATATTAATATAATATATATTTTTTTTTCGAGGTTAATATGTAGCACACACACACACACACACACACACACACACACACACACACACACACACACACACACACACACACACAGCACCACACACACACATGGACACACACGCACGCACGCACGCACACACACAGACACACACGCACGCACACACATACACACGCTCATGAACGCAATCAGTTGATCCATTACAATGTGATATTTAAAAAAAACAAATATCAGAATAATGGCATGTTAGACTTTCGTAAGTGATGTATTGTTTAGGTAAAGGTAAGGTAAAGGTGTTCCATAACCCAGGTGTTCGTAGGGGGAGTCAGGTGTTAGAGACCTCAGCTTCTCTAGGGACCAGCATGTTGAGGGCGGCACCCATCTCCTCTCCCTCGCTGCTTTACCTTCCCTGACCCTAAAGAGGGCAGGTACCCATTTTCAGCTGGGTAAACTGGGGGAACTGTACTGAGGCCAAGGTGCGCAAACGGTCACCCATCCAACTGGCAACCACGCTCGACGCTGCTTAACTTGACTGGGGGGAAAGCGAGCGCTCTGACCACTTAGCTACCCCCCCCCCCCCCCCCCATGTATTGTTTATCCTGTACATAACATGAGATTTCGCCTCGCTGCCCTACCACTTACCTCCTATGAAAGTCAAACAAAACAAACAAAAAAACTGCCTGGAGTAAAAGAGTTGATAATAATGTGTCTACAAGTTTGTGGCTGATTCGTCTAGAGAGGTTTAACGGCCTAGAGCCATCAATGTCAGTTGGGGAACTGCTATCGTTGTCTGTTCCACTTAAGGACTTCTTTCTGGGAAGTGTTAGGTCCATAGAGATATTTCATCGAAGCAATGAAATGTTATGGTCAAGGTGCTTTGTGATAAGGGGATTAAAACTTCAGGTTTTAGTGTAGTTAAACATGCACAGAGAGAGAGAGAGAGAGAGAGAGAGAGAGAGAGAGAGAGAGAGAGAGAGAGAGAGAGAGAGAGAGAGAGAGAGAGAGAGAGAGAGAGAGAGAGAGAGAGAGAAAACAGAGAGAGAACAAGAGAGAAAGAGAGAGAACAGAGAGTAGACAAGACAGACAGACAGAGGAGAGAGACATACGGACGGGCAGAGACACAGAGAGAGACAGAGAGACATAGACAGAGAAAAGACAGAAGAGAGAGACAGAGAGAGACAGACAGAAAACAGAAACAGAGACAGAAACAGACAGACAAACAGACAGACAGACAACAGGACAGACAGACAGACAGAGCAGACAGAGAGAAGCTGACATTCTTATTTTCTTCTTCGTCGAACGCGCAGACAGCAACTAGCGTTCTCTGTAACATGAGTGAAAATCCGTTGTGCTGCCGTTAAGCGCCTGACAAGTCAAGCCCAGCCTATCCGAGTTCTAAATGGGAGATAGTTGCTATTTTATGTTTTCTGGGGAAAAAATGCAGGAGAGTGGACTAAGAAGGCAGAAAAAGACAAAAGGAGATGACAAGGAAAAAAAGGAACAATGCAGAAACAAAGAGAGGGATAGAAAAAAGGGAATTCGTAGCACAGAAGGTGGAGATGCTATTAATCATGACAGGCACCCGTATCCCAGCAGAGGACAGCTGATATTAATCATGAACATAGAAACAGAATTTTAACGCGGCAAGAGTTTACAAAATTCGATGGTTTCTCCCACGCCATTCTTCAGGCTACTCAAGACAAGGGAGACAAATAAACAGACAAACAATAAAAGGGAAAAAATAACAAATAAAATAGTTGACCGGCAACATGTGAAATGATAGGGACACATAATTTTATAGATACCTAGGCTTTGACACAAAAAATAGACATAAATAGAGAACTTTGGTTCACAGCACTTCAATATAGTGGCCCAATAACTTCCAACAAATTTAGAGGAAGAAAAAGAAATAAAACACAACTACGAATGATACCAAGATATAGGTGATTATTGAAAGTGTGGTTAGCAAATACCTATCACTTAATCCTTACACCTCCATCCCTCTTTCCTTTTTACCTAAACAAGGCAATTGAAGAAGACTTTACAGCTGGAGGGTTTACTGACGTGTGCCTAATGTTGTGTCTAGACAGGTCCACGGGGCTTAGCACCGTCACTGTCAAGGGGCACTGTTATCACTGGCCTCCACAGCTGAGCACCTTCGACAGGGGTAACCCTACTCTGCAGTGTACAGCGTCTCCCTCTTCTTCCTTGAGGTTCTCCGGTTTGAAAGGTAGTTATGTCCTGATGTCTCTGCCTCTGTCTCTGCCTCTGTTCTGTCTGTCTGTCTGTCTGTGTGGTCTGTCTGGCTGTGTGTCGTCTGTCTCTCTCTCTCTGTGCAGCGCGGCGTGTGTGTGTGTTGTGTTTTTTCTTTGTTTTGCAGCAATTTATTACAATTGCAGCACAGCATCCAATGACCAGTTAGTAAGCTCACTAGGTTGTATTTAATAAAATTTCAAATAATAGAAAAGCGAACAAGGTCTTGTGGTGGTGGTTTGCAAATAAATCTACATAATTAAACTGGATAAGAAAACAGGCAGACATAATTTATAGATAATTTGCTGACTAGCAGGTAGACGCACAGAAAAAATGATTAGTTAGCCTCTAACATCATCACCCCGCCAGTTGCGTTCCAACGCAACCTTACCAGCGCCTGGGTGACAAACACTTTGGGAAAACATCCCACTTCTGACACCATTTAACAGAGTGGACATATGGCCCCATGTGATGTCCTGTCTCTGCATAGCTTCTCGGGTGGGTACAGTTAGCCAGTTAGACGTGATCTCTGAAAAAAGATTGCATAAATTCTACCGTTCACCATGAAAGAAAAAAAGTATGCAATGAGGGCTTTCGACCACCACCCAAGGAAACAGAGCATCGCACAATTCGCAGGTGTGTCCGGATTTAGTAACACAACGCTGAGACATGGCTCTAATCGCATGGGAGGTAATCTACTTACCCCCCCCATCACAAATCATTGATGAAAAAATTGACTAAATAAACATAGTATTATTATAGAGATGAGTTATGATCAGTTCGAGAAACATAGTATATTGTGGTGGTGTTTGTGAGCAGTTAGATAAACGTACTATATTATAGAGATGTGTTATGATCAGTCAGATAAACATACTATATCATGCAGGTGCGTTATGATCAGTTAGATATACTATATCATGGATATGTGTTATGATCAATTAAGAAACATACTATATCATTGAGATATGTTCTGAAAATACGAGCATTGACGAAAGAAAAAAGGAAAAAACAATTTAAAAAAAGAACAAAAAGTGTTGATGATGATGATGATGATGTCATGATGATATTGAAAATATAATGAAGAAGAGAGTTTGATAAATATCTAACAGCAACACAGCAACAGCAACACCAACATCTGCCAAACAACAACAAAACCCGCAGATCGAAGGAAGCAAAACAAAAAAGTAATTGTTTGAAATGCATTCTTGAAGAACCGTTTTTGTTTGGGTTTTGTTTTTGGTTTTTTTGGAGTGGGAGGGGGAAGCCCTTTACGACAATATCAATAAGATGTCTTTAAACTGTTCATTGAATCGGATAATACTCCGTGAATAGATTGAATCTTCACTACATCAGTTTATGTCAAAGGACGTCATGTGTTCTTTGTCCTTTTGTTTTGCTTTCGGGTTTCGTTTTTCTTTCTTTCTGAGTTTGTTTCCTTTTGTTTTCTCATTTCTCTTTTGCTTATTGTCTGTGCTAGATCTTTGCGTCTATGTTGTTTGTGTAGAATATAACATATACTTCAAAAGATCCATTTGGGTCAGATATTACGGTAGAAAAAAATTTCTGCATGAAGTAAACTTTCCATCCTTTTGTTCAGATTCAGGTTGTTGTTGTTGGTTTGTTTTTTTAATATGAAGCAAAATGGAGTTGCCAGTTTGTTTTTTTAAGTTCTTTCTTCAATCTTTTTCTAAAATTTATTTTGAATCATTTTTTTCTTTCCTACTTTAGTGTGTTTTGCATCTTTTGTTCTAGTCTTTGGTTCATTGCGTCTTCTATAATGTTTCTGTTTTTCCCCCCTATTTTTTGTCATTTTTCCCTTTTCATTCTTTCTTCCTTCTTTCTTCCCGTACGTATCATCTGGTTCATATTTCTCTTTTTTTTAGTTTCTTTTTGTTTTATTTTATTTATTTCATTATCTCTCTCTCGCATACACACATGCTTACACAGACGCGTGTGCACACCACACACATACACACACATGCAGATTCACCCTTTACCAAGATAGCTGGCTAGTTAGTTAGTGAGTTTGTCTGTTCAAATTGAGCACTAAAAAATATTTTTTTTAATGAATTATCTTAAGCTTTTTCATTTTTATAATTATTGTATTCTTTTTTTCGAGGATAATCGAATAAACTTTTGCAAAGCTTACAGATCTTTTGTGTGTAATGTATAGCATAAAATGACAGCTGTTCGTTTCCGGACATCTGAATTTTAAAAAGAAACAAAAAAACAACCACTTGTTGAATAAAAAAAACTGTAAAAAATGTTTTAAAAACTCCACGACTAAGGAACAAATATTGTATCCCTCTTTTATGAAGTAAAGAAATTTCCTGATCTAAATGACCACTCTCTAGGAAGATTTCGACAGAAAGTAGTGTAATTCTGTGCGCAAAGGTTAAAGAGAAGAAAAAATCAAAGCCTCTTCTCTTTATCTCCCTTGCCCATACTGGCGTGTGAATGGCTTCCCTTGTCTCAGGATATCCTTTGGGAATGTCTATTTTCTGTCTGGCTGTTGTTAATGCTGAATACTAAACGGTGTCCCCTGGCTCACCAGATAGTGATTGTTTTGACTCAACAGCGACGGTTGTGTATTGGCAGATGTGGCCTGTTCGAATAAAAGTTTAATCATCTCCAATTCGGAGAGCACAGATCTTAGTCAAGACTAAAGGAAAAGTCTGGTATGATACTTTTTAAAAAATTATTACGCGCCTGTAACGTTGTTGCAGATCTAACAGAATTGAGAAAATAGCAGTATCTTCAGAACTGTGTGCTTTATTTAGTTTTGCAGCTTGTGTGTGTAGTGTATGTGTTTGTGTATGTGTGTGTGTGACAGAAACAGAGAGAGACAGAGACAAAGACAGAGATAGAAATGAATAGATACACACAGAGAGAAAGAGACAGAAAAAAGAAACAAGTTTTAAAAAAGCGAAATAAGATAGAAAGGAGGTTTGGAGAATGTATACTATATATATATATATATATATATATATATATATATATATATATATATATATATATATATATATATATATATATATATTATGTGTGTGTGTTGTGTGTGTATATATATGTATGTATGTATGTATGTATGTTTATGTATGTATGTATGTATGTATGTTATGTAGTATGTATGTATGTATGGTATGTATGTAATGTATTTAACTTGTCAAATTATAAAACTCAGTTGAGTTACAGTCCTAAAACCTGACTCATCCAGAAACGTCACTCAATAGTCATCGCATTATGCATACCGTGACTCTTCATCAGACTGGTTGCTAAATACCTTTTCAGCCAGACAGAGAGAATCTGATCCAGCCAGCTCCTAGGACTTTTCTCTTCACTGGCTACCCACCCAGTGAAGCAGCGAGTGGTCAGCGTCCAGTGGTCTCGGTCCTTTTGTCCCTTTCATTTGCCCCGGTCTATACAGAAGCAAATCAGGTCAGACAGATCCATTGGGAACACATGGTGTGCATCAGTAGGGGGAGGGAGAAAAGTGCCTGGTCATCGATTGATGGTAGATAGCGTGTGTGTGCCTTATGTCGTTCTCTCACAATATGGTGGCCGTTTTGGGGTTGACCGTTATAGTGGGTTGAGATGTTAGTGTGAGGAATGGAGTTATGTTGTTATATAGCCGTGTTTCGTTCAATGTATAGTTTTAATCCGAAATTTTATCTTTGAAACTGGTGTCCCGATTTAGTTCTGTGGTCGCCGGGACTATATACTGTAGGGTTGAAATGGACTGCTGTTGATATAATTATGATAAATATTGTTTTAAAAACTGAAACATAAGGGATACTGGTAGTAGTGCTTTCATATATATTGCGGCATTTAAAACACACACACACACGCACGCATGCACCCACGCACGCACACACACATGCATTTTATATGCATTATGTTTAATGGTGCATGCTTAGTTAACAGATTTAACTATGCACTCGGACACAATGCATAGGCTAACAAGCGCTCAGTATATTGATGTAGGCACAAAATTACATAAGAGTCCAAGAGTTAATAAAAGTAGGCCCATACGCATGTACACGCATCGAATTGTGTCTTTAGCTACTGCTCCTACTGTTGCTGCTACTGATATTATTTTTTTTGCTGCTGTAGCTGTTGCTAATATTACTGCTGATATCGCGCCTGCTATATTTTTTTGGGGAATGAGAACATCTTTTTGTGTCTGGAAAAACCGTGATGGCCTTTATTCATCTTTGGAAGTAAGAAGTTGTATTGAACACTTTAGATATAGTCAGAAAATACTACCCAGATTTTTTTAAAATTGTACTTGATAATTGGCAGAACCCAGAACCTAAATTATTAAAGATTCTCTCTCTCTCTCTCTCTCTCTCTCTCTCTCTCTCTCTCTCTCTCTCTCTCTCTCTCTCTCTCTCTCTCTCTCTCTCTCTCTTCTCTCTCTCTCTCTCTCTCCCCCTCTACCATCACTCCTCTCTCTGCTCCTCTCTCTCTCCTCCTATGGTTCCTTACTTTTGGTATTTGGATCATTATAATTGTTGTTGTGTAGTTGTGGCTATTATTTTTTTTTCTATCTTAATGTTATCCCTGAAAAGGGCGGGGACTGGATGTAAAAAAGCACACGAGTGCTTATCTATTATCCTCGAATAAAGAATTTTGCCTTGCCTTGCCTCTCTCTCTCTCTCTCTCTCTCTCTCTCTTCTCTCTGCTCTCTCCTCTTCTCTCTCTCTCTCTCTCTCTCTCTCTCTCTCTCTCTCTCTCTCTCTCCTCTCTCTCTCTCCTCTCTCTCTCTCTCTCTCTCTCTCTCTCTCTCTCATCCCCACACGCACATACACACACATACACACACGCACGCGCGCGCGCGCACGCACACACACATACATACACCCCCACCCCCACCCCACCCTCACACACACCTAACTCATTCTTCCCCAGTCATAACATTGTTATAAACCCAGCAGGAGATCTCTCTCTCTCCAATCCCCCCCCCCCCCCCCCCCCCCCCCCCCCGAGGTGATGGATGACAGTGTCTGGCAGTCGCAGTGATTCCATGACCAAGGTCTGTGAGGCCATTGTAGGCAGGTCAGAGGTCATTCTCGTACAGGAGGTTTTTCTTTTCTTTTCTTTTTTTTTTTTTTTTTTTTTTTTAAATTTCTGTGGCAGAAAAATCACAGCGTACCATCACTTCCATCATCATTTTCACCTATCCCGTAGTCCTGTACACTGTTGGGATACCACTGAAGATTTTGCAACCAGCTTGTCCATTCCCTGCGGTCCTCTATCTTTCTGTAGCAAATCGTTCCACTCAAAGCAGCCTGACTTCTGCAAAGCTTTTGGAACAAATTATGTACACAGATTTTGAATCGTGTGTGTACTTATAATTTTGAAATTATTTATCTGGGTAATGTGTGATGCATTTTTATGCATATTCTGACTCCAATGCAGAACAACAACAACAATAAAAATAGCGGTAACAAACAGCAACAAAAAAATAACAGGCATGTATTATTTCACACGCATTGACAGCTCCTCAGATTTAAATATGTAATTTGAAAAGAAAATTTGATTAAAAAATAAATAGATTTTTTTTTCAATGATGATGATAATATTCATCATCATCATCATCATCATCATCATCATCATCATCATCATCATCATCATCATCATCATACAAAAGAAAAAAGAAAAGAAAAATACCATCTCTAAAAATGGACCATAATTCACAAAAAGAATATAGAAAATAGTGTTTGTTTGGGCTGAACAAGTTAATGGGTAAACATTCTTGAATTCTCATATTTCCCTGGAGGTTCAAATTTCTTAATGCTTACAGAGACATTTGTGTGATGCAAGAATGTCAAATTTCTCGTGGGATTCATCATCCTGTCACATTTTATCAGGGAGCACGTTCTTCTCTGACTCTCTGTCGATTTGCCTGTCTGTCTGTCTGTCTGTCTGTCTGCTGGCTGGCTATCTGTCTGTCTCTCTGTATCTGTATATGTCTGGAAAATGACAGTGAGCAAAAGAGAAGAACAAGGAGTTGCTTCTCTGTTTCTCTGTCTATCTACCTCTCTGTCTGTCTGTAACTTTATTTGGCTGGAAACTGTTATAGCTGAGAACGTCTGACTAATGAGACGCTGTGCCCATAGCTCATATCTAACGAGCCACCGTGGAAAGGTCATGGGTCAGTCCTCTCAACCATATTGACCTGTGATAAGGAGAAGAGAGCCAATCATTCATGGCTTCCAGCTTCCACATCCTACATATGGCCCAGCCTTTTTCTTCTTTGTCGTTATTGTCGTCGAACACTCATACAGCAACTATTGCTGTCTGTCATATGAGTGAAAATGTGTTGCGCTGCCGTTATGTACCTGACAAGTCACGCAAAGCGTATTTTACTTTGGCATGGGAGACAATTGTTATCTTTGAAGTTGTTTCTGTAAAATAAAGCTGGAGAATGGACCAAGAAGGCAGAACATAGGAAGAAAGTACAGAAAGAAAAGAACAAAGGCAGAAACAAAGAGAGGGATAGAAAAGAGAGAATTCCTAGCACAGTGTTTTCAGAATTTGGAGATACTGTTCATACTGAGAGGCATGTTGACTATTTCCTTTCAACTACTTAGAATGAATCTAAAAGTTAAAAAAAAAACTGCATGTGTAGATGCTTGCATATCTTGCACACACATAAGCCCCTATCCTTCTGGCATAGAAGAATAAACCAATTGTGTGATGGGTGATTCATGAATGCATAGCATGTACTTCAAGCCTCAATAGTGTGTTGGGTCATGCACTTGATTGTTAAGCTGACGTAGCTAGACAATGTTGTTACAATTATGTAATCTATGTTGATTTTGCTTGTTTATGTCTTTAGTTATCATCTCCCTGGTGAAAAAAAATGGAAACGATCAGGAAAAATGCCCAGATGATATCAGAAATAGGACTTAACAGGAAGATGAGTTTGGATTCCTTGAATTATAGAATCCCTCTAGAGGTCTAGATTGCCTAAGCATTAGAGAAAAATGTCTAGAGGTCTACATTTCCTAACCGTTAGAGAAAGATTTGTGTGCTCCTGGAGTGTTGTGTTTCTCCAGGGGATCGGCATGATGTCATTTCTGATTAGGCTTCTCTCTCTCTCTCTCTCTCTCCTCTCTCCTCTCTCTCTCTCTCTCTCTCTCTCTCTCTCTCTCTCTCTCTCTCTCTCTCTCTCTCTCTCTCTCTCTTCTCTCTCTCTCTCTCTCTCTCTCTCTCTCTCTCTCTCTCTCTCTCTCTCTCCTCTCACACACACACCAGGGGGGCGGATAGCCTAGTGGTCAGAACATTGCGCTGGCAATTTGAAGACCCGGGTTCGAGTCCGGTCGAGGAAATTTTCTTCCTGGAGTTAACATCAGTGCTGACTCCACTCTCCCAAAAGTCCTTCGGATGAGACTTTAAACCGAGGCCCCGTGTGCGAACGCACGCAGAACATCTTGCGCACACGTTAAATCCTGTTCCGCTTTTCGTAAGAGTAGGCCATCGTGTGCCGGTGGAACAGATGACAATATTTACAAAACTGCATACACACGGGACCGGATGAAAAAAAGCATATGATTGCTTATTCTGTTATCCTCGATATAAAAGAATAAATCTTTTCTCTCTCTCTCTCTCCTCTCTCTCTCTTCTCTTCTTCTCTTCTGTCCTGCCTTTCTCTGTTCTCTCTCTCTCTCTCTCTCTCTCTCTCTCTCTCTCTCTTCTCTCTCTCCTCTCTCTCCTCCTTCTCTTTTTCCTCTCTCTTCCTCTCCCTTCTCTTTCTCTTTCTCTCTCTCTCTCTCCTCTCTCTCTCTCTCTCTCTCTACCTCTTCTCTCTGTTTCTTTCTTTTCTTTCTTCTTTTCCTTCCTTCCCCCTTCATCCTACTTCGTCTTTCCTCATACTCTTAACTAGCAGGGCCAATTCAACACTCCGTTATTGGATGATGTCGATTGTTCCATCCTTTGTCTCTATGACCAGGATGAGGGAGAAAACTGGTCAGGTCAAGTCAGTGCCGTCACTCTGTTGACTTGCTGTAGACCCAACAACCCACCCCCCCCAGGTCACTGATCAGCATCTCTCCTGCCATTGTCTCAGACATTGGGGATCAGGGCAGAGAGGGATAGGAACTGCAAAAGCAGGTCAGGGTGTTACAGCTGTTGGATGAGATCAGGAAACTTCGAGTCAAAGATCCTGTCAAATCACCTGTGATTCTTGAAGTTAGAGAAAGATGTATTAGGGTATTGGAAATACACATGTTAGTTTCGGGTGGGGTGTTTTTCTTCTTTCTATTGATCTATATATCTATGATATATCTTCTATCTATCTATATATCTTTCTATCTATCAATCTTCTGATCATCTTCTTGATTAGCTAAATCTCATCATCTATCTATCTTTATCTATCTAATATTATCTACTATCTTTATCTATCTCGGGTGGGGGCTCTCGTATCTATCTATTCTATTCTTCTATTCTATCTATCTATCTATCTATCTATCTATCTATCTATCTATCTATCTATCTATTTTACTTATCTTCATCTATCTATCTATCTTTTCTATCTATCTATCTATCTATCTATCTATCTATCTATCTATCTATCTATCTATCTATCTATCTATCTATCTATCCCTTAGTCTAGCGACCGTGGGGGCACCCCTAAAGACGTGACACCACAGTTCCCCATTCCTCTCTCATTTCTGCCTTTCTAAATTTTTATTGAGATCTAGGCCTGTCCATTGCTGGAGGAGGACACATCAGCGAAAAGACAGTGAATAGTGTTGTTTTTACCCGGGGATTATTTTTGGTCACTGTCGACTTTGTAGTCTTTGTTTTTCTAAGAGAATGGAAAAAAGGCTCCCGTTTAGAAAATAAAAACAAAACAGGCTCCTGATGTTAGAATAGCCAATGGTGTGATGTTCCTGTTGCCACTCTGCAGTCAATTTGGAGTCATTGTTGACTGACAATGCTGGTTCTAATGACAGCCGTGTAAGTTGAGTTTCCCCGCAGAGGTCATTCTGCACGATCGTGCACGATTCTTAAATTTCAGATAATTCTGATTCTTCCTTAATGAACAGTGCAGCTTGTTGTGCAAACACTTTTTCATGGTTGAAGAAGGTCTCAATAGAACATTTTTACAACACACCAACATTTTAATGCTGGTCTAGTCTCATGATCTGTGGCTCTGTAGGTCAAATGCAAGCGCTTTGATTTGTCTTTACAAGAGATAGCGCTATACAAATTCCATGTATTATTATTATTATTAATAGAACATGTTTACAGCACACCAACATTTTTTATGTTGGTATCAGGCTATAATTCACATCAATATCTGGCAAAGTTTTTTGCCTGGGCCAAATACTAGCGATATAGAAATGCACATGCTTAAGTTTAGAGTTGCTGTGCGTGCGCGCAACCACACACACCCCTCACACCTATTCCCACTGCCACACTCCAACATTCAGGCATAGACGGCGCGCGCGCGCGCGCACAACACACACACACATACACACACATACACACAGTCCTTCGGGTGAGACTTTAAACCGAGCCACATGTGCGAACGCACGCAGAACATCTTGCGCACACGTTAAATCCTGTTCCGCTTTCGTAAGAGTAGGCCATCGTGTGCCGGTGGGAACAGATGACAATATTTACAAAAACTGCATACACACGGGACCGGATGAAAAAAAGCACATGATTGCTTATTCTGTTATCCTCGATATAAAGATTAAATAAATAAAAATAAAAAACACACTGTGGGCGCGCCGCTGGCTTTAAGAGAGACAAAGAGATAAAGATAGAGAGAGAGACGGATAGAGAGACACAGAGAGGACAGAGACAGAGAGATATATAGACAGAGAGAACACACACACACACACACACACACACACACACACACACACACACACACACACACACACACACACACACACACACACCTGTGGGCGCACGCTTTAAAGGAGAGAGAGAGAGAGAGAGAGAGAGAGAGAGAGAGAGAGAGAGAGAGAGAGAGAGAGAGAGAGAGAGAGGAGAGAGAGAGAGAGAGAGAGAGAGAAGAGGGGTGGGGGGGTGGAAGGCCAGGCAAATTATTTTATTTCGAGGATAATGAATAAGCACTCGTGTGCTTTTTTACATCCAGTCCCCGCCCTTATCAGGGATAAGATCTGAATTTCAAAAATCCTTTAACTAAACAGAGAGAGAGAGGCAGAGACAGAGAGAAAGACAGACAAAGAGAGACAGACACACATGCATACATAAACACTCACGCACATACACACACACACATACACACACGCGTGCGCACACACGCACAAAACTTTACAAACTTTATCACAATCATAGGCCATTTTGTCCATAGCAATGTTATAGCCAATCAAATATAATGGAAAAGTTTTACATAGGGTATTGTACTGCATAATGTATACAATGAACTATTGTGTACAACTGAAAGCAAAACAACCTTTCGCTTTTATAATGAAAATGGCGGTGTTTGTTCGCAAAACAGTTCTATCTACCAAAACTATGCAGACATATTCTTTTTTCATGAACAATTTGATAACATTTCTTAGGGGAATGACACAGACCTTATTGTTATGGAATATAGGTTTTTCATAAATGTCCTTAGGGCAACACAATAGAAAAGAAAATACAGCTCTCTTTTTTCACCGAGATATATAATAGAGAAGAAAATACAGTTCTGTTGTTACAGTATCGTGGCATAATAAGTACACAAGCACTTGCTTTCAGACGATAGTAAATCATTTCCTGTGCGTCTATAGCCTCTGAGATGGCTTTGTTACTGCAAGATACCGCAACGATGTTTTTTGGTTACCAAACAAAGCTACCTTTTATTAAACTAGATAAAGCCAATATAAGATATATATTGAATATATATATATATATATATATATATATATATATATATATATATATATATATATATAGTCTAGCTAGAGTCAATCAGCTTTTAACTAAAGCTACTGATTTATTGCAAACAAACATTACTAAACTTTGTTAAAGAGCGTGGCATACGTTGATGTTCCCTTACAAAGGCAAAACCAGTCTAGTAGGATAGTTTGCAAATGCAAGTCACATTATCATCGGAAGATGAAAATATGCTGTGTTCCTGTCGTATGAGTTTCAATTCTTCGCATATTGTACATTGTGACTTGATGTGATGTCAAAAATATCCGTTGCAATGAAGGTAGGCTGTTTTCCTACAATCTATGACCATATACTTGAATAACCCTGAAATAACCTTCAGTCTCAATAACTCTGTTGCTGCTTTTGTACCTCTTTAGAGTATGTCTGGCTTGGAATGGTCACTGCTGATAATGAACCCCAATCTAAGTGAATACCAACAAAAGTCATTGTCATTTTTCTGCCAAGAACATAACATTTATCATGGACACAACATTTATCGGTTAAAACTTAGTAAGTACTTGCCAGTCCAGGGCATAGCTCTTCCCATGTTTCTTCCTTTTTCCTTCTAATTTATTCTTGTTTAGAGTTGTTGACGTATTGCACAGAAGAGCTGTTTCATTCATGTTTTTTTTCTCTTTCCATTCTTTCAGCTATCTGCCTCTTTGTCTCCCTTCTTTCAAAGTGTTCTAGAAAGCAGCTTGTTTTAAGGAAAGCCGTTTTCTAGTTTAATGTGACCGTACACATGTACATTTTTGCTTTCTGTGACTGAAGTCTGCAGATCCTGCAATGCAATAGACAAGCATACTGGCTGATGGTTTGCACACTTGATTGTTTGTGAAATGGTCTGTATATCTCTAACGTTTAGTAGCTTTGAGTAAAACAACATTTCTAAAACTTGCACGTCCCCACAATCGGAGGCGGCTACCTCAACGATGGGAAACAAACGGTCCTCTACGCACAATGTCATCATTGGTGAACCTGGGAGCTCTAGCTGAGGAACAAACAAGATCATAGTTTTCTTTTGTAGATCCACTGCCAGTGTCCGTGCCTTGATTGCATGCAGGAAGATGGGATACATCAGTGTACAGAAAGGCATCGGTTTAACCTCGATACAGATGTTGCTGTCTGTCAGCGCAGGTTTTTCTTCTCGTTCATGCTGGTACCCCTTCTGCTTCTCTTTACAGCAGCTCCGGCTTGGAGTCTTCACTGTGCTGTTTATGATAAACCCTCAGCTAAGTGAATACCTGGCATGAAGAAACCAAACGATGGTGATAGAGGAACTGCTAAAGAAATGACTGAAATGTAATTATAGCATCAACTGCAGCTAGAATCAGCTATTTGAAAAAGAAATCAGAGACTGTTAGTTTGCAGAGTTCTTTTTTAATTATTGTTGGTCTTTTTGATAGTTTGAAATAATTTTTCTTTTTGCTGTGGTCCTGGGGACGAGGGGAGGGAATAGTAAGTTAAATGAGGCGTGGTTAATGTGGTGTCTAGACAGTGTCACAAAGCATAGTGCCATTATTGTGAGAAGGGCGCTGTAATGACTGCTTTCCTCTATTGAACCCCTTTGGAAAGTTTTAACTAAGCGTTGAGGAATGAATCTTTCTTTGTGTGAGTTTTCTTGCTTGAAAGACATTCTTTCCCTTTAAACTATACTTCGAAGGTGCTTAACATTGCTATTAAGCGTAATAATCGAATGTATACCGTGAGATTGATAGGACAGTAAGAACTGCTATGGTATGGTTGTATTTTATCAGAAAGATATGCATAATCATAAGATAAGTATAAACACTTTCTTTGTTTTGTTTCGTTGTTTCGTCTGTTTGTTTCGATTCGCTGGGTTTTGTTATCACATTTCTTCACCTGGGTACGAGCAAGTTTGTTCAAGTATAAACAAATGTTTAACACTTTGATGTCTAGAAATTTTTCTTAGCTTTTTTAGTTTCATTAGACTTATTCTTCCACGATGATATAGGTAAGTGTCTGGGTTATCATAAAGGGATAGAGATAGAGAGACAGACAGACAGATAGACAATCAGACAGATAGACAGACAGACAGATAGACAGACAGACATACGTGCATACGTACGTAGAGGAGGACGAGAAGGAGAAGGAGAGGAGGAGGAGGAGGAGAAGAAGAAGAGAAGAAGAAGAAGAAGAAGAAGAAGAAGAAGAAGAAGAAGAAGAAGAAGAAGAAGAAGAAGAAGAAGAAGGAGAAGAAGAAGAAGAAGAAGAAGAAGAAGAAGAAGAAGAAGAAGAACAACAACAACAACAACAACAACAACAACAACAACAACAACAACAACAACAACAACAACAAGATTAAGAAGAAGAAGAAGAAGAAGAGGAGGAAGAAGAAGAAGAAGAAGAAGAAGAAGAAGAAGAAGAAGAAGAAGAAGAAGAAGAAGAAGAAGAAGAAGAAGAAGAAGAAGATAAGAAGAAGAAGAAGAAGATTAAGAAGAAGAAGAAGAAGAAGAAGAAGAAGAAGAAGAAGAAGAAGAAGAAGAAGAAGAAGAAGAAGAAGAAGAAGAAGAACAAGATTAGAAGAAGAAGAAGAAGAAGAAGAAGAAGAAGAAGAAGAAGAAGAAGAAGAAGAAGAAGAAGAAGAAGAAGAAGAAGAAAAGAACAAGAACAAAAGA
>CM060324.1:35613367-35620867 GCA_030674155.1 Stramonita haemastoma
CTCTCTCTCTCTCTCGCTCTCGCTCTCGCTCTCTCACTTTCTGTTTCATTTGTAGTCTTGTATATCCAAGTGTCAATAACTTGGAGTTGAAGTCAACAGAACATTCTTTCAACAGAACAAAATATGAATATGCATATCAACCATAATTGGAAAAATGCAAAATAAATGATCAAGCAGTGCTGGCCAATCCCAATCATCCTGGGCTCCGTAAGCTTTCACGCAGAAAGACTTAGGGGTGTCAACAAAAGTATCTCGTTTTGATTTGCTTTATTCTTGTTGACGCAATGTACGAGATTGTAGAGAAGGGGGACGTGGGTGTTTTATATGGTTGGCATATTTTACATTGTTGGTGCATGTCCTTAAATGAACGAGCTTTAAAAGTGCTAGCCTATTTTTTTTAATAGTTATTGAAATCATGGCATAATTCCTCTTATTTGTTTTAATGTATATAAGTTAACAAGGACAAAATGGAAGCAAGAACGAAAAATGGAAATATATATATATATATGTACATATATATATATATTATATATATTTGCGTGTGTGTTGTGGTAGAAGTATAGTATTAGTAGTAGTAGTAGTAGTATAGTAGTAGTAGTAGTAGTAGTAGTAAGTAGTAGTTAGTAGTAGTAGTAGTAGTAGTAGTAGTAGTATAGTAGCAGTAGTACAGCAGCAGCAGCAGCAGTAGCAGCAAGAGCAGCAGCAGCAGTAGTAGAAGAGCAGTACAGCAGCAGCAGCAGCAGTAGTAGAAGTAGAAGTAGAAGAGAGTAGTAGTAGTAGATAGTAGTAGTAGTAGTAGTTAGTAGTAGTAGTAGTAGTAGTAGTAGTAGTGTCTTCAATTTTTGTCCTTCCACATACCGTGATACCGGTGTGGTGTGGTGTGTGTGTGTGTGTGTGTGTGTGTGTGTGTGTGTGTGTGTTGTGTTGTGTGTGTGTGTGTGTGTGTGTGTGTGTAGAAATTATGCAGATAGCGCTGGGCTCTATAACCAGCTTAAACTCTCACCCAGAGAGACTTTAGGGTGTCAAGAAAGTTAATTAACTGATTGTGACGTGCTTTATTGTGTGGGGACAATAGAACAAAACTATAAGGAAGCATTGGCACTTGATGTAGCTTGCATCTATAAAAAAAAAAAAGTGACCGCATTCCCATAAAACAGCCAGCTTTTGTCGGGTGAAACTTTCTTTTGTGGTTAGTGTTATTATTTTCTTAATATTCTTTGTTGAAACAGAATTTCATCAAGGAAAGTGTCACAAAAACACAAGAATAACCCCTAAAATATATATGCATAAAACAAAAACCCTGGCAGAGGAAAAGGAAAGAATGGATAACAAAAAAGAAAGAAAGAAAGAAAAAGAAAAAGAAAGCAAAGAAAGAATAAAGAACACGAAAAAACTGAATGGGGAAGAAAATAAAAACAAAACTGAATGCATGAACGAATGTATGAATAGATAAATGAATCAATCAATCAATCAAAAAAAAAAAATCAAGAACGAACATAAATTCTAGACACCTCCAGTCCTGTTTATTCAACTACAAAAAAACGCAGGAAGTCTGTAGGTGCTCTAATGGCGGCCATTTATAGTCTTCTCCCTACAGAGCGAGGCTCATGAATATGCATACTATCCATAACGGGAAGGATGCGCGCGAAGAAATGCAAAACCAGGCCATGGCCAATTATCCCTGGCTCCGTAACCAGCTTAAGTTCTCAGGCAGTGGGGCTTAAGAGGTGTGGACAAGGCTAAACGATGGAGACTTCCTCCATGGTATCGGCGCAAGACAAACATACTCTTGGACAAAATTAGCGTTTTTATATGGCTTTCATATATCATATATACAGAGAGGCTACTCTGGGACCACTTGGCTTTTTTGTGTTTGTTTGCTTTTATTAGGGGTTTTGGGGGGTCAGCATTGCTCTCTGTCTCTCTCTCTGTCTCTGTCTCTGTCTCTGTCTGTCGTCTGTCTGTCTGTCTGTCTGTCTGTCTGTCTGTCTGTCTGTCTGTCTGTCTGTCTCTCTCTCCTCTCTCTCTCTCTCTCATCTCTCTCTCTTTCTCTTCTCTCTCTCTCTCTCTCTCTCTCTCTCTCTCTCTCTTCTCTTCTGTCTGTCTGTCTGTCTCTGTCTGTCTGTCTGTCTGTCTGACTCTCTCTCTCTCTCTCTCTTCTCTCTCTCTCTCTCTCTCTCTCTCTCTCTCTCTCTCTCTTCTCTCTCTTCTCTTCTCTCTCTCTCTCTCTCTCTCTCTCTCTCTCTCTCTCTCTCTCTCTCTCTCTCTCTCTCTCTCTCTCTCTCTCTCTCTCTTCTTTCTCTTCTCTTTCTCTCTCTCTCTAACAATGCCATGATTTTGGTCATAAATGATTTGACAAGTAAACATTAAAAGAGCTAGATACACAGATGGACAAAGAAAAATACGCTAACTGAACAAAGAATACGTAAATGATGAATGACTACAACGTTAACTGGTAAACAAGTACACATCCACAAACCATAAATAATAAAAGAGAACTATTATTAAAGGAATAAGTAAATACATGGCTAAAACACAATTGAATGCTACTTCAATAGCTAATCAAAGGTTCTATTTTGCAGAGACGTCTGAAGATATGTCGTCATCGTCATCGTCATCATCATCATCATCATCATCATCATCATCATCATCATCATCATCATCATCATCATCATCATCATCATCAAATCCACTACTTCCACCAACACCAGTAGTAGTACAGTAGTCACTTTCATTACGGGTATAAAAATTAGCATGATTATAACCTATAGTATCTTTTTTTCTACATAGAGACAATTCGTCTCCAGTAAAGAGTAAAAGGTAAAAGGTGAACGTGGCCCATAACCTATGTGGTTGTAGGGGAGCGACGCATCAGGGACCTCAGCTTCTCTAGGGGCCAGCATATTGAGTACGGCGCCCATCTCCTCTCCCTCGCTGCTTTACCTTCCCTGACCCTAAAGAGGGCAGGTATCCATTTACAGCCGGGTGAACTGGGGGACTGTACTGAAGCCAAGCGTGAAAACGGTCACCCATCCAATAAGTAACCACACTCGATGCTGCTTAACCTTAGCTGGGGGGGGACAGCGAATGCTTGACCAGTAATGAACAGTAGTAGCAATAATTGACAGAAACATGTAACTGGATTAAATAAATGGCTGATATAAGTAAATTACATAAACAAATAACAAATGAATAAACAAATGTCATGATTCAACATGTCTAGTCTTAATGATTCATTTCTGCTGATTCAAGAACAGCGAGCCTTCTGATAAATTGTGCTCCAACGACTGACATTTAATTTCTCCATAAAGGGCGAGGCTCATGAATATGCATATCATCCATGTCAGAAATGATTCCAAGAAAGGCTCATTCAGCTTCATGCCAATTGACCCCCAAGCTTCTGTGACTTGCTTTAGTGTTCATGCAGGAAAATAAAGAAGTGATAAGGCTGAGATAGTCTGTTGGGTAGTTTCATGTAGACGCAGTGGATGTATATTCTATGACCAGCGTTGGTGTTTTACGAGACTTGCTTACAAAGTGTATGTGAACGTCAGTGAGTGAGCCATTATTAGGCAAGGAAAATCTTTAATCATTTTTTCTTTTCTTTGTGTTTGTCAAGTCAAGTCAAATCAAAAAGACTTTAATCATCCCCCGAAGGGCAATAAATAAATCCTAACACTAAAGAAGTAAATATTACATAAATAAATAAATTGATATATAACGAAGGAATAGATAAAAGAATGGATAGGATAAGCAAATAAACAATATGTATGTATGTATATATATATATATATATATATATATATATATATATATATATATATATATATATATATATATATATATATATATATATATATATATATAAAATAATACATGGAATTTGTATAGCGCTATCTCTTGTAAAATCAAATCAAAGCGCTATATATATATATATATATATATATATATATATATATATATATATATATCCAGAGAGAGAGAGAGAGAGAGAGAGAGAGAGAAGAGAGAGAGAGAGAGAGAGAGAGAGAGAGAGAGGAGAGAGAGACAATGACAATGACAAATGTTTAATGTGTTAAGCAAATATGCCCATTCACAAGGGGACAGTGGGGTAGGGGCTGGGCACAAAACACATAAATGCATAATTAACAACATGATGAATTTAACCCAAAATTGTCCACATGGCATGGATTCCAAACCATGGTTTTGTTAATATAGCAGAATATTGATACTGTATTTACATAAATACTGTTGGATATTCCAATCACAGTGTCTGTATGTTAAGTTCGTATGAAGTCTCTCACACAGTCATCAGGGCACATCTCCAGAAAGCTTTCCTTTTGATAGGGCAGTGGCTCCATCAGCGAAGCTTTGTTTCACTTCTTGCAGCATGGACTTTGAAGTGTCTAAAGTTTTGTCAACTGTTTTTGCAAATGTTTGTAGGCATTCCAAGACGTCACTAAGGGTAGCATTATCAACACTGTCTCCCATTTCACTGCTATTTTTCACATGGTCATCACACTCCACACGATCTTCCTCGCTCCCACTGACTGCACGTTCTTCCTCGCTCTCATTCTCTGCACGTTCTTCCTCGCTCTCATTCTCTGCACACTCTTCTTCAGTATCATTCTTTGTACGTTCATTTCCCCTTTCCCAATCAATGTTTTCATCATAGACTCTATCCTTCAGTTCATTTTCACAAGCATGGACATATTCCGTTATTTCTCTTTCATCATTACTGCAGGATATTGTCACTCTTTGTTTGTCTATGTCTTGTTCTTTCATGTCTATACAGTGTTCATTCCCGGCATTGCCTGAAGATGGAGGATAATGTTCATCACGCTTAAACGCATCGATAAGAGCACTGCTGTCAGTGTGGTTTGCCTCATAATATAAACTGGGTGGGGTGGGTAAAAATAAACGAGAGGGGGGCGAAACCTGTTCGTTATATTTGCCTTCTTTATTTGTTCTGTAGGCTTCCGCTCTTCTTCTGTCCCTGATCCTTTGAGATGGGCACTTTTTTCTATATGATGTATTTTGAACTGGCGTGACAGGGGAGTGGTCGGTATTATTAGGCCTACCTGTCAAACGAAGTATGACAACAGTCTGATGTCCTCTCCCTTCCACCTTGAATGAAGACAGCGTTTGTTCATGTAGTGCTGCATTCAACATGCACTCTAGTGTTGCTGGTAGTCCACACACTGGCATTTTGAAGTCTAAAGACTGATAAACAGCAAAAATTCACACACAGCTCGAGAGGAAGCGTCTTGCTGGCAGCCAAGCAAGGGAAGCCACTCTAGAGAGAGAGAGAGAGAGAGAGAGAGAGAGAGAGAGAGAGAGAGAGAGAGAGAGAGAGAGAGAGAGAGAGAGAGAGAGAGAGAGAGAGAGAGAGAGAGAAGAGATGAAGAACAAGAACAAGAAAAAAAGAAAAAAAGAAAGAAAGAAAGAAAGAAAAAAGTAAGTAAGAAAGAAAGCAAGAAAGAAAAAAAGAAAGAAAGAAAAAGAAAAAAAGAAACGAATGAATTAATAAATGAATGAATGAATAAATGAATCACAGAAAGAAATGAACGAATGAATAAATGAGTGAATAAATGAATCAATGAATGAATCAGTGAATGGATGAATGAATGAATGAATGAATAAGGATGGTGTACTTTAAGGACAAATTCTATTTCTGTTGCTAAGGTATTTTCTTCTGCAGAACGAGGCTCATGAATATGCATACAATCCCCCATTGGATTGGAATGCGGAGAGAAATGCAACATCAGGCAGGCCCAGGCCCAATACACCAGTCCCCCAGTCTCTCTAAACACCTTATGCTCTCACGTAGGCAGACTTAAGGGGAGTCAACAAGGCTCACACATTTTCATTTGCGTTATGGCTGTAGGCGGAAGCATATTCTGCGGGTGATTTGGCGCTTTATGTAGTGTACACGTAAATTGTCTGAGCATGTCTCTCGGCCAGTTTCAGAGGGACGCAACTCTTTTGTCATCATCGTCAGCATCATCTCTATCATCATCATCATCGTTGTTGTTGTTGTTGTGCTGTTGTTGTTGTTGTGCGTTCCCTAGCTTAACGCTCTGTGGGTCACCCAGAATGTGCACTCTGATTCTCTCATCCCACTTGGGGATCGCTGTGAGATTGAAACTGCACACTGAATGAGAAGTTTGTGTGTGTGACAGTTTACTAGTACCTAGTCACACAGGCAGCCATACTCCGACTTCAGATGATGTTTCTCCTCTGAAAAAAGAGTGCAGACTGTTATTTTAAGTGCTATCCATGGCCGAAGGCAATTTCAACACATTTTCGACATAACAACATTTTAGTATTGGCCTTGGCAATTAGCTGACATCAATAACTGACACAGCTTTTGGCTTGGGCCTGTTATTGAAGCCATTGTAGTCATCACAAATGATCCTTCTCCCCGTCTTCACAAGTTTTATCAGTATCACCTTTGCCATGATGATGCCCGTTTCCAAACGTCGACTCTGTTCATATTATTTGTTGTTTAATTACTATTTGTTATTTACTTATATTTTATTTTTCTGGCGAAAATCTTTCAGACACATAACCTGAAGTTGTCTCTTTACTTAGCATACTAAACCTGGATGTCAGACCTGTGTCAAAAGCTGAAAAAACAAACTGTGGCTACCTGAGTATGTCATACCTGTGTCAAAAGCTGAAAAAACAAACTGTGGCTACCTGAGTATGTCATACCTGTGTCAAAAGCTGAAAAAACAAAACTGTGGCTACCTGAGTATGTCATACCTGTGTCAAGAGCTGAAAAAAAAAACTGTGGCTACCTGAGCATGTCATACCTGTGTCAAGAGCTGAAAAAACAAAACTGTGGCTACCTGAGTATGTCATACCTGTGTCGAGAGCTGAAAAAACAAACTGTGGCTACCTGAGTATGTCATACCTGTGTCAAAAGCTAAAAAACAAAACGTGTGCTACCTAGTATGTCATACCTGTGTCAAAGCTGAAAAAAAAAACTGTGGCTACCTGAGTATGTCATCCTGTGTCAAGAGCTGAAAAAACAAAACTGTTGGCTACCTGAGTATGTCATACCTGTGTCGAGAGCTGAAAAAACAAACTGTGCTACCTGAGTATGTCATACCTGTGTCAAAAAGCTGAAAAAACAAAACTGTGGCTACCTGAGTATGTCATACCTGTGTCAAGAGCTGAAAAAACAAAACTGTGGCTACCTGATTGTCCGTTACCCGAAGTCACTGGTCGTAGGTCTGACTCTCATTACTGCTAAGCGGATAACAGGATGCTGATCGTTTCGTTGTGTTTTGGTTTAACCTCTAAGGTTGAATTGCATGCTTGCTTACCAGTAATCTACCTCTCCAGTGTACAGGCCATGTATGCTACTGAAAACGCACGTTGAAGATCCAGTAGTTTATATCAACGTGTTCTACTTTAACAGAAAATTAATGGAGTAATCCAGAACTTTACTAGGATACCTGGTCATGCAAATAGTAAAACATCTACAAAGTA
>CM060324.1:35625867-35628367 GCA_030674155.1 Stramonita haemastoma
AGAGATTCTTTAGATCACTGCATTCGACACAGATGCAAATCAGCCAGTGACCTACTTTTCTTTAAAGACACGCACATGCAGATTACAAAGTAAGCACATTAAACTTTTGAGTAACTCATTGTAATGTGTAAGCTTGTGGGTTTTGAAAGGAAAAAGCTAAACAAAACATAATATATAATTCATTGGTTATTGCTGTTATCATTGTGTATTATTGTTGATATTTTTATGGCAATAAAGTAGAAGCAGCAGCAGTAGTAGTAGTGGTAGAGAGGAGGAGAGAGGAGGAGGAGGAGAAAATTAGCGGTAGTAGTAGAAATAGTACTCTCTCTCTCTCTCTCTCTCTCTCTCCTCTCTCCTCCCCTCTCTCTCTCTCTCTCTCTCTCTCTCTCCTCTCTCTCTCTCTCTCTCTCTCTCTCTCTCTCTCTCTCCTCTCTCCTCTCCTCTCTGTTTACACTTAAATATTAAAAAAAACCTCAAAGATTTAACGTTTCCGAGCAAAACGTTATTCTGATTCTGCACATAACGCACTCCTATACTTCCCAAAGCACATCTGCATCAGAATATTGAAAAGGCATCTTTTTTCTGCCATAACTCACTCTTCAGAGTCAGAATCGGGGCTATAGCAAGTGCTGAGGATTTTAGCAAGAGACTTGGTCATTTTATATTCTTCCCTAGGAGTTCTGGCTCTCATGCATATTCAATAGATTAACGGTTAGGGGAACTGGTGACAAAAATAAAAGCGCTCTCATGATTGCAAGAGCGTTCCCTGGCAAATTCACGTTTTCTGTTTATGCAGCAGGCAGATGTCATTAATAGGCGCTTGTGTTGCAGAGCGCTTTTTTTCTTCAAGCAGCAAATAATAAATAATGAATAAATAAATAAATGAATATATGCATACATATATGACTTAATAAACATTTTTTGATCTGTTATAAGTTCACAGAAAATTTAACAAGGAGCCTCATTTTTAATTATCGAATTTGGTTTTGATAAGAAGTACGATTTCTGTCCTGTGTCTACTTGCAGGCACGCGCTCACACAGACACACACATACAGACACGCACACACAGACACACAGACACACAGACACACAGACACAGACACAGACACAACACACCACACACACACACACACACACACACCATACACACACACACACACACACACACACACACACACACACACACACACACACACACACACACACACACACACACACACACACACACACAACACACACACAAACACAAACACACACATACAGACACACCCCTTGGATTTAGCGTCTTTATCCTAATCTAATTTCTCATAAATGTACCTGCACAACCTATTATCTACAAATCAAAACTATATCAAATTTAAACTAGAATCAAGCCAAAAATAAATAGACCTCAATGACATGCTTGATTTTCATTTATGATACTGACCACATGTCCAAAAATTTATTTCAAAAAATCGCAAAATATTCCAGACTGTTCTTCATCTCCAGTGCTCTGACACTCAAGAATGATAATGGTTATGCCTGCCAGTAATTGCACAGGCCTTGATTGTTTCACTCTTTCTGCTCATGCTCCTCCTCTTCTGTTCTCATGCATATTCATGACCTGAGCTCTTAGAAAACCAGGGGCAAAGATTACCCTGTCCGAGCTTGAAAGATTGTTCATGGCAGAGTTACGTCTCTTGTCGGGGAAACAGAGAGTTATTTTTTCATCACCATTTACAATTATCAGCCAAAGATAATATTCGACTTTTTTAAAGATATAATACATGAACGACTATGTTAAAATAGAGAAGGAAAAAACTAAAAGAAATGCATAAAACTGAATTAATAAATAAATTAACTAAATAATTTAGCAGATGGATCAATTGATTCATGAATCTATTAATGAACATTAAACCACAGCTTTCCACCATGAGAGAGAAAGATCAGTGTATGGGTCCCTGCGTTGTGAGGTATTTGAAAGCAACTATCTACCTACCTACCTACCAAACTACCTGCACAAATACACTCATACACACACATACATACATACAACACACACACACACACACACACACTCTCTCTCTCTCTCTCTCTTGATCTGTTCTCTCAAACTGACGTTGATTTCCCTGTGTAATTATTGGTGAGACTGGCCGAATCTTCCGAAAAATATGTTTATAAAAGAAAGGAAAGAGAAAAAGAATAAGAAAACAAGAAAAACAAAGAAAAATTCAGGTGTAACGTATGCTTCCTGTTAAATCTAACTTTACAGAACCTCAGAACTCGATCTGTGACGATCGAAGGCTGCTGATGATTGCACCAGGCTCACCTTATGCAAACTCGTTCGTCTTTTCTTCCCAATGCATATTTATGAACTTTGTTTTCCAGGAAGCTCGGGTTAAAAACTATCATGCAATTGATTCCAAGATCAGTATATTCACGGCTTTATTCCCAGTTCGGTTTGGTTTTCACAAAAAAGGATGATGTGTCGCTTCTGGGTTGTCTTGATTATTTGCTTTG
>CM060324.1:35635867-35645520 GCA_030674155.1 Stramonita haemastoma
TGTGTGTGTGTGTGTGTGTGTGTGTGTGTGTGTGCCTGTGGTTTTGCCTATGCGACCGTTTAACCATCTTTAAGGTAGCTGCACTCCGACTTCGAGAATGATGTCTAGATACAACTCCAGTGTATAATATGTAGTTAATAAATGTGGTTATCCATTTGCACTGGCACATACTGACCTACTTTTTTAGAGAGGTGGAACAGGTTTTAGCACGAGTATCTTCGCTCGAGAGATCTCGGTTTATACTCTTATCCAAAGGATATTTGGGGAGAGTGGTGTCGGTGATGAGTTTAACGTAACCTCCGGCTGAAAAAATGGGTTCGAACCCAAGGTGTCAGATCGCAGATGTAGTGTGTGTGTGTGTGGGGGGGGGGGGGGGGCGTGTGTGTGGTGTGTGTGTTTTGTGTGTATGTGTGGTGTTGCGTTGTAGTGTATGTGTGTTTGCGTGTATTGATGTTAAGAATGTAGTGGAGAAAGTTAAGCCCAGGTGATCAGTAGCAAATTTTCATCCCTTGTAAAAAAAAATGCAGAAGAAATTTAAACTGTGACACACAATAGCGTCAGGGGCAGAGACACATAATCAGCAGGAGTGCAATCTCTATTCAAGTATCCTTGCACACAGATTGACATACACACACACGCGCGCGTGCACGCATGCGCGCACGCATGCACACACGCACGCACGCACGCATGCGCGCGCACACACAACAGATAGAGAAAAGAGGACAGACAGACAGACAGACAGACAGACAGACAGACACACAGACAGACAGACACACAGACAGACAGACAGAGAGAACCAAGACGAATGGATGAAACAAGACTCTGATTAAACAAAAAAGATACATAAGCAGAAATAGTGACAAAAACACTGGTGCCCCACAAAGCATTAGTCTAATGTTCCAAAAAAAAAGATAAAACAAGGACACGTTTTAAATGAATAGAAATGAATGACTAAGCAAACAGACAAATAAATAAATTGGTTAAGAAAAATTCTATGGTAAACAAGGAAAATAAACAAATGATAAGAAAAATAAATAAATAAATAAATATAGAGATAATAGGCACGAAGAACTTTATATGTCAATAAATCTCTCCATCGGAAAAGAGAGAGAGTACGCAAAAACAAAGCTACACGCACCAAAGACCTTTGTCTTCTCTGAGAGATAAAAGTTGCAACACCGTTGGCTTTGAGAAAAAAATCAGTTTTCTCTTTATTTTTCTCTCAATTTATGGCACTGTTTACTCAAACCTATTTCAACAAAAAGGCAATTTTGTTGTTGTATTTTTGCTTTATACGTCATGCTCTCCTTTTGTGTGAGTGTTGTTTTTTTTCTTTTCCACCCTTTATCTTTCTCTGTCTTTCTGCATAATTATTGTTCTGTGTTTCCCCTTTTCTATGTCAGTGTCTGTTTTCTGCCACGCTCCTGTGTCTGTGTGTCTGTAGCTATACACAAGGACTCTCTGATTTTTGTGTTTTTTTTAATCGTTCTTAACTCTTTCACTTCCGCCTCTTTCCCAGTCAATCAGCTAAAATGGCCTAAAATGGGATGCCCACTCACCCAGCCTTGCATACATAATGATGTTCTTGTGTGCTTTTTTTAGCATTCTTCCATATGAAATATGCGTTTAGCTTTTTCTTCAAACCTCTACTGATGAATTTGTTGTAAACGTTACACTTGGTCTGCTTAGTCTTTGTATCTATCTATCACTGCGTCGGAATGTTTATCCCTGCCTCAGTATGTCTGTCTGTCTGCTTATCTGTTTTTCTGTCTTTCTGTATATCTGTATAATTATCTGTCTGTATATCTGTCTGTCTGTCTATGAAACTACCTATCACTATAGATCTGCCTCTTTCCGTTGCTTTATTTCTGTCTCTCTAATTCCCTGTCTGTCTGCTCCTGTCTTTATCTCTATCTCTTGTTCCATTTGTTCCTGTTCTGTCTGTCCTGTCTCTGTCTCTGTCTCTGTCTTTTGTCTCTGTCTCTTCTTCTCTTCTCGTCTCTCTCTCTCTCTCCCTCTCTCTCTCTCTCCTCCTCTTCTCTCTCCCTCTCTTCTCTCTCTTCCTCTCTCTTTCTCCCCTCTCTCTCTCTTCTCTCTCTCTCTCTCTATCTCTCTCACTCTCTCTCTCTCTCTTCTCTGCTTCTTTTACTACCAGACGTTTCTGCCTTGGTTTAACAAATCGATCTGACTCTTTTTTTCTTACATAAATAAACCTTTTTTCTTAAGCTTTCCCGAAGTCGGAATGTACCGGTTGAGGCCAGCAGGCAAATCTCCTACAGTGTTTAAGTGCAGGAGAAGACCAGGCACTACGCATTCTACCCTATAAGGGCACAGGGAAGACGAAGTTTGAAAAAGAATCTCAGGAATCTGAAGAAGAATCTGATGAAGAAGAATTCCGAGGAATCTAAAGAAGGTATGCAAAGAAAGAAGAATTGCGAGAAGAAGAAGAAGAATTGCTAGAAGAAGAAGAATTGCTAGAGAAGAAGAGAGAATTGCTAAGAAGAACTGCAAAGAATTACCGCGAATAATAATAAGAAGAAATATCTTAGAAGTGATTCTGAATTTCGGTCAGAGATAATGGAATACTTCATGAAGAGAAACAAAGGTGTGGTTGCTTTTAAGCCTTTCCTTCGTTCGCACCTTTTTTTTTTTCCAATCAGCTAAAATGCCAGAAAAAAGTGATGTGAATGCATGGGTCCTGCTATAAATAGTATTAGAGTGTTGTTGTTTTTTTATCCACTGTTTCCTTTCTGTTCAATTATACATCAGCAGGTTTCATTCTTTGGTGACAAAATGAGTGATAACATTACTACCGCTTGTTTTCGTTTGTTTCTGTTAGTTTCTGTCTGTCTCTTCTCTGATCTCTTTCTCTGTCTTTCTGTCTGTCTGTCTGCCGCTCGCTCTGTCTGTTTGTGTCGTCTGTCTTGTCCCTCTTCTCTCTGCTATTCTGTCGTGCCTGTCTGTCTCTGTCTGTCGTCTGCATCTTCTGTCTCTCTTCTCTCTCTCTTCTCTCTCTCTCTCTCTCTCTCTCCCCTCTCTCTCTCTCTCCTCTCTCTCTCTCTCTCTCTCTCTCTCTCTCTCTCTCCTCTTATCTCTGTCTCTGTATCCTCTCCCTCTCCCTCTCTCTCCCTCTCTCTCTCTCTCTCTCTCTCTCTCTCTCTCTCTCTCTCTCTCTCTCTCTCTCTCTCTCTCCTCTCTCTCTCTCTCTCTCTCTCTCTCTTTTTTCTAATAGGAAGGAATGGTCAAATGATAAAGTAATCAGAAGAATAAAACGTATCAGAAGATAATATTTCAGACAGAATGGAATCCAGGAAATCTAGATCAAGGAAACAGAAAAAAAAAGTAAAATGTCAAAACTATGTGAACAAAAGCGCTCATACTCTTGAACAGTTTTTGTCTTTTCGAAGAGGTAAAACATTCCAGACAATTTCTTTTAGAACTGGATAAAAAAAAAACCGACACATCTTTATAATTTATGGCATTGTTTACTTAAACTGTGACAAACAGGAAACACATCAAAGTAATAAATTACTTTTCTTTGTCAGTCTCTCTTTTGTCTGTCTGTCTTTCTATCAATCTGTCTGTCTGTCTGTCAGTTTTTGGTTTTTTTACCACTACATTGTGTGTGTGTGTGTGTGTGTGTGCATGTGTGTGTGTGTGTGTGTGTGTGTGTGTGTGTGTGTGTTGTGTGTGTGGGTGCGTGCGTGCGTGCGTGCGTGCGTGCGTGTGTGTGTGTGTGTGTGTGTGAGTGTGTGTGTGTGTATGTGTGTGTGTTTGTGTGTGTGTGTACGTTTGTATGTCTGTCTGTCTGTCTGTCTGTCTGTCTGTCTGTTATATTATGTATGTTATGTATGTATGTATGTATGTATGTATGTATGTATGTATGTATGTATGTAGCATGGATGGATGATGGATGGGATGGATGGATGGATGGATGGATGGATGGATGGATGGATGGATGGATGTTTGCATGTTTGCATGTTTGTATATGTTTGTGAGTATATATGTATATATGTATATAGTGTGAATGCAAAATATAAGTAAGCATGTATGTATCCATCGATCCTCTGTCTCTGTCTGCCTGTCACTCTGCCTCTCTGTCTCTCTCTTTCTCCGTCACCCCTCTCTGTCTCTCTCTGTCTCTCTCTGTCTCTCTCTGTCTCTCTGTCTCTCTGTCCTCTGTTCTGCTGTCTGTCGTCTGTCTGTCTGTCTGTCTGTCTGTCTGTCTGTCTGTCTGTCTGTCTGTCTTCTCTCTCTCTCTCTTCTCTTCTCTCTCTCTCTCTCTCTCTCTCTCTCTCTCTCTCTCTCCTCTCTCTCTCTCTCTCTCTCTCTCTCTCTCTCTCTCTCTCTCTCTCTCTCTCTCTCTCTCTCTCTCTCTCTCTTCTCTCTCTTCCTCTCTCAAATCAACACACTGGCGGAATGCTAGAGCTGCAAGTCAAATGGATACATTCTATGTTGAACGTATAGCTAACGTTTCCATTTAAGCTCACTTGATAGCAAAATAATGGCAATGTTTTAGAGTCAGAATTCCCTTTTTCTGTTTGAAGAGCATTAATCGTAGCATTTTAACATCGTTGTCTAATTATGCATGTCACCCTTCCTAGCTTCTAAGACATGTCTCATTCTCCTTTCTTCAATCTCTGAAGAGAAGAATGGAGGTTCTTTTAAGTGACACTGAAAGATGTGTTCATGGTCCACCAGACATCACTCCCCTTTGCCAGCCTGTTAACAATTCAGCCATTCCTATATTACGTCTTTGATTCATTTTGTTCTTCCCCGTCCTCAGAAACTTTTTTTAAACTTACCAGCGCTCTTTGCATTTGTGTCTTCTTTTATGTATGAACAAATCTCTCATGCATTGCTGACCCAGTCAGTCTCTGCTTGCTGACATACATCCCTCTAGCAGTACTTGGCTAATCTGTGTCCTGTCGTGGTTTCTTTCTCTACTTTCCTTGTTCTTATTTTTTCTGCCTTTTGTAGTGACAGTTTCGTGTAACTTTCTTCCAAAATCCTTGCTTCAGAGGAGAGAGAGAGAGAGAGGAGAGAGAGAGAGAGAGAGAGAGAGGAGAGAGAGAGAGAGAGAGAGAGAGAGAGAGAGAGAGAGAGAAGAGAGAGACAGACAGACAGACAGACAGACAGACAGACAGACAGACAGACAGACAGACAGACAGACAGACAGACAGACAGACAGAGACAGCGACAGAGACAGAAATCTGGGGAAATCGAGATTGCATTGGTGATTCTTCCACTCTGTTCAGGCATTGTTGCTGATATCTTCTTTTTTTTGCAATAAGGTGAACGTCTTCTACTCTTTTTCAGGATGCAAATGAAGTTTTGGTGTGCATTTGTCTTCCTGCAGTTAGCTTTAACTGTCTTTCCCGTTTTTTCCTATTTTTCTGCCTTTCTTTCTTCAAATCTATTTAATCTTATTGGGTAGCCTAGTTCCTAGACCATTGAGCTAATGATTTCAATGCATAGGTTTGTGTCACCATTGAAAGCACTTTTCAGGGGACTCTTCCCTGGAGTTCAGACCAACACCGGCTCTGCTCAACCATAATGGTCTTTCAGATGAGATTATAAGCCAAGATTTTTATGTGCGAGTGTACGCAGAACATCTTGTGCACTCATTGAAACGCATTCTACCTCTCGGAAAAATAGGCCATCGCGTGCTTGTTGATACATGACAAAGTCTGAAAAAACATATGCATCTGGTGTCGTTTTTAGCCATCTCCTAAAACTTGAAATGTAGCTATTCTAAAGGCAGGCAAACAATTGCATAGGCAAAACCTCTCTGTTAGAGAGCTCTAGATGATGAACAAGATCAAAACGAAATGAAAATAGTTCGTATCTACACACTAGGCTCTGTTATTTCACACTTAGATATAGGTCAGTGGGGACGGGATAGCTCACTTGTCGGAACACTCGCTTTCCTATAGTTATGTTTTAAACAGCACTGAGCGCAGTTACTAAGTGAATGGGTAAACGTTTGTGTGCCTTGGCTTCAGTACAGTTCCCCAGTTCACCCAGCTGTAAATGGGTACATGCCCTTCTAAGGGATAGAGATGATAAAGTAGTTAAGGAGAGATGGGAACACCCTCAATATGCTGGCCCTCTGGAGAAGTAAAGGTCTCTGACACCTTGCTTCCCAATGACCACATAGGTTATGGGAAAACCTTTACAATTACCTTTATATGCCTATGTATATATATATCAAAATGTTTGAAAAGTTGGTACCTGTACTTGTTTTTCCTCCACTACTTTTTCATCAATAATACTTTGTGGTCAAGTGGGGAATTGCATCTCTAGTAGATCCAAGTGTAGGCGTTAATTTTTTCCCCAACTTCTCTTGCCTGTGCATGTACTTAAAGTGTATTGCAATGTTTGGGCTATTATCCAGTTAAGACTGACCTTTTGGCTGGATACAAACTTTATGACCTCCCTTGCATCCTTTAATAGGATCCCCAAACTTAAGGCACAAAGATTCACTGGGTGTTATTTTTCTCTTCTTCAATGTTTTTCAACATATATTCTAAGCATATTTTCTTTCTCTTTTTATCGTCGTCTTTTGAGGGCAGCTTCAAAAGGCCACAAGAATATCAAATATTCCTTTTAATGCAATTGACACTTTTAAATTCTGAAAAGTGTCTTGCTGTAAGATACCACAGCAGTGAAGTTTCAATCACCGCCGAGACCTCTAATGAAGGCTCAACCAGAAACTGAAAGTCGAGTCAGGTCAGGTCAAAGGCATGGTTCTTACTCAAAAATACATACAATGATGTCACTGAAAGACATTATTTCCTAAAATTTATATGCCTATGTATGTACACAATTAGAAAAAAAGCAATGTTGAGCTTGTGGCCTACTTATTTCCTCAGAAAATAACCGCCAGTGGAGTAAATATATTGCTGCAGAACTAAAATGCCACTTTTTAAGGAGTGTTCCTCTTTGTATTTGACATCCCTTTTCCATTCACATCATCTTTACTAAGAATTTTTTTTCTGCAGTTCTGTCATGCTTCTTGACACTTTTTTTTTTTAAAGACCGAACGTGCTATTGAGTGGCAGGAAAAGATATTTCTATGGTCGAGAAGACATCAATAGCCCTCGCCAGCCTTTTGAACATGGGGACCATTCATCTTCGCTTTGACCAAGTATTTCTTCATCTGGCATAGAAACTTGAGACTTGCCAGCGCTCTTTGCATTTTTCTCTTCTTCATGGATGAACAAATCTCCCCTCTATTGCTGACTCAGCCATTCTCTGTTTGCTGGCATCCCTCTCGCAGTTCTTTCTGGGAATCTTTCTTCTCTCGTTGTGTCTTTCTTTCTTCTCAGGTATTTTTGTTTACTTTTTGTAGTGATAGGTTCACAAAGCTAGGGTTGTTTTGTTGTGTTGTTGTTTTAGCCTGGCTTCAAAGGATAGAGAGGTTTCTGATGAAATTGATATTTTGTTTGTGATTCTTCAACTCCGTTCAATCATTTCAGATATTGTTGGTTATCTGCTTCTATAAGAAGAATGGCCTTTATGCTATTCTCCTTCATGTGAAATTTCCGATTTTGAAAATACGGGATAGATAGATAGATGGATAGATAGATAGATAGATAGATAGATAGATAGATAGATAGATCAGATAGATAGATAAACAGACAGACAGACAGACAGACAGACAGATATTATGCGGTTATTGACATGCAGGTGTGATTTCTTATTTCTTTATAATACTTTCGTCAGAAGTCTGGTATGTTTTGAAATGTGTGGTCCTGTTTTCAGCTTTGAATGACCAAAGTAAAAACCAACCCAGAAAATGTGTATGCAGTTAAGACTTCACAAGGACAATTCAATGTAGTGCATTTGTGAAAACTGCAGCAGCACTACCATTCAACTTAACTTAATAATGAAATAAAATGTACTGTTCTGGAATAAAAACCCTCTGTCTTAAAGAGCATTAATCTTTGTATTTTTGTCATCTTTTTCTCAAGCACGTCCCCCTTTACAGGTTTTTTGTAACTATTCTTATTCTGCTGGACGCTGTCTCTTGTAAGAAAAATGACAAAGCTTTTGTTTAACACCAAGAAAAAAAAATTGTCATGGTCGTACAAGGCAATCATCAAACGCTTTTGCCAGCCTTTGATTATTCAACCATTCATCTATGAGCTAATCAATTCCTTAGTTTTTGGCATGCGCAAAAAACTTCTTTTATCTTGGTCGTGCTCTTCTGCATTTTTGTCTTCTTCAGGATGAACAAATCTCACTTGTATTGCTGACGCGGCCATTTTCTGCTTTGTTGGCATTCCACAAGCAGTACTTGGCAAATCTTTATTTTTTTTTTTCCTTTTTCCCTCTCTCTTCTTCTCTTCTGTGGTTTTCGTTTGCTCTTTTGTTAGTGATGGGTTTCCATGACTTTCTTTGAAATCCTGGCTTCAAAAGAGAGAAGTCCTTGTGGAAATTGAGATTGCATTAGTAATTCTTCAAAATAGTCATGCGCTTCAGACATTGTTTGCTTTGAAGATATTTATGCTTTTCTTTGTTTATGTGGAATAAAGTTTCCTTTTCGTCTCTCTTGTTGGATTTCATATTTACTTTTTTTTTGCATTCTATACTGTTTTACTTTTTTTTTAATTCTCTTTACGTGTTTTGTTGAATCCAGTCCATTTCGTGTTTCTGTGTCTGTCTGCTTGCATGTTTCTGTCCTGTGTCTGTCTGTCTCACTATCTTTATTACTGACTCAGCCTACGTGTCTGTATCTGTAACCCTGTCTCTGTTTCTCCGTCTTTTTTTAGGCGTGTCTATGTGCATCTCTGTCTCTCTCTGTCTCTGCCTCTGTTTCTGCCTCTGTCTGTCGGTCTGTCTGTATGTATGTTGTTCTGTCTCTACTACTCTTATTACTGACTCGCCTACGTTCTGTATCTCGTAACCTTCTCTTTCTCCTCTTTTTTAGGCGTGTCTATGTGCATCTCTGTCTCTCTGTCTCTGCTCTCTGTTTCTGCCTCTGTCTGTCGTCTGTCTGTATGTATGTGTTCATCTCTCTCTCTCTCTCTCTCTCTCTCTCTCTCTCTCTTCTCTCTCTCTCTCTCTCTCTCTCTCTCTCTCTCTCTCCTCTCTCTCTCTCTCTCTCTCTCTCTCTCTCTCTCTCTCTCTCTCTCTCTCTCTCTCTCTCTCTCTCTCTCCAGACACGTTTAAAAGACATCTGGTTTAGAAAAGTAGGCCCAATAATTATGAAGGCTGATACAATGAAAGACCCTAGCTTACACAGAATGCAGTTTGCGTGTACTTCCTTTTTCTCTTTCTGTCGTCTGTTTCTTTTCTTCCTTTTCTTCATCTAGATTTCTTTTTTTCCCCTCTTCTTAATTGTTTTTGTTGTTGTTGTTGTTTTCTTTGCTTTGTTTCGGGGGGGGGGGGGGGGGGGGGGGGGGGGGCTTGTTTCTTTTGTAATTTTGGTCACACTTTGCATTCCCAGTTTCTTTGATCTCTCTATCTATTTTTGTTTTTCTACTGTTCTTACTTCATATTGCTGTAGACCTTATTTCTTTTTGTCGTTTTTTTCCAACTGCACACAAAAAAGTATACTTCGCACTTATTCACTCATTAACTAACGCGCTGATAAAGCTTTGAAGGTTCTTGTTGGGTACTACCTCACTTCTGCAAGTCATAAGCGT
>CM060324.1:35645620-35648120 GCA_030674155.1 Stramonita haemastoma
TGACACCTTGTTCCCATGCCACATAGGTTATGGGAAAAACCTTTACAATTATTTATATCCCTATGTAAAATAATTCAAAATGTTTGAAAAGTTGGTCCTGTATTTGTTTTTCTCCACTACTTTTTCATCATAATTACTTTGGGAAAAGTGGGGAATTTGCATTCTCTAGTAATCCAAGTGTAGGGGGTTTTTTTTTCCCCAACTTCCTTGCCTGTGCATGTACTTAAAGTGATTGCAATTTTTGGGGTATTATCCATTAGATGCCCCCTTTTGGGGGGATACAAACTTTATGACCTCCCTTGCATCCTTTAATAGATCCCCAAATTTAAAGGCACAAGTTCACGGGTGTTTTTTTTTCTCTTCTTCAATGTTTTTAAAACATTTTCAAGCAAAATTTTCTTTCTTTTTTTATCGTCGTCTTTTGGGGGGCCCTTAAAAAGGCCACAAGAATATCAAATATTCCTTTTAATGCAATTGAACTTTTAAATTCTGAAAAGTGTCTTGCTGTAAGATCCACAGCAGGTGAAGTTTCAATCCCCGAGACCTCTAATGAAGGCTAAACCCAAAAAAAAGAAGTCGAGTCAGGTCAGGTAAAAGGGCATGGTTCTTACTCAAAAATACATAAAATGATGTCACTAAAAAGGACATTATTTCCAAAAATTTATATCCCCTAGTATGTAACAATTAGAAAAAAGCAATTTTGGTTTGGCCTACTTATTTCCTCAAAACCAAACCCGCCGTGGAGAAAATATTTTGCTGCGAACTAAAATGCCATTTTTTTAAGGGAGTGTTCCTTTTTGTATTTGACATCCCTTTTCCATTCAATATCTTACAAGAATTTTTTTTCTGCATTTCTTCATGTTTCTTGACACTTTTTTTTTTTTAAAGACCGAAGTGCTATTGAGTGGCAGGAAAAGATATTTTATGGCGAGAAACATCAATGCCCTCGCCCGCCTTTTGAAAAGGGGCCATTCATCTTCGCTTTGACCCGTATTTCTTCATTGGATAGAAATTGAGACTTGCCAGCGCTCTTTGCATTTTCTCTTTTTTGGATGAACAAAACTCCCCCTATTGCTGATCAGCCCTTTTCTTTTGCTGGCATCCCTCCCCGCAGTTTTTTCTGGGAAAACTTTCTTCTCTCGTTGTGTTTTCTTTCTTCTCAGGTATTTTTGTTTACTTTTTGTAGTATAGGTTCACAAAGTAGGGTTTTTTGTTGTGTTGTTGTTTTTTTACCCGGGTTTAAAAGGATAGAGGGGTTTCTGTGAAATTGATTTTTTGTTTGTGATTCTTCAACTCCGTTAAAATTCATTTCAGATATTGTTGGTTTCTGTTCTATAAGAAGAATGGCCTTTATGTTTCTCCTTTCATGTGAAATTTCCGATTTTGAAAATAGGGGAAGATAGTAGTGGAAGATAATAATAGAAAATAGATAGATAGATAGATAGATAATAGATGATAAACAGAAGCAGACAGACAGACAGACAGATATTATGCGGTTATTGACATGCAGGTGTGATTTCTTTATTTCTTTATAATACTTTTCGTCAGAAGTCTGGTATGTTTTGAAATGTGTGGTCCTGTTTTCAGCTTTGAATGACCAAAGTAAAAACCAACCCAGAAAATGTGTATGCAGTTAAGACTTCACAAGGACAATTCAATGTAGTGCATTTGTGAAAACTGCAGCAGCACTACCATTCAACTTAACTTAATAATGAAATAAAATGTACTGTTCTGGAATAAAAACCCTCTGTCTTAAAGAGCATTAATCTTTGTATTTTTGTCATCTTTTTCTCAAGCACGTCCCCCTTTACAGGTTTTTTGTAACTATTCTTATTCTGCTGGACGCTGTCTCTTGTAAGAAAAATGACAAAGCTTTTGTTTAACACCAAGAAAAAAAAATTGTCATGGTCTACAAGGCAATCATCAAACGCTTTTGCCAGCCTTTGATTATTCAACCATTCATCTATGAGCTAATCAATTCCTTAGTTTTTGGCATGCGCAAAAAAAAATCTTTTATCTTGGTCGTGCTCTTCTGCATTTTTGTCTTCTTCACGGATGAACAAATCTCACTTGTATTGCTGACGCGGCCGTTTTCTGCTTTGTTGGCATTCCACAAGCAGTACTTGGCAAATCTTTATTTTTTTTTTTTTTTCCTTTTTCCCTCTCTCTTCTTCTCTTCTGTGGTTTTCATTTGCTCTTTTGTTAGTGATGGGTTCCCATGACTTTCTTTGAAATCCTGGCTTCAAAAGAGAGAAGTCCTTGTGGAAATTGAGATTGCATTAGTAATTCTTCAAAACTAGTCATGCGCTTCAGACATTGTTTCTTTGAAGATATTTATGCTTTTCTTGGTTTATGTGGAATAAAGTTTCCTTTTCGTCTCTCTTGTTGGATTTCATATTTACTTTTTTTTTGCATTCTATACTGTTTTACTTTTTTTTTTATTCTCTTTACGTGTTTTGTTGATTTGATCCACTCTTCTTCCTCAGTCCATTTCGTGTTT
>CM060324.1:35653120-35658120 GCA_030674155.1 Stramonita haemastoma
CTTGACAATACACTGGCCTGAACTTGAATAAACTTAGCTGAACTGAAAAAAGAATAGATTCAAACTATCCTGGCCTGCAATAAACCAAATCGAGCTTAACTAAACTGACCAACTCCAACAAACATGACTACATTGACCTAACTGACCTATGCTGACCAGTCCTAATCTGACCAATACTGACCTGACGTGAACTGGTCTGGTCTAACCTGAGCTAAACAAACATTATCTGAACTGGACAGAGCCAAACAAAACCTAAACGGGTTAAACAATTTTCTCTTTTTTCTCTTCTTTTGGCAGAGTGAACTGGACGGCCTGCGTGGGGCAGACCTAGGACGTCGCCTCCAGTGGTTCCTGGCCGACCGCTGTAACATTCCCCATGACGTCCTTGACCTGGACCTTGACATTGACCTTGACCTCCTGCCCTTGCCGGGGGACATCCCCAGCGTGGGTCGAGGGGACGAGAGCGGGATGGAGGAGGCGGAGGAGGAGGAGGCGGGGGGTGAACTGGAGGTACCCGCAGAGTGTGACGTGTCCTGTGTGGCGATGATCGTGTTGGCCTGCCTGGTCTTCTCCCTGTTGCTGGCTGTACTGGTGTTCTGCATTTGCAGGTCAGTTTGGTGTGGAGGGTGGAGGGCGTTGAAGGGGAAGAGAGAGAGAGTGGGAGAGAAAGAGAGAGACAGAGAGAGAATGAACGAATGAATGAGACAGGGACAAAGAAAGACAGAAACAGAGACGGACAGACAGACAAAGACACAGACAGACAGACAGACAGACAGACAGACAGACAGACAGACAGACAGACAGACAGACAGACAGAAATCCGTCCATCTATTATTTTAGACGCCTGTCTGCTTGTCATTCTATCTATCTATCTATCTATCTATCTATCTATCTATCTATCTATCTATCTATCTATCTATCTATCTATCTGTCTGTCTGTCTGTCTGTCTGTCTGTCTGTCTGTCTGTCTGTCTGTCTGTCTGTCTGTCTGTCTGTCTCTCTCTCTCTCTCTCTCTCTCTCTCTCTCTCTCTCTCTCTCTCTCTCTCCTCTCTCTCTCTTCTCTCTCTCTCTATCTATCTATCTATCTATCTATCTTCTGTATATCTATCTATCTATCTATATGTCTGTCTGTCTATCTTTATAGACGGTCACTAAGAACAAGGTTGTTTTAAGGGATTTGCTTTTGGTTGTATCTCATTTCATGTGTGATGGATGTGACTTTTTCCACAATGCGGTGCCCGTCCTGGGCTGACAGAAGGACAGTAAAGTTGGTTTTATACTCTGTTTTAATCTGTATATGGTTCCTCAGTTTTATCCTGAGAAATGAAAATTTACGATGTGACAGCCCCAATGTGGCCTGTATGGTCGGCAGGACTATAAACAACATGATTGGATGGAATCTGTCTGTCTATCTGTCTATCGATCTATCTATCTGTCTTTATTTGTCTCTCTATCTCTCTGTAAGTAAACAGACAGACAATACAAATTGAAAGCAACTTCTCTGAAGCTACAGAAAAGTGAAAGAAAGAAAAAGGCAAAGTAAGGAAAAGAAGTCGCCATATGAAAACAACCCCCCAAAAAGAAGGAAGGACAGAGGGAAAAAACAACCTTGGTGTACTCCATATCTTGAACGTTCTTCTAGTAAAAGTTAGATGTGCGTGAGATCAGAAAAGCTAAGACAGGCAGCAACAAATTGTGATGCCCTGTGTGTGCACAAGGCGGGTCTACTGTTTACACAGCAAATAGGAGCCTGCAGCCCTGCTGACCTTATTGATCCTCATCTTGTTGTTTGGGATGCAATAACTGCTGCTGCTGCTGCTGCTGCTACTGCTGCTGCTGCTGCTGCTGCTGCTGCTGCTGCTGCTGTTGCTACTGCTACTACTGCTGCTGCTGCTGCTGCTGCTACTCTGCTACTGCTACTGCTGCTGCTGCTGCTGCTGCTGCTGCTGCTGCTGCTGCTGCTGCTGCTGCTGCTGCTGCTGCTGCTGCTACTACTACCATTACTACTACTGCCTTTGCCGCTTTTACAAATTTGATGCTCCTGTTGTTGCTGCTGCTGCTGGGAAGCTCAGAGATGAAAAAGATCAATGCAGCAGTCTTGACACCTTCTTTGCACCATGCGAGTTTAATCTCTGTGCGGTGCCTGTAATGATTTAAGGCTGTAAACACATCCTGTCGAGTGCTTGTTCTGTTCGTCACAGGGAAGTGAACTATAGACGTGTGTCCCATAGAGTTTGTCGATCTAGGGAAAAGGGTATGTTTGAAAAATAATGATGGAAGGTACACTTGAACAGCAGGCTTTAAACTAAAGTCACATCAAAACAACATTATCAAATGTACATTTTGCTTTTCTCTAGTGTATGGTAAGCGAGAGATTTACTTTTTCCTATGGCTTTATAACATTTAAAGACCATACTAAGTCTGTGAACTGTACGGTTATGTTTGAGCATAAACTTGTCGTAGCGTTTCTGATAAGCCACAAATCGTACATCTCTTAACTATCATGTTTTACCCTAGTGCAGAATATACAATATTTTATGTTATGAAGTTGTTATCATCTTTAGTCATGTGGTTCGATGAGTCACTACATGCTCCTACGACTGACGAATGTCCTAACAACTATAAGCTCTGATGCACATGTACATCTAACTACCTATCTGTCTATTCATCTATCTATCTATCTATCTATCTATCTATCTATCTATCTATCTATCTATCTATCTATCTATCTATCTATCTATCTATCTATCTATCTATCTCTATATATATCTATCTCTCTCTCTCTCTCTCTCTCTCTCTCTATATATATATATATATATATATATATATATCCATCCACCTATCTACTTATCTATGTATCCATCTATCTAAGCAAATACGTAAATAAACAAAATAAAGAAGATAAAAAGAATAATTATATCTGCTCTAGAAACGCAACACTAACGAAAAGGAAAGGGGCGGAGTAATGTATCAAAGGTGCCATAAAAGAGTGGGAATAAAAGGAGTTAGAATGGGAAGATTTCTATGTACAAATAGTGTAAACTCTCTTCCAATAAGAGTGGACTGTACGTGAGGTCAAGACATGCCACACACTTTGTGATGCCCTCTGTGTGCATCTGGCAAGCTCAGCGTTTACATAGCACCTCTCTGCCCAAATATTGTATTGATCCTATTTTGTTGCTTTAATCGCAACTGTTGCTGCTGCTGCTTGTGTTAGCAGTTGCTGATTTCTTTTTTCAATACTCCTACTGCTGCTGTTGTTGTTGATGCTGCTGATGCGTGTGTGAACAGTTGCTTATTTCTTTTTCAATGATGCTGCTGCTGTTGTTGTTGTTGCTGCTGCTGTAGCTAAGTTCTGTGCATAGCCCCAAATGCTTTTAAATTGTTGATAGATCCAGATGAGTGTTTGTTCGGCTCGTCACAGGGCGGTGAGCTATATAAGTGTGTGTTTAGTTTACGTCCATACCCATGTTTACACTGTGTCGCTCTCGAGAAGGAGTGTTTTTAAAAGCAATAATGGGAGATGCATTTGAATAGCGGGTTTCTATCAGTGGCAACGCCTACTGGTGAAATGTGCTGATTAAAGAAGGATCTTGATATGCATTAGTGTGGTTTTGTTTTTATTTTATTTCTTACATGCAAACATGCATGTGTTTGGGCACGTATCTGTGAATTTGTATATATGTATGTTTGTGTAAAGAAACAAGGAAAATGGGAGGTTTCTATTTTGGAAGATTTTCGAAAGTTTGTAAATGTTGTGAACTCTTTGGCAAGGTCCATGATTTTGCAAGTTAACAAACAAGAAAGAACAAACTATGTTGTGAAACAATAAACACAAGGAGTTCATGAGTGATGAGTCTGAAAATTCTTGCTGTAGCAATCTGCAACTCTTTTCTTTATCTCTTTCAAATACTCAGGTTTAGTGATATTTGCTCATATATATCTAAAATAAACTTTGATAAAAAAAAAAAATCTTCTTCTTCTTCTTCCTCTTCCTCCTCCTTCTCATCCTCCTTCTCCTCCCCCTCCTCCTCTTCCACCTCCTCCTCATTTTACTTCTTCTTCTTTGCAGTTCTTCTCTTCTCTTCCTCCTCCTTCTCATCCTCCTCCTCCTCCCCCTCCTCCTCTTTCCACCTCCTCCTCCTTTTACTTCTTCTTCTTTGCAGTTCTTCTTCTTTGCAATTCTTCTTCTTCTTTGCAACTCTTCTTCTTCTTTACAATTCTTCTTCTTCGCAATTCTTCCTCTTCGTAATTTGCAATTTTTTGCATTCTTCTTCTTCTTCTTCTTCTTCTTCTTCTTCTTCTTCTTCTTCTTCTTCTTCTTCTTCTTCTTCTTCTTCTTCTTCTTCTTCTTCTTCTTCTTTCCATTCTTTATTGCGTTCTTTTTTGCATTCTTCGTTCAATACATTTTTCTCCTTCCCTCTCTCCTCTTTGACACACACGTTTCCATGGCTTGCACTTAACATGCAGACCTGATGGTGGCTATGTAGTTCTCCCCAGACTAAAAGGCAGGACACTGATGCCATAATGGTGCCAGTGCTGTTCCTCCTTTTCCTCCACCCTTCTTAGAAACTTCTTCACTTCTCCTTGACACTCTACTCTTCCCCCCTTTCCTTCCATCTCTTCTCGCTCATTTTTGTGCATCTTTGAAGGAAATAATACCTCACCAATAGATATGTTTTCCCATGAATTGCATACATCTTGTACGCGTTTCGATACAAATTACTATGTTGTTATTCTCTAACTGTCACCTCCGCTTCCTCTGCCCCCCCCCCCTCCCCCACCTCCACCCCACCACCCTCCTTCTTCGCCTCTCCCATCTTCCATAAACTTCTTTAACTCTTTGACCCATTTTTTTACTTCTCCACTTTCTCTATTATCCGTGGGTTTTTTCTTACCAAAACCTCAGAGCTAACGTACAGAACATGCATAGACATGAAGCCAGTGTGTTTACCCTGTATCGCCCTTGCAAACTGCTCCTATCTCCAGGGACACTGAG
>CM060324.1:35666787-35686787 GCA_030674155.1 Stramonita haemastoma
TAACAAAATGTCGGTTTCAGTCTCGTCGAATTCCAACTTTTGCGCAGTAACACAGCCCATGCGCCATTACAGTGCTGTATTCTGTACATACACGATTTACTAGCATGTTTGATATGGGTGGCACTGTTCTTGTGGCGACACCACAGCGCCAAATAGGTCAGCCTGGCTTGAAAGTTAAAAGTCTGTTGGAGCATTTGTGTTAATTTGGAACATGAAAACCCGTATTATGTGTATGATCCCTCATCCCTAACTGTCTATACAGATTTCATTTTCTTGCTGCCACACTTATCAAAAAGGGTTTTTTTGGGTAGTCATTATTAAAAGGTGCAGGTAAAATGTCCTATAACCTATGTGGTCGTAAGGGAACAAGGCATCAGAGACCTCAGCTTCTCCAGGGTCCAGCATATTGAGGGCGGCGCCCATCTGCTCTCCCTCGCTGCTTTACCTTCCCTGACCCTAAAGAGGGCAGGTTACCCATTTACAGCTGGGTGAACTGGGGGATTTTACTGAAGCCAAGGCACGTAAACGGTCACCCATCCACTCGGTAACCACGCTCGATATGCTTAACATTGGCTTGGGGAAAGAGAGGGCTCTGACCACTAAGCTATCCCAACCCCTTCTATAGGTACAAAAGACCTTTTCACAGTTCACAAGACATCAAAAGGCTCTGCTGGCCTCCTGACAGTCCGGTCATTCATCTGTGCTTTGATCTATTCTCATCTGGGCATTCGCAGAAACTTTTAATTTTATTCACGTTCTGTGAAGTTTTATCTTCTTTGAGCCGTCTCACATGCATTGCTGATCTGCCAGTTCTTTTTATTTCTTTTTCGTTGGTGTCCCTCTGTTCTGTGTTGTACTTATCTAACTTATTTTCCCCCATCCCTTCCTTTTTTTTTTTTTCTTCCTGTTATCTTGTGCCCTTTTCTAGAGGAAGGTTCGTAGAACTTTCTCTCAGAATAGGGCTTCAAAGGAGAGTGGTCTCCCAGGAAATTCCGATGACATTAGCCATTCTTCAATTTCCATCATGCATTTCTGACATTGTTGCTGATCTGGTTCTTTCAGGGAGAAGATCTTTACTTTCTTTTTTTTTCTTTGTGTGTGAATAATCTTTCTTCTTTCACCCTTCTTAATGAATTTCATTTTTGTTATTTTTTCATACATTTTTTTCTTTATTCTGCTTTTTTTTACGTACCTTTACCTTTTAACTTACTTGATCTTGCTTTCTTTCTTCTCTGTGCAGTCTGTTTCTGGATGTAGCAGTCTGCAAGTCTGGTTTTTCTTTGCCCTGGTATTTTTCTTTTGTCTCTATTTCTGCTTCTTGTTACTCATTCCTTTTCCTCCTCCTAGATCCTGTTCTTTTGTTTTGTTCTGCATTGTTTTTGCCTTTAAATATGGTTGTTGTTGTTGTTGTTTCACACAGAAACTGGTCCACCATTAACACATGCTTACCTGTTGGGGTCATGATTTTTGACGGTAACCACTGAGACATGCCCCGCAAGCTGTCTCCAACCCTTAGTGTCTTCAGTTTTTCTGCAGATTCCATCTTTTGACAACTTCGCCCACGTTGCTATGTTCTCCAATTAGGAATTCAGGGGTCTTCCTTGTCTGTTGCTCTCCTGTAGTTGCCTTGGGTGTTAGTCTTCGTAGCATGGCGGTTCTGATATCTTATGATAAATTTGTCCAAACCTGTATTTTATTTTCTCCTTTCCTGAGCAGGCCTAAATGTTTAGGTTGTTGGCTCATATCTTTCAAATTGCTTTGGTTTGGTCCAGCTTATTCTTAGGAGTTTTTGTACAACATTAACAAGCTATGATAAAAGCAACAAGTTCAGATTGGCTTTACTTTAGAAGGAGTACGTAACTAACACACGCAATGAGGGGAAATACTGTGTGTGTGTGTGTGTGTGTGTGTGTGTGTGTGTGTGGTGTGTGTGTGTGTGTGTGTGTGTGTGTGTGTGTGTGATGTGTGTGTATGTGTGTGTGTGTTGGTGTGTGTGTGTGTGTGTGTGTGTGTGTGTGTGTGTGTGTGTGTGTGTGTGTGTGTGTGTGTGTGTGTGTGTGTGTGTGTGTGTGTGTGTGTGTGTGTGTGGTGTGTGTGTGTGTGTGTGTGTGTGTGTGTGTGTGTGTGTGTGTGTGTGTGTGTTGTGTGTGTGTGTGTGTGTGTGTGTGTGTGTGTGTGTGTGGTGTGTGTGTGTGTGGTGTGTGTGGGGCTTGAATCCTAAAGGGAACGTTTCCTCAGCAACTTTTTTCTTTGACTTTCCTCCTTTTTTGCAATTTTTCTTTGCATTCTTTTCCGCAATTCTTGCATTCTTCTTTGCGTTCTTCTATGCATTCTTCTTCGCGTTCATCTTCGCATTTTTCTTCGGATTTTTCTTCTTTTTCCCATTCTTTTTTTTGCAGTATTTTGCATTCTTATTCTCTGCATTTTGCATCTTTGAATTCTTCGTTTTTCTTCTTATTTGCATTCTTCTCTTCTTCTTCTTCGCATTCTCTTTTGCATTCTTCTTCAATCCCTTGATCTGGATGGTGGACTTGAGGATTGAATTGATCTTTAATTTTCTTCAAGCTGATCTGTCTTCAGCCGTTCGAAGCGACACAGCCATGTCAAGATCAGTCCAGTCTTTCATTTTTTCCGTCTGTTTCTTTTATTTGTCTACCCCTCCATCTTTCATCCTCAACTGTTGTTCAGATCATCTCTGTATGCATTTTTCATTTTTGTTTTGTTGCCTTTCGATACAGCCTACACAATGTCCATGATTTATTTTCTATCAAATTAAAATTATTCTTCCATTTGCAATTTATTTTTGTCCTTTCTGTTTTTTGGGAAGAAAAACGTGGCATACAGAATAATGAAAATGAGAAGGATGAAATATTCATTTTGACATTTTTGTTTTTGTATTTCTGTCTGGTAGAAATTGTTCAAGCTAAAAATACATTTTTAAAAGAAACGGTTAGGGTTTGTTTGTTTGTTTGTTTGTTTGTGTTTGCTTTGTTTTTGGTATGCTTTTTTTCTCATGTCTGTCATTTTTATTCAACATTTTGTTATACATTTTGCTTACAGGTTAACATCTCTCTCTCTCTCTCTCACTCTCTCTCTCTCTCTCTCTCTCTCTCTCTCTCTTCTCTCTTCTCTCTCTCTCTCTCTCTTCTCTCTTCTCTCTCTCTCTCTCTCTCTCTCTCTCTCTCTCTCTCTCTCTCTCTCTCTCTTTCTCCAAGCAAGAGCTGAAATGATTGAAATTCTGCCATATCTTTATTCTATAACACTTGCAAATAAATATTATCACACAACCAATCAAGCAAGCAAGCAAGCAATTAAGCTATCAATTCATCAACCAATCAACCAATTAATCAATCAACCAACCAATATCTGTATTTCGTCTTTGCTACCTTCTTTTCGGTGAGGGGGGGGGGGGGGGGGGCATGTCATGCTTTTCATTTTTTCTTGGTTTTCCGAAGTATTTCTTGTTGAAATAAAAGAATATTGGCCACTAGAAAACAGTGTTTGACCTTCAGATCCAATCTGCATTCCTGCAAATCCCTTTGCTCGCAATGAAGCAGTTTCCCTCCTCTTTTACCGTTCGTGTGCGTGCGTGTGTGTGTGTGTGTGTGTGTGTGTGTGTGTGTGTGTGTGTGTGTGTGTGTGTGTGTGTGTGTGGTGTGTGTGTGTGTGTGTGTGTTGTGCATGTGTGCGTGTGTATGTGAGTGTGTGTGTGTGTGTCATACTTCTGCATGTGTGTGTTAGTGCGTGTGTGCGTGCGTGTGTAGGTGCATACTTCTGCGTGTGTGTGTGTGTGTGTGTGCGTGCGCGCGCGCGCGTGTGTGTGTGTGTGTGTGTGGTTACTGTTTGTTTGTCTATCTCTTTGGTTGTGTAGCCTTTCTTAATCTTAGTTGATATTTTATTTCTTTGCATGCTTTCTGTGAATTGGCTCATCGCCTTCTTCTGCTCATTTGTCTTTTGGCTTGCTTATTGGTTTTGTGCGCTTGTACCGTTTTTAGTTTGTCTCATTTTTTCCATTTCTCTTAATCTTCTGCGGGTTTCTTTCTTTCTTTGTTTCTAATCTCTGTGCTTGTTTCTAACTTTCTTCTTTGCTTCTTACTTCTTTCTTGCTTGTTTCTAACTTCTTTGTTTCTGTTTTATTTGTTTCTAACTTCTTTATTTGTTTCTAACTTCTTTGTTTTTCACTTCTTTTTTTGTTTCTAAATTCTTTGTTTCTTTTTTAACTTCTTTGTTTGTTTCTAGTTTTTTTCGTCGTCATTGGGGTGAGAGGCTTGTTTAATCAATAAAATGTGTACTTTGTTTTAACGTCTTTTTGTTCTGTGTTGTTTCCAGCTGTTTAATTCTATGTTGTTTTTTTCTTGGTTTGTTTATTTTTCTCTTGTTTGGTGTGTGTGTGTGTGGGGGGGGGGGTGTGTTTATTTTGTTTTCGTATACCATTCCACCTGCGCCCCCTATCCCACTCTCCCCTTGCATGTTTCCCTCCTTATGTGTTTTTATTTTTAGCTCTGTGTTGTTTTGAATGGGGCTGTCCATTTTCCTTTTTTATTGGCTTGTTGTTTGTACAGTTTTCTCATGTTTAATAGGGCGAAGAATTTTATTTCCCTTCTTTTTTTTAGCTTTATTTCCTTTCCGTCTTTTTTCTTTCTATCCTTCCTCGTTTTTCATGTTTGTTTGTTTGATTTTTTTTGTTTGTTTAGGGGGTCTTTTATTTGGTATTTCTCTGTTGAGCTTTACTGTTTTTAGTTTATGTTTATCTTGTTTTTCTGTATTTGTTCTTTCTTCCCTTATCTTTTCTTTCTATCTATAATTTCTTTTTATTTTTTTCTTTATTTGTGGTCACTTTAGAATGTGGATTATTTCTGTTTAGTGATTTAGCAAGTTTGTTGGCTAGTCAGGACATTAGTTAGTTAGCTACGTAGTCAATAAGAAAGTTTTTTGTTAGCTCGTTGATTACAGTACAGTTTCCCCAGTTCACCCAGCTGTAAATGGGCACCTGCCCTCTTTAGGGTCGGGGAAGGTAAAGCAGCGAGGGAGAGGAGATGGGCGCCGCCCTCAACATGCTGGCCCCTAGAGAAGCTGAGGTCTCTGACGCCTCGCTCCCCTACGACCACAAAGGTTATGGGACACCTTTACGTTTACCTTTAGTTGATTGAATTCAGTAGCCACTCAGCTAGGTACTTCTTTTTCCCTGTTTGTATATCTTCATTTTCATACAAACGAAGCATTTTTTTTTTCATTTATGGCTAGTTTTGCCATTTCTTCTCTTTTCTTTCTTTTTTGTTTATTTGTTTGTTTTATTTGTTTGTTTACTTGGTTTGGGTTTTTTTGTGTTTGTGTTTGCTTACATCCGTCCATTGTTCCTTAATAGACTGGCACATATCTGTCTATGTCCCTTATTCCTGGCTTCCAGCAATGTCAGTGGTTTGTTTTGTTTTTGGGGGGTGGAGTTTTTTTGTTGTTTTTGTGAGTGTGTGTTTTTGTCTTGTTTTGGGGTAGGGGTTGTTTTTGTTTGGTTTTGGGTGTTTTTTTGTTCTCTGCTAAAGATTTTTTGTTCTCTTTTTAGACATGAATTCTAAAGCTCTCTTCTGCAAAATTCTAGTTTTAACAATAGCCAGTGGCCTTTGAGATTGTTCAAAATGAATGAGCGTTTTTGTGGTGGGTTTTGTTTTTTTGTTTTTTGGTCGTTATTTGTTTGCTTTTCAGATCCGTTCATTTTCTTCCAACAGCCCTTTTTTATTCGTTGTTTTAAGATGAAGTGTCTTGTTTCATTACAGAGACGTGTATTACTTTATCCTTTTGAGTTTTTTAGTACTGCCTTTTTTCTGTTAAATGTTCCTGTCGTTTCCATTTCTTTTTTGTTTTTGTTTTGATTTGCTTCTTATTTGTTTTGTTTTCTTTATTTAAGTGTTTTTTTTAAATCTTTTTCTTCTATTCGTCTTTTGTTTGCGTTGATTTTATCATCCGTCTTTCTTGTATTCTGTTTTCTTATTTTCAGCCTCATAGTTTTGTTTGCTTGTTATTTTTTTGTTTTGTTTTGTTTTGCTTTCTTGCGTTTATTTTGTTTGCCTACTTGCTTGCTTGCTTGCTTTCCTTTAAGGTCAGTTTATTTTTAGTTGTCTTTTTCTCAGGTTTGTTACTGCTGAAACGTTTGATAATACGTCGCTTGTATATTTACATTTGCATGAAGATAACACTTTAGCATGTGCTGCAGATCTATTTTCTGCTTGTTTGCATCTGTCCATATTTAATAATAGATTCTGTTCTTTATTTCTCCCAGAGCTGTTTTTTTCAATGTAAATCGTAACATTCTTTTCATCGCTTTTTACACATATGTTCTCCCTCATAGGGATGCTTGAGGCTCTTTAAGCATGAGAGTATCTCAACTTCGTAAACCTTTTGTGCGAGAAATGTTTTCTTTTCTATCACTCTCTGTATTTCTGGACTTTTTTCTTTACCCTTTTTTCTTAGCTCTTCTTTGCTCAGTTTTTGCCGTCCTAGTCCTTTCTTCTGGTTTCTTTGATGCAAATATGAAAAAGATTTTCTAGGAAAGTTATAGTGCTAGTTTTTTTGGGTTTTTTTGTTTTGTTGTTGTTTTTGTTTTGTTTTTTGGTTTGGTTTTTGTTGTTGTTTTTTGTTTGTTTTTTGTTTGTTTTTTGTTTGTTTGTTGTTGTTGTTGTTGCTGTTGTTGTTGTTGGTTTTTTTGGGGGGTTAACGAGCAGCTCTACAAAAAAATACCAGTCGGAATTTATAGGTTAAGGTCAAGGGGCAGACGTTCTACAGAGATACAGGCACAGGAGAAGAAGCAGGCATTACGTACTCTATCCAACATGAGGGAATTGCAGACGAAAAAAAAAAGCAGAGAGATTCTGAAGATCTTTGATAGGGAATCTTGACAGAGGCTTTAGGGATAGTGCAGAATAGGGTCACATTTTCTTTTTTATGCAGACTATAGCTTTTTGTATTACCTCTTTCATTCACAACAACTTTTGTTTCTATTTTTTCTTTATATGGGTTTTTTTAAAAAACTTTTCCTGCTCTTCTCTGATGTGTAGACGGTTATTTGCTGTTGTTGGTATTTCTTTGCAAGCTTGTATATAAACTTTGCAGTTGTATTTATTGTACTATATTGTGTTGTGTTGTGTTGCGTTGCATTGTAGTGTAGTGTATTGACTTGTGTTGTATTGCATTGTGCCGTGCTGTGTTGCGTTTTATTGCATTCTTTTGCGTTGTGATGCAGTGTGCTGCAGAGTAGTGTAGTGCAGTGGAGTGGAGCAAAGCGAAATGAGGTGGGGTGAAGTGGAGTGGAGTGGAGTCAACTGGAGTGGAGTGGAATAAAGTAGAGTGGAGAGGAGTGTGGTTTAATGTAGTGTACTGTGTTGTGCTGTACTGTACTGTAATGCACTGTGGTTTAATGTACTGTACTGTGCTGTAATGTGTTACACTGTACTGTAATGCACTGTGGTTTAATGTACTGTACTGTACTGTGCTGTGCTATACTGTACTGCAATGCACTGTAGTCTAATGTAGTGTATTGTACTGTGCTATACTGTACTGCAATGCACTGTGGTTTAATGTACTGTACTGTGCTATACTGTACTGTAATGCACTGTAGTTTAATGTAGTGTGCTGTAGTGTGCTGTATTACTGTACTGTAATACACTGTAGTTTAATGTAGTGTACTGTAGTTTTTTTCTGAAGTAAAGTGAACTGTATCACAGCTCAGCGCGATTCAGCGAACGGCGATGTTGCTGAGAAGTGCAGAGAAGTGCAGAGAAGTGCAGTGCAGTGCAGTGCAGAGCAGTGTAGTTTAGTGTGCTGTAGTGTTTGGTAGTGTTGTGTTATGTATCACATTACTGCTAGAATTTTTCTGGGGAATTAATTTGGTCTGCTGTCGGTGAGATAGCACTGGCACATAACAAACATATTTTCTTTCTTTCTGTTCTTTTCTCTTCTTTTCCTTCTTTCTTTCTTTCTTTCTTTCTTTCTTTCTTTCTTTCTTTCTTTCTTTCTTTCTTTCTTACTTACTCACTTACTTACTGGCTGTCTTTAATTCTGTGTGTGTGTGTGTGTGTGTGTGTGTGTGTGTGTGTGTGTGTGTGTTGTGTGTGTGTTGTATGTGTGTGTTGTGTGTGTGTGTGTGTGTGTGTGTGTGTGTGTGTGTGTGTGTGTGTGTGTGTGTGTGTGTGTGTGTGTGTGTGTGTGTGTGTGTGTGTGTGTGTGTATGAGTGTCTGCGTGTGTGTGTGTGTGTCTGTCTGTCGGTCTGTCTGTCTGTGTATGTGTCTGTGTCTGTGTGTCTGTGTCTGTGTCTGTGTGTCTGTGTGTCTGTGTCTGTGTTTCTGTGTTCTCCTCCCTTTCTTTCTGTCTTCCTTTCCTCCCGTCTTTCTTTTTTTCGTTCTTTCTGTCTATCTGCCTGGTTGTCTGTCAGTCTGTCTGTTTGTCTTTTCTCCTTTCTTTTTTTGTTTCTTTATCTTTTCCACTTTTTTTGCCTTTTCTTCATTTCTCTTTTTTCAAACTTAAAATGTATTCTTCTTGTATGTTTGCACATTTACTTATTGTAGTGTTGTCTATGATAAAGTTAACTTGTTTATTGAGTCTGTTCTATGGATTAAATGAAGCACATGGGGGTCAGGATAGGATAGCGAAAGGGAAACAAATACAGTTGTAGCCAGGAAAAGAAAAAAAATCATAATAGGTGGCGGTACTCTTGTGGCAACACGCTCTCCCCAAGGGGAGCAGCCCAAATTTCACGCAGAGAAATCTGCTGTTACTGAAAGTGGTATAAAATAATGTTTCCACTCCCTTAAATGTCCTTTAAATGAGACTATAAAGTTAGACCTTGGTCCCTCCGTAGACCCCCCTCCCCCCCCCCTGGGGGGGATTTATGGGTGCATTTTTCTGAAACTTTGTTTATTTTAACGTTTTATGGTATATGTTACCCTCATGTAACCAGGTTATTTCAGGATATACAAGCAATTCAATATGGTAACCCTTCAGACGGAAAATATTTAGGGGGTGAGGTTAATTTACATTATTTATATAAATATATTCTTACACATTCATATCAAATTTGGTACCAAAATAAAGGGTATTAAACAGGCTATCAACATATGTTAATGTCACCACTGCACAAGGAACGCCTGTCCCATATTTTAAAAACAAAACAGAAAATTGAAATGAAAACGCCGTACAATCCTGTCCTGCCTTCAACATCTACCTGCCAAAGTGTATAACGTTTATAGGTGTGTGTGTGCGCGCGCATGCTGCGTGCGTGCGTGCGTGCGTGCGTGCGTGCGTGCGTGCGTGTGTTGTGTGTGTGTGTGTGTGTGTGTGTGTGTGTGTGCATGCGAGTGAGTGTACAATCGAATTTGTTAAAACTGTAAATTGCTGTTGATTGCTTGTGTGTTGTGTAGGTCGAATGCAAGCGCTTTGATTTGTTTTTACAAGATATAGCGCTATAAAAGTTCCATGTATTATTATTGTTATTATTATTATTATTATTATTATTATTATTATTATTATTATTATTATTATTATTATCATTATGTTCAGTGACAGGGTGGCGGATGGGTGCCATATAGTCCACAGTAGACTGCTTCTTTTCTGTCCCTTCTCTTGTGAGTGATACCCACCCTCCCCATCCAGGGACAAGTTGACTTCCATTTGTGGCCTAGAATCTGGAGAAGAAAAAAACAACACCAAAAATCAGCAAGTTGAGCTTTGTAGACTGCCTCTGTGTTTGAGAAATGAGTTTCCACAACATGCAACTTAGGTTCTGCCTTTACTTTTGCAAAGCATGGAGGAACATCATGTAGCTCATACTGCACTGAGCATTGGCGGTCCTGATAATGAGGAGGAGGTTCTGTCTGAGACAGAAAAGTGTCAGGCATTGTGTCCCCAGTAACCTCTTGAATGACAATGCCATGAGTGGAGTGGGTGGTGTTGGCTCCTGATGGAGTTTCTTCGTTCAGGTCAAAGTTATCCCAGCAAAAATGGATAACCTTGTTCTCTGTCAAACTCACTGTTGAAGGAAGAAGACTTGCGCACTGGAGTACAGAATTGGCCATAGCAGTCTCAAGTCGCACAATGGTTTTGTATCCAGCAACATGACCAAACCTATTCAACAGACTTATGATTTCAGAGCTGCCAGTTACATGTCTGACAGACATTCCAAGCAAAACATGTTTAGGCATTTTCCACTTCCTTCCTGTCACAGATTAGCATATGTCCTGGGCAATTAAGGATGCCAATCTGGTGGTTTTGGGTTGCTCCATAGAACTACTCTTTCCAGATAGCAGTGTTTTTAGAAAGTCTGTGAAAATATCTGGAGGTTTAACAGCATCAGACTGAAGAAATTCTGCAGAAGGAGGCCATGGCATATCAGGTGTTGCCTTGAAAGCATCCATAATGTATCAGCGAAGAACATATGCAGATTCCTCAAGACGTCTTTCTTCTGAAGCTGCTGACACAAATGCTGTCTCAACAGCCTGACCCTGGGCAAGTTTATCACAATAAACAAGATCACTGCGGTGGTTCGGAGCCCAGAATTGAATTCTGAAGCCAAAATGTCTCATTACTTTTTTCTTTCAGTTTGTAAGTCTTGTATCCTGGGTTGTAGAAGTCAGGAGAATGTTGTTGCATGTATTCACAGTACTTCTCACCTAGCATGGTCATTCTCTCCACCTGTGGACCTCTGATTATTGCATTTTCATCATACTCGCATATGTACTCAAATGCCCTCTCGTATGCTTGTAGCCGCTCAGTAGTTTTCTGGTCTGTTGATGTTTCAGCATGCCTGTCTTCACATCTCAGATAGTCTTTTCTACAACCTTCGTGATAGTGAGCTTCACGTACTACAAGATCTGTATCTTGATAATGAGTGAAAATGTCATCTTGTTTAGTTTTGGCTGCATCCTGTGTAGACTGTTCTGCTGTCTTGGTGATACATTTTACAAGTTTTCCAAAACATGGAACCCCTTTTGAAACTTTCTTTTTAAATTTCTTCTTGCAAAAAATGCAACTGTCTTTTGGAAGCAATGGGCCTGAAGTAGCGACAGTCCTTTAGGTTTTGATGGTCCTGCAACTTCTTCACTACCTGTCTCACGCTTTCTTTTCCTGGCAAATTTCACACTTGTAAACTGTGCATAACAGCTTCTGTGATAACCATGGCGTGTAAAGTCAAGGTCTCCTGGAATACAATTACAAATCTCATCTAGTCTATGACATGCCACATCTGAAGAACGTCTCAAGTGAAGAGACTTTTAAATAGTTTTTTTTGTGCTTTCTTCAGTTAGTGGAGTTACAGTCTTTTCTGTTATTTTGGAAATGAATTATACAAGTTCTCCCACCCCTGGAAGTTTTTCTTTTGCACTTAAGTGTACTTTTGAAGGTCACTGGATGTTCATCTGCCATGTTGAAATGTTCATTTTATACAGGAAACGTCACATGGGGAAGATGAAATACACTTTCAGTGAGAGACTGCACACTTGCCAGTGACTCCACTCTCCTCAAAAGTCTTTCGGATGAGACTGTAAACCGAGGCCCCGTGTGCAAACGTACCCAGAACGTCTTACGCACACGTTAAATCATGTTCCGCTTTTCGTAAGAGTAGGCCATTGTGTGCGGGTGGGAACAGATGAAAAAATTTACACAACTGCATACACACGGGGACTGGATGAAAAAAGCACATGAGTGCTTATTCCATTATCCTCGATATAAAAGAATAAAATAAAAATAAAAATAAATGAAATAAAATGACCTGAAACATGATGGTTAAAATGGATACTAAAAGTACTACTCAACAGTTTGCCTTATCCCCAACGTTTGTGGTGGAGGACGCGGAACTGAAAAGAACAACGAATTATGACCACGCCTTGTTCTATTTTTAGATGTATGTTATCGTGTGTCACTTGAATGTGCTGTGTGTGTGTGTGTGTGTGTGTGTGTGTGTGTGTGTGTGTGTGTGTGTGTGTGTGTGTGTGTGTTACACGCGTGCACACGCGCGCGACTGATCTGCATATTATGTGTAATTTCTTGAGGAAAAAAAAAAGAAACTAAAAAAAATCATAGACTCAAAGCGCCGTGGTTAACGCATCCTCTTCGTTAATGATACTTATGGCTGTTGCAGTACTTACTGTGTGTTACAGACATTCTCTGATCAATAATAACATCTTGATCTAGACTTATTTGTGCATACTTTGTGGAACATACTGATAGTTGAATACATTTCTGGCACCGGACACACAAGGCGTGAGATGAGAAAGTGCCGCTCAACTGATGGTGAGAGAACGGAACAGCGCTCGGCTGTGGTTGAGTGGTAAGACAGATTTCAGCTGCGTGCGGTTCGGACGGCCGCGCATTAAAGTCATCACTGTAGTTTTGTTTTAAATATGTCAGCTAAAAACTGTGCCTATATAATCGGGAAAATTATACTAGATGCTATTCACAATAAAATTATGAGAAGTTAAGCCAGATTTTGTGCAATAATCGCAGCGTGAACATCCCTACCCCAAAAACCTAAATATAGGGCGCAAAGAGGGGAAAATGCACTGTTAATACACCTCTCACTCCTGAAATAACCTGTATCCCAGAGGGTAACATGTCAAATGTTTCTACCAACATCATAAGCTTTCAGAAAAACAAAGTGAAAAATCCCCCCCAGGGGGGGGGAGGTTTCCCTTTCCTAGACCATGGTCTAAGTAAAGCCCCGTGTGCGATCGCACACAGAACTTTTTGCGCATATGTTAAAAACCCGTCCCCCCTGTCAAAACAGTGGGCCATTCCGTTATGCCATTTCGGAAAACCTGGCTTTTTTTAAAACCTGTTCTACATTTACAAAAAATAAGGCTAATGCATGCTGGTGGGAACTGATGACAACTTTTTTAAAATGCATGCACACTGGTGTTGTGTTTAGACAATCATCATGCCTGAATCCGGAATGCGCCTACTTCGATGGTGGGCAAAATCATTCACATACGCAAAATCTCACCATTTGTAAACCTCGGAGCGGGGAAAAAAACAAAATCAAAAACAACAAACAAACAAAAACGGCTGTAAAACGCATGACTTGATCCCCACTATGTTATCCTTCTTCCTTTCTTTTTCCAGCTCATCTTCTTAAAATCTTCCGTTCCCGGTCTTCGGTGTGTTTAAATGAGTTCCCAATGCAATGTCCTTCCCTGAAATCTAGGCTTCAAAAGCTGGTGTGGTCTTTGAGAAACTGGAGATTGCATTTTCCTGTCTTTCATTCTGTTCTTTCCATGTTAACACTTTTGCTGTTTCCTTTTCTTCTTTTAGTTTTGGTTGGGAGTTAACTCTTACGTTCTTTTCTTTATATATATATATATATATATATATATATATATATTATATATATATATATATATATATATATATATATATATATATATATATATATATATATATATATATATATAACGTTGAGATAGATTGTATGGTCTTTCCTTCTTTTCTCTTCTTTCTGTTCATGATTTTTCTATTTTCTTTTTTGTTTATCTTGTTTCTTTGTTTGCCCGTTTTTTTATTTTTCTCTTTATATATTTTTTTCTTAAAGAGACAGACAAAACAGACACAAAAAGACTTGTGTGAGTATGTGTACGTGTGTGCGTGTGTGTGCGTGCGTTTGTGCTTGCTTGCGTGCGTGTGTTTGTGTGCGTGTGTGTGTGTTTGCGTGCGTGCGTGCGTGCCTGCGCGCGCGCGCGTGTATATATATGTGTGTGTGTGTGTGTGTGTGTGTGTGTGTGTGTGTGTGTGTGTGTGTGTGTGTGTGTGTGTGTGTGTGTGTGTGTGACATAAGCAGAGAAAATAGTTACAACAGTTTTCAAACTTTCAACTATCATCTACAATTTCTGGGATACTTTTTTCTTCAGAAAAAAACAGCACAATAACATAATTCGGAGGATAAGAAAACTCTCCCTGTACTCCTATAATCTCACACACACAAAAACATCTTGTTCGCATGAGCCATTCACTTGTTCTGCTTTTAGTCATTATTGTAAGGACAAAACGCAACAACTGTGCAATATTTTCAGCAATGGTTCTACAGTGGCATGTGCCTGAAGGTCGTGGTGACACGCCTGTAAGGTCATTTCCGTGATTGCAGGGTGCTTAGTCTTCTTTGTGTGAAGTTTTGTTCTTCAGAAAACTCGTTGCGTTTCTTTTATACAATGCCTGATCTTTTATTGTCTGCAATTCTAGCATGTAGAAGGAACTCGTTATGTTTTGGTGAATACTGTAAAATCAATGGTGCACAATACAGCTTAGCTTATTGCTTCTATGTTGGTATTGTCTGCTGAATGCCTGCAATTTGTTGTGCGACTGTTGTGTGTTCAGCATTTTGTATAGATTTTTCTCTCTTTTTCAAAAAGATGTAAACTTGTGTGTGTGTATGTGTGTTTATTTTTCATTCTTTTATGTGTGTGTGTGTGTGTGTGTGTGTGTGTGTGTGTGTGTGTGTGTGTGTGTGTGTGTGTGTGTGTGTGTGTGTGTGTGTAAGTGTGTTTGTGTGTGTCTGTGTGTGTGTGTCTATGTGTCTGTGTGTCTGTGTGTTTATCTATTTATATATCTATTTATTCTTTTAAGTGTGTATGCGTGTGGAAGTGTGTGTGTGTGTGTGTGTGTGGGTGTGGGGTGTGTGTGTGTGTGTGTGTGTTGTGTTGTGTTGTGTTGTGTTGTGTTGTGTTGTGTTGTGTTGTGTTGTGTTGTGTTGTGTTGTGTTGTGTGTGTGTTGTGTGTCATAAGCAGAAAAAGTAATTAGAACAGGTTTCAAACTTACAACTAACATCTAAAATCTCTCTCTGTTTTCCTTCAAGTAATATAACAGTAAAATAATCTGTAGAATAAGAAACATCTACCTGCACACCTATAATCTCACACACAAAAAGCATCTTGTTTTCTTCAGCCATTGACTTGCTTTGTCTAAAGTAAGTGTAAGGACAAAAAAGTATGCCTAGTTTCCAGCAGGGTTTCTCCATTACTTTTGTCTTGGTCACAAGGTCATGGTGACATGCCTGAAGGTCACCTCCATGATTGCATGGTGCTTAGTCTTCTTTGTGTAAAGTTTTGTTCTTCAGAAAACTCATTACGTTTCTCTCATACAATGCCTGATCTTTTATTGTCTGCAATTCTAGAAAGTAGAAGAAACTCATTATTTTTTGGTGAATACTGTAGAATCAATGGTGCACAATACAGCTTAGCTTATTGCTTCTTTGTTGGTATTGTCTGCTGTGTGCCTGTAATTTGTTGTTTTGACTGTCTTGTGTTCAGCATCTTTTTACAGATTTTTCGATTGTTTTCAAAAGGATATGAGCTTATATCTGTGTGTGTGTGTGTGTGTGTGTGTGTGTGTGTGTGTGTGTGTATGTGTGTGTGTGTGTGTGTGTGTGTGTGTGTCTGTGTGTGTGTGTCTGTGTGTTTGTGTCTGTGTGTGTGTATGTGTGTGTGTGTGTGTGTGTGTGTGTGTGTGTGTGTGTGTGTGTGTGTGTGTGTGTGTGTGTGTGTGTGTGTGTGTGTGTGTGTGTGTGTGTGTGTTGTGTGTGTGTGAGTGAGTGAGTGAGTGAGTGAGTGGGTGAGTGAGTGAGTGAGTGAGTGAGTGTGTGTGTGTTGTGGTGTATGTGTGTGTATGTCTGTCTGTCTGTCTGTCTGTCCATCTGTGTGTGTGTCTGTGTGTATATGTATGTATATATTATATATGTGTGTTTTTCTATGTCTGTGCCTCTGTGTGTGTATGTGTGTGTCTTTGTGTGTGTGTGTGTGTGTGTATGTGTGTGTGTGTGTGTGTGTGTCTGTGTGTGTGTGTGTGTGTGTGTCTGTGTCTGTGTCTGTGTCTGTGTGTGATAAGCAAAGAAACAATTAGAACAGGTTTCAAACTTACTACTGACACCTAAAATCTCTGTGTTTTTTTCCCTTCAAGTAATGCTACTGTTACTGCTGCTGTTTCTGCTACTGCTGTTTCTGCTGCTGCTACTGCTGTTGTTGCTTGCTGTTTCTGCTGCTTTTGCTGCTGCTGTTGTTGCTGCTCTTGCTGCTGCTCTTGCTGCTGTTCTTGTTACTGCTGTTGCTGCTGTTACTGCTACTGTTACTGCTGCTGTTACTGCTGCTGCTCTTGCTGCTGCAGCCACTGCTGCTGTTGTTTCTGCTGCTGTTACTGCTGCTACTGTTACTGCTGCTGCTGCTGTTTCTGCTGCTGCTGCCTTCAGTTACTGTCACTACAACTATTGCTACTTTAGCTGTTGTCACAACTCTTGCTGCTTCTGCTGCTGTAGCTGCAACTGTTGCTATCCAGCTGCTGTAGCTGCAACTGTTGCTATCCAGCTGCTGTAGCTGCAACTGTTGCTATCCAGCTGCTGTAGCTGCAACTGTTGCTATCCAGCTGCTGTAGCTGCAACTGTTGCTATTACCCCTATTGCTGGGATTTTCTTTACCTGCTTCGGCTGTGTTGTTGACGTTGCTGCTACTGCTAAAAGTGGTGTGATAAAAATGATCAACAGGGCATCGATTACTTTGGGCAGCACATCAGCTTGGGTTCTGTGCACTGCCCCAGAGTTCCTTAATGTTGTTGTAAGATCCTCCACAATGTTTGTTCTGCTCGTCACAGGGAGGTGAGTTAAAAGTGTGTGTGTTTATGTTACCTTCTATCCCATGTTTACAATTCGCTGTTTTCAGGGGGGGGATGCTTTGAAAAATAAACATGAATGGTGCACTTGAACAACAAAGTTCTCTCTAAATTATAAGCCCAATATAACATAGTTTTAATAACATAAATAGTTTTAAGATACATTCTGAGGTGTTTTTTTTTTAATTTTGTATGCTCAATCGCTTTCTGGTGTGTGAAAATGCATGCATGATTTGTAATCCGTGCATAAATACACGTACAATAGGATGTCAGAGTAAATATATATTCTGAAAAAACATCATTGAGGAGTTCCAGAACAAGTTCTTTTCCTATAAGATGGAGTCAGTAAGGTGTGCATTTTGCTTATTTATAAAATGAAAAAACAAATTACACAAAAAAAACGAGCAGCAATAAAATGAACAAGACACAAAGAAAATGTACATGTTTATATGTACTACATTCAATTCTAATCGAGTTTTACTGTAGTAATTTAATTATCTAGCGAGTAGTATTGGATGTCATAATTTATTTCATTAGCACTTGTGCAATGAATGATATGATATCTGTAATACGTTAGATAGTATGTGATATTCTAGTTCAAATGTGGAGTCTTTCTCATCGTGTATCATTTTCATCTCAAAATCTATCAAACCGTCTTAGAGTAGTAGCAGTCTTCATTGGAAATGTGTTTGCAAGTTTTGCTGGTTTCTATAAACATATTAGATAGCAAATGGTTTTAGTGCAGATATATATTTAAGGAAATCATATGATTACAAAATCACAAGCATGTGACAACAATTTTTTCCTTCTTGAGGGTTTGTTACAGTTGTTCCTCACTGTTTCATAAGATGACTCTTTTTACTGATACACTGTAAAATCAGGTGACCCTGTTTCGGATTATCCAACATCTAGTGTCCTGGAAGCAAAAAAAAAATCCTAACATTTTAAAATCTGACTTGAAGCAGATGGCAACATGGGAAGGGAGGAGGATGTTAAGGTTTAGTGCAGAAGAAAACTTTGAAAAGTCTGCCTTTCAACGCCCATCTTTTTCGTGGTTGCAGGTGACATTCCCGACCGAGTGTGTGCATACGCGGTGGCGGCCATGTTTACCCAGCCCTGCTCTTACTGCTGTCTGCAGGGACACTGATTTGTCTTGATCTCTGTCTCTGTCTCTGTCTCTGTCTCTGTCTCTCTCTCTCTCTCTCTCTCTCTCTCTCTCTCTCTCTCTCTCTTCTCTCTCTCTCTTTCTCTCTGAGGGAACAAGCCAACAGAGCTAGAGCTGTTATCAAAAGAATCCACGCTAGCGTGGGACTATCTCTTAGGTTGGTGTGTGCCTTTCGGATCTGTGTGATGCTTTCCACATAGAGAGACAGACAGATAGACAGACAGAGACAGACAGACAGACTGACAGGCAGGCAGACAGACAGAGATGTATAAACAAAGACGGATAGAGACAGAGATATATAAAACAAAAAAGCAAAAAAGGGCAATAAATTATGCATGTGGGCCAAAAAACAAATCGAGGATTTTCGATATCGTTCAAAGTGGACTTGACAGCTTTTAGGAAAGAAATATTTTTAAAATATTGTAAATTTGCCGATATCTTGAAATATCTTTTCTCCTTTTTCTGTAAATAATGGATGTGCCTTAGGTAAGCTTTATATGTATGTATGTATGTATGTATGTATGTATGTATGTATGTATGTATGTATGTATCTATGTATCTATGTATCTATGTATCTATGTATCTATGTATCTATGTATCTATGTATCTATGTGTGCGCTGCATGCAGGCATACATGCATGAATCAATGTACCTAGGTATCTAGCCAGCCAGATACCTGCCCGTCTGTTTTTCTGTCTATGTATCAACCTCTCTGTCAAACAATCGACCTATTAATCTGTCTATATGTCTTTCTGTAAGGGTGTTTATCTTTCAATGGGAGGACTAAAAGACATACATAAAGATGGACATGTAAACGAAATTCACACGTCTTCAGAACTACGCAAAATGTGAAAGAAAAATAGGCCAAGTAAACAAAAGCACAAAAAGAGGTCATGTGAATTCAGAAGAAGAGTGGGGGCTGGGTGGGAAAGAGGGGAACTTTTTCATGTACACACATCACAGCCTTTCTATCACTGGAAGGTGAATGTGCAGGTCAGGAAGTCAGAAAAGTTGAGACATGATACACAATTTGCGATACCCTGTGTTTGCACGCAGAAAGTCTTTTGTTTACATGAACAACTTTTGGGGAGCTCGCAGACAGGTCTCTTTCTTAATGATGCTGCTGCTGCTGCTACTGCTGCCTTGGGTATGTCTGCTGATGCTGCTGATGCTGCTGTTGTTGCTGCTGATGCTGTTGTTGCTGCTGCAACTATGTTACTGCTGCTGTGGAAAGATGAAAAAGATCGATAGGGTAGTTTTTGCTTACTTTTTGGACCTTGTGAACTTAAATTCCTTACGTTGCCCAGATCCCTTTTAAGTTGTTGACAGATCCTCTTGAGTGTTTGTTCTGCTCTTCACGCAAGAGTTGAGCTGTGTGTGTATATATTTGTTTTATCTCCTGCCCATCTTTACGCTTGGGTTTTGTCAAAAGAGAGTCTGTTTAGAAAAGCAACATTGGAAGGAGCATGTACACAGAAAGTTGTAATGCGGACGAGGCCTACTTGTGAAACATTCTCACCGAGCGCATGTCCTGCTTAGATACATGTTAATCTATTATTTTATCTGACATTGTTTTCTTGCATGTGAAAATAGGTTTGTACATTCGTGGTGCGAGTGAATGTGTGAAAAGTTAATGTGGAAGTGAAATTTAAAAGTAAAGTTTAGTGCCGAAAGAAGTGTTTTATCCAAAGTGCGTCTACCAAGGTTTGCAATACCTTTCATCCGACCATCCAACCCTCCCACAATGTCCTGATCACAAAACCGACTCACTCAAAATCACCTGATCTTAAGCCAATGGCATCTGGAGGAAAAATGGGGGTGGGGGTCAACTCCAGGACAAGACTTAGAAAAGCTATCTTTTCACCGCCCATCTTTTCCATTGACGCCGTCGCCATGTGCGGTAGTGTGCATTCATGTTGGTGGCAGTGTTTACCCGGAGCTGCATTTCCAAACCACCTGTACCTGTATCTCCAGGGATAGTTATTAGATGGTGTGTTTAGGTTAGAAAGCAAAATACTAAAACCAGTCCAGTCAGATTGCTAACTATGTACAAAACATTCCTGACGTAGATTCTTATCATGTCAAGTCATATTAAGTCTGTGCTTATATATAGCAAAACACAATCAGAGTCTACCTGTGTGTTTGTGAAACCTTTGAATTTTTAAATGAGGATAACAGCCAAAGTTGAGCTTTATGAATTTGTCCAT
>CM060324.1:35694287-35696787 GCA_030674155.1 Stramonita haemastoma
TTTCAGCTGTAGAAGAACTGATTTATTGATTGAACCCTAGCTGAAGATGTTTCCATCTCTTTGTGTGTCTTCTGTTTGTTTCTAGCTTTCTGGGGATTTCTTTTGAGCACCATCCAAGGGGTACATCTATTTTCATTTTGAATGTGAAAGTGCTCAGTTTGTTTATTGTTTTATTTGGGGTTGCTGGGTGTTTCTCACTTTTAAAAAAACAATCTCTGTGGAAAATACACAATTCAAAGAAGAAAGAAAAGAATCAAACACAGAAAAAATATTGGAATGAAAGAAAAAGCAAGTGAAAAAAACAAAGAAAATAGCACAGATACATAAGAAAGAGAAGAAAGAAAGAAAGAAAGAAAGAAAGAAAGAAAGAAAGAAAGAAAGAAGAAAAGAAAGAAAGAAAGAAGAAAGAAAGAAACAGAAAGACAGAAAGAAAGACAGAAAGAAAGAAAATAGCTCTGAGAAACAGACAGAAAATAAGAAAGAAAGAAAGAAAGAAAGAAAGAAAGAAAGAAAAGAAAGAAAGAAAGAAAGAAAGAAAGAAAGAAAGAAAGAAAAAGAACAAATGACACAAAGACAGAATGAAAGATGTTCCTTAAAAAAAGAAAAAAATATATAGAACAATCAACACAGCAAAGAAAGGTGTCTTCTTCCATTGTCTCTCTGAAGCACTTCTACCACTCATTTGTATGCATCTGTACACAGGAACAGATGGGAGGAATGCGTCAAGTGTTCCCACCAGCCCTCGCTGAGTGCCTATCAGCACAATGCCAAGCGCTATAGCTGCCATCGCCTTGGCCTCTGGAGGTATGGATTTATTGATTGACCAGTGACTGAGGAAGTGACCAAACCCTTCACTCTGTTGGTTTGTTTGTTTGTTTTCTACCATCCTTGATTTGCCTGGAGGGTATCTGAATGAACAAAAATACTCACTGTTTTTTACCCTGTCTGCCAGTGCTGAAGATATTCCACAATCCCTCTGTTTCTCTCTCTTTGCTGATTTCTGTAAAATGCCACTACCATCAGCAGACCTCGTCCAATCATTACCAGCTATTCAAGTGCTACTACCATTATCACCAACCATCCAAATCCACTACCATTATCACCAGCCATCCAAATACCACTACCATCATCACAAGCCATCAAAGTACCACTACCATCATCACCAACTATCCAAATACCACTACCATCATCACCAACTATCCAAAATCCACTACCATTATCACCAACCATTCCAAATACCACTACCATTATCACCAACCATCCAAATACCACTACCATTATCACCAACCATCCAAATACCACTACCATTATCACCAACTATCCAAATACCACTACCATCATCACCAACCATCCAAATACCACTACCATTATCACCAACTATCCAAATACCACTACCATCATCACCAACTATCCAAATACCACTACCATCATCACCAACCATCCAAATACCACTACCATTATCACCAACCATCCAAATACCACTACCATTATCACCAACCATCCAAATACCACTACCATTATCACCAACCATCCAAATACCACTACCATCATCACCAGCCATCCAAATACCACTACCATCATCACCAGCCCCCCTCTCCTTACCACAGGCATCCCCTCCCCCTTCCATTCAATCAACTACTACTAACACCAACCCAAATGCCAAATCACTTGCTTCAGTATAGCTTCTTCCAGACTCTCTCTGTCTCTGTCTCTGTCTGTCTGTCTGTCTGTCTGTCTGTCTGTCTGTCTGTCTGTCTGTCTGTCTGTCTGTCTTCTCTCTCTCTCTCTCTCTCTCCTCTCTCTCTCTCTCTCTCTCATCTCTCTCTCTCTCTCTTGCTTTGCCTTCTGCCTTGCCTCTGCCTTGCCTTACCTTGCTTTGCCTTCCTACCCTCTCTCTCTCTCTCTCTCTCTCCTCTCTCTCTCTCTCTCTCTCTCTCTCTCTCTCTCTCTCTCTCTCTTTTCTCCTCTCTCTCTCTCTCTCTCTCTTCTCTCTCTCTCTCTCTCTCTCTTCTCTCTCTCTCACTCTCTTTCTTTCTTTCTTTCTTTCTTTCTTTCTTTCTTTCTTTCTTTGTAAATTGGCCTTAATCACTTTTAGATCATTTTTTAACAGAGCACTTGGCTTTGTAAAGTTCATAGCAGACTGACCTCTTTGGAACCCTTGGCAATGATAAGAATGATGTCTATGGTAATGGTAGTGACAATGACGACGTGTGGGTGGGTGGGTGGTGTTTTAATAAATGAATCAACCCACACGATGTTGTAACTACAACAACGTCCCTTCAATGATTCTCTCATGAACATCCCTCCCCTCATTATTTAGCAACAACTCACCATAGATACAGAACTTTGAAAAACTGAAGCAGGTCACCATGAGACCAAAGCAACGAGGGCCTCTAAAATCGTGCACAATATTTTCTTTTCCTGCATTATGATCAAGATTGTAGGATATGAATCAAAGGTAATGGAAATACACAATCTTTGAGACTACTTACAGGGTGAA
>CM060324.1:35704287-35708717 GCA_030674155.1 Stramonita haemastoma
CACAGTAATCTGCCGGGTCCCCTACACACGCACAAATACAAAAAACCGCACACACAAACACTAGCAAACGCACGCACGCGTCGCATGCATACCCACCCCCATGAATAAGAGCTAAAGAACTACAAGCATTGTGACGCAAACGCCGTTTTCGGGACCTTGCCGCCCGCACTTTTCCGCAGTTACAGAGCCCAGAGCAACAGGACCCTATTCTACACTATGCAGACAAACTGGACACCCATTTTGGATGTGGGTGGCACTGGAATTGTGGCGACACAACGGACAGCAAGATGGCAACCCCGCTCGTACAGAGTCAAGATGGTCGCCTAGAAAACAGGGTACATGGTACGCAAAAATCACCCCTACAACAGCACCCAATAATAATTTCATAATAATATCATGAACCACAGTAATTTGCCGGGTCCCCTACACACGCACAAACACAAAAAACTGCACACACAAACACCAGCGAACGCACGGACACGTGCATGCATACCCACCCTCCCATGAATAAGAGCTAAAGAACTAGAAGTATTGTGACGCAAACGCCGTTTTCGGGACCTTGCCGCCCGCGCATTTCCGCAATTCCAGACCCCACATCCAAAATGGTTGCCCAGTTTGTCTGCATAGAGTAGAATACGGTCGTAGTGCCCTGGCTCTGGAACGGCGGAAAAGTGCGGGCGGCAAGGTCCCGAAAACGGCCTTTGCGTCAGAATGCTTCTAGTTCTTTAGCTCTTATTCATGGGAGGGTGGGTATGCATGACCCGCGTGCGCGCGTTCGCTTGTTGTTTGTGTGTGCGGTTTTTTGTGTTTGTGCGTGTGGAGGCCACCCTACAGATTACTGTGGTGCATGATATTGTTATGAAATTGAATTGGATGGTGTTGTAGCGGTGGTTTTTTATTCAGTGCCACACACATCCAAAATGGTTGCCCAGTTTGTCTGCATAGAGTAGAAGACGGTCTTAGTGCCTGGGCTCTGGAACGGCGGGAAAAGTGCGGGCGGCAAGATCCCGAAAACGGCCTTTGCGTCAGAATGCTTCTAGTTCTTTAGCTCTTATTCATGGGAGGGTGGGTATGCATGCGCGCGTGCGCGCGTTCGCTGGTGTTTGTGTGTGCGGTTTTTGTGTTTTGCGTGTGGAGCCACCCTACAGATTACTGTGGTGCATGATATTGTTATGAAATTATTATTGGATGGTGTTGTAGGGGTGGTTTTTGCCTACACTGTACTCTGTTTCTATGCGACAAACTTGGCTGTGTACAACGGGGTTGCCATCTTGCGGGCCGTGGTGTCGCCACATTCCAGTGCCACACATCCAAATGGTTGCCCAGTTTGTCTGCATAGAGTAGAATACCGGTCGTAGTGCCCTGGCTCTGGAACGGCGGAAAAGTGCGGGCGGCAAGGTCCCGAAAACGGCCTTTGCGTCAGAATGCTTCTAGTTCTTTAGCTCTTATTCATGGGAGGTGGGAGGATGGGTATGCATGCGCGCGTGGGGCGCGTTCGCTGGTGTTTGTGTGTGCGGTTTTTTTGTGTTTGTGCGTGTGGAGGCCACCCTACAGATTACTGTGGTGCATGATATTGTTATGAAATTATTATTGGATGGTGTTGTAGGGTGGTTTTTGCGTACACTGCACTCTGTTTCTATGCGACAAACTTGGCTGTGTAAAGCGGGGTTGCCATCTTGCGGGCCGTGGTGTCGCCACAATTCCAGTGCCACACACATCCAAAATGGTTGCCCAGTTTGTCTGCATAGAGTAGAATACGGTCGTAGTGCCCTGGGCTCTGGAACGGCGGAAAAGTGCGGGCGGCAAGGTCCCGAAAACGGCCTTTCCGTCAGAATGCTTCTAGTTCTTTAGCTCTTATTCATGGGAGGGTGGGTATGCATGCGCGCGTGCACGCGTTCGCTGGTGTTTGTGTGTGCGGTTTTTTGTGTTTGTGCGTGTGGAGGCCACCCTACAGATTACTGTGGTGCATGATATTGTTATGAAATGATTATTGGATGGTGTTGTAGGGGTGGTTTTTGCGTACACTGCACTCTGTTTTCTATGCGACAAACTTGGCTGTGTACAAGCGGGGTTGCCATCTTGCGGGCCGTGGTGTCGCCACAATTCCAGTGCACACACATCCAAAATGGTTGCCCAGTTTGTCTGCATAGAGTAGAATACGGTCGTAGTGCCCTGGGCTCTGGAACGGCGGAAAAGTGCGGGCGGCAAGGTCCCGAAAACGGCCTTTGCGTCAGAATGCTTCTAGTTCTTTAGCTCTTATTCATGGGAGGGTGGGTATGCATGCGCGCGTGCGCGCGTTCGCTGGTGTTTGTGTGTGCGGTTTTTTGTGTTTGTGCGTGTGGAGGCCACCCTACAGATTACTGTGGTGCATGATATTGTTATGAAATTATTATTGGATGGTGTTGTAGGGGTGGTTTTTGCGTACAGACTCTTTTCTTGCACAAACTTGGTGACAGCGGTTCATCTTCGGCCGTGGTGTCCAATCAGTCCACATCAAAAGGTTGCATTGTTGCATAGGTGATACGTGTAGTGCCTGCCTGGAACGGCGGAAGTGGGGCGAGTCCGAAACGCTTCGTCAGATGTTTATTCTTACTTTATTCATGGAGGGGTCATGCGCGTCGCGCGTTCGTGGTGTTTTGTTGCGTTTTTTGTGTTGTGTGAGCCACACGATACTGTGGTGCATATTGTATGAATTATTTGGTGTGTTAGGGGTTTGTACATATCGTTCATCACAAATTGGCTGTGTACAAGCGGTTCATCTGCGGGCCGTGGTTCGCACAATCCAGTGCACACACTCAATGGTGCAGTTGTTGATGGTAGAATCGTCGTGCCTGGGCTCGAACGCGGAAAAGTGCGCGCAAGGTCCGAACGCTTGGTCAAAGTATCTTAGTTTATTGGAGGGTGGTATGCATGCGCTGTGCGCGCGTTCGCTGGGTTTGTGTGTGCGGTTTTTTGTGTTTGTCGTGTGGAGGCACCCTACAGTACTGTGGTGCAAGATATGTTATGAAATTATTATTGGATGGTGTTGTAGGGGTAGGTTTTTGCTACACTGTACTTGTTTCTATGCGACAAACTTGGCTGTGAAACGGGGTGGCCATCTTGCGGGCCGGGATACGCCCATTTCTCAGTGCTACACAGTCTAATGTTGTTCCATGTTTGTCTGGCATAGGTAATACGGTCTAGGCCTGCGCTCTGTAACGGCGGAAAGTGTGGGCGGAAGGTTCCGAAGGCTTTTGCGTGAGAATGCTTCTAGTTCATTATCTTGTCATGGAGTGGGTATGCAATGGCGCGTGCGCGCGTTCGCTGGTGTTTTGGTGTGGTTTTTGTTTTGTGCGTTGGAGCCACGCCTACAATTACTTGGTGCGTGACAAGTTGGTATGAAATTTTATTGGATGGTGTTAGGGGGCGTTGGTTGCCACAATTCCGTGCACACCATCCAAAATGGTTGCCCGTTGTCTCTATGAGTAAATACGGCGTAGTCCCTGGGCCTGGAAGGGGAAAGTGCGGGCGGCAGGTCCCGAAAACGGCCTTGCGTCAGATGCTTCTAGTTCTTTAGCTCTTATTCATGGGAGGGTGGGTATGCATGCGCGCGTGCGGGTTCGTGGTGTTTGTGTGTGCGGTTTTTTGTGTTTGTGGTGTGGAGGCACCCTACAGATCTGTTTGCATGATATTGTTGAATATATTGGATGGGTGTGGTGGTTTTTGCCTACACTGACTTGTTTTCTATGCGAAACTTGGCGGGTTAAAGCGGGGTTGCTCTCGGCTGGCATCCATCATGTTGCGTGCTGGTGTGTGTGCTGGCAGAGGAGTGAAGGTGGAGGGTTTCTCATTTTCCCTTTAGGGGTGTGTCCGTGCCGTCGTGTGTTTGTGTGTGAGTGTTGGAGCATCTTGGGTGTGTGTTTGGGGTTGTTGGTGTGGCACCGACTTCAAAATGGTTTAGGTGTTTTGCGCCTGTCTATGAACTAAGGTGCCCTTTGCATAGTGAACCTAGTGCCCTTTGCGAAAGGGAGGCGGGCTGCGCGAAGCCGTCAATTTTCAGAAGGTTGCGGGGGTCGCTGGGTTGTGTGTGTTTTTGTTGTGCGTGTGGAGGCCACCCATACTGTGGCTGATTGTTATGAATTATTTGTGGTTTGTACGTGTTGCGACAGCTGTAAGGCACTGGCTGTGCACGTGCCACCGTGGTGTGCAGTACACCTCGTCGCGAGGAAACGGCTGCCTGCTCCGAGGTGCGGGGGCGCGTTGTGCGTTTTTTACCAGCGTGGATGATGTGTGGGTTGGGTGTTTTTGCGTTTTTTTGGCATGGGGCACTCATCGGTGGTGATACAATAGGTTGGTGTTGTATCTGTTGCTCGCCTGTCTTGTTTTTTATGAAAATTGGTGTTATGGGTGGTGTTGCCATCTTGGGGCCGTGGTCCTCTAATGTTCCAAAT
>CM060324.1:35721317-35723599 GCA_030674155.1 Stramonita haemastoma
GGTTTTTTTTTTCATTTTTCAAAGTTTATAACGTACGCATTTTATTTTCCAAAGTGTAAAGCGTTTTCGTTAATTTTTTTCACAGTTTATTACGTATGCAGTTTGTTTTGTAAAGTTTATAACGTAAGCAGTTTGTTATCTGAGGTTTATAAGTATACCGTATTCTTTTTTTTCAAATTCTATAAAGTTTTCATTTTATTTATTAAAATGTACTGTATTTTTCTAAGTTTACAACAATTATACATTTTGTTTTTCAAAGTTTATAACGCATACATTTTTCCAAAGTGTGTAGCATTTTCATTTAATTTTTTAATTAAATAACGTATGCATTTTTTCTAGAGTTTATACCTTATGTATTTCACTCTTCAAAAATTAAAACGTATGCATTTTATTTTTCAAAGTTTATAACGTATTCATTCTATTTTTTCAAAATTTCTTTTGAATGTACTTTATTTTTCAAAGTGCATAACGTATGCATTTTAACTATTGAAAGTTTATAACATATGCATTTTGTTTTCTTAAGTTTCTAACGTATGCATTCTATCATGTTAAGTTTACAACGTATACGCGCTATTTTTTTTCCTAAACTGTTCATGTATCTATTTATTTTTCAAAGTTATAACGTATGCCTTTTAATTTTCAAAGTACACAACGTGTCCCTTTTATTATTTTAAAGTACATAACGTATTACTCTTATTTTTCAAAGTTCATCATGTATGTTTTTATTTTTCAAAGTCAGACTTCACACCACCTGTGTGTCAGGGTTGATGGATATCAGGTAGTAACTATCAGCCATGTATCTGCCAAAGTCATAATTTATCTGTTCTGTCACTGTTGGCTTAATGCAATGTCAGGGTGAATCGCCAGGCTCTTTGTCTTTAGAGTCTTACATGAAGGTAGAGTGTTTGTCGCATGTTTGTTTGTTTGTGTCTGTCTGTCTGTCTGTGTGCCTGTGTGTCTGTGTGTCTGTCTGTGTCTGTGTCTGTGTATCTGTATGTGTGTATCTGTATGTGTGTGCGCAATCGCGCGCGTGTATGTGTGTGTGTGAGCGTGCATGCATACGAGCGTGCATACATGCGTGCGTGTGTGTGTGACTGTGTGTGTTTTTGTGTTTGTGTGTCTGTGTGTTTAACGGTTTGAATAACATAGCATTTTAGTTTTATACAGCTTTTTTCCTTCCCCCCTTTATCAGATTTTATCTTTAGGTTTAGAATATTCTTTATAGGCTATGCCGCTTCTGTCGAAAAATTCATTCAACAGCTGCTAGTCCAGTTGCATAGTTTAATTTGCAAATCAAAACCTCCGTGCATAATGAAAATCAATCGTGTATTTTGCAAGCCATCGAAAGTTGACTAAATGGCATGGTCTTCTGACGTATATACGTCCATCTTCTGCATGCACATACTACACAAAGGGAAAGACACAAGTAGATCTTACATCAGATACAAACCTGGAAGGTGAAAAGAAAACCTAACAAAACAAGCCTAACTTTAATCAACAAAGGCACCATGGAATCGAGCTTCATGGCTCCAGAATCATCAGAAACAAGATTCCTTCCCCCTGTTTGTTGTTGCTGTAATTTTTGCTTTAGATATGTAATAATTCCAGCTCTGTTCAATAGCATATGGACTGTCCCTCGTGGGTGGGGTAAAAGTTTCGGGCAAAAACGGGGATTAAACCTAGGTTTCTAGCTGTTAGACATGTGCGTTACCTCTGGACTACAGACTCGGCTGGAACCGTTAGTTTTGTGTACGTTGAAGTTATTGACCTTATGGTCAGAACTGTCTTTTTTTTTAGCTTTCTGTCTGTGCTGGTCTTCGCGTTCTTTGTGTCTTTTGCTTTTCATCTCTCCTACAGACTTTTTCAGTCTGTCTCTTTTCTCCAGCACTCGAAAGTTCAGCATGGGTTCTTTACGTCTGTGTATGTCTGTTTATATGTCTGTCTCTTTGTCTGTCTGGTTTTTGTTGGGGTTTTTTTAAGGGGGGTGGGGGGTTGTCTGGATGCTGTGTCTTCCTTCCTCCTCTTTCTCTCTGCCATCTCATATTTTGTACATTGACTGGAGTGTAAGAAGGTACAAAATAAGAAACAAAGAGACTTAAGTAAATAAGAGTGAGAGAGACAGACAGACAGACAGACAGACAGACAGACAGAGAGACAGACAAACAGACAGACAGAACCAGATTTAAACAGACAGGGTACATACAGACAGATAAAAAACAGACAGACCCAAACAGAGAACGGAGACAGATAGAAGAACGAGAGAAACAGAAAAAAGAAGAAAA
>CM060324.1:35748699-35751199 GCA_030674155.1 Stramonita haemastoma
TTCGCTGAAAAGAGCTCTACAAGGAGGTGTACTAAAAATAAATATTGTTATGCAGTTGTTTGATGCCCTAATAATGCCTATTTTAACGTATGGAAGTGAAATATGGTTTCCTTATGGTTGTAATGTAAAAGATAACTTCAAAATAGATGATTTATTTAAAATGTGCTTAACCAGTCAGTTTCCTTTTGAAAGCACCCACGCAAAATTTTGCAGACAGACATTAGGAGTTCACAAAAAAACAATGGTCTTGCCAGTTTTCGGAGACTTAGGCAGATACCCATTAACGTTAAAAGTTATTAGTCATTTAATCAATTTTTGGATTCACATAATAGATTCAAAAGAAAATAGCTATTTGAAATTGTTATATAATGAAATGCACCAAAACAATGAAAAAGATCACTGGATTTATATAATCAAAACAATAATTCATAAGATTGGATTCAAGCATGTGTGGAATAATCATAGTACATTAAATATGAAAAGATTATGCTATGCCATAAAAACAAAACTTGAAGAATTATACAGACTGTTTTGGAATCAACAAAAAAAGTTATTTTCTAAGCTGAATTTTTACAACTCTGTTTCACATGTTTACAGATTGGAGCCGTATCTTTTGATATGCAGGAATGAAAATTATAGGCGCCTATTCAGCAGATTTCGCACCAGCTCCCATGATTTAATGATAGAGCAAGGGAGATATATGAATATACCAAAAGAAGAAAGAAAATGCAAATGGTGTAACAAAATAGAAGACGAGTAATCACTTACTTGATGTTTGTACATTATATGATGATTTAAGAAAAAAATTTCTATCTAATGTCAATATTAAGGAAATGAATAATATGAATAACTACAACAATCTGAGTAAGTTTTTCAACAACGAGGACTGTCTGCTAGATATGATCAAATATGTGCATGATTCTTTTTCCAGAAGAGCAAGAACATAGATACATTACATATGTAAGAATCTACATCTTTTAAGAATGTTAAATACGTTTACGTTTGGTGTCAAATAAGTCTCGTTCTGACTTAATGGCAATAAAGTTTTCTGATTCTGATTCTGATTCTGATTCTGATTCTGATTCTGATTCTGATTCTCACACACACACACACACACACACACACACACACACACACACACACACACACACACACACACAACACACACACACACACACACACACACACACACACACACACACACACACACACACACACACACACACGAAGTGGGTTTTTTTTTCAATCTTGTAATGCCTCTAGGCTTGAAAGAAAAAGAAATGTTTTGATATGAATAATTAGAATATTCATAGAGAATGAGAGGAAGAGGAGAGAGAGAGGGACAGACAGACAGACAGACAGAAAGATAGAGACAGAGACATACAGACAGATAGACAGACTAGACAGATAGAGAGACAGACAGACAGGGATGGGAGGGGTATAAAAGAAAACCGACTGAAATTAGCTGGTGCAAGCGACTTAAGGATGATCCACATGTAGGCGTATTTGAAGTGGTGCAAACCGCTTGGCCTTAAGCCCAGAAAGCTGTTTTGATTGGTGCAAACGGCTGTGGTTTTACCAATGAAAGAAAGCGTAAGAGAGAATGCAAAGATACAAATGGCTTATTGAAAAGGCCTCGACCTCGTTTCAAGGGGTAAAACACAAAGCACAAGCTATAATGCTTGATACTACTAGATATCTGAATTTCAAGCACCAAAAAAGTCTTTGCAAAGAAGACAGCTTAATACCAAGAAGTTTTGAGGGTTTTTTTTTTTAGTTTCTCGGCTCGAACTCCGGGACTTACCAAATGGTGGGATTTTTGCCTGCGCTACCGTCTCCCTCCTCCCCCCCCCCCCCCCACCCACACACACACACACATCTGTATGTATACTCTTCCAAAAGACAGGACGGGTTTTTAACGTGTGCGCAAGACGTTCTGCGTGCATTTGCACACGGGGCCTCGGTTTGTAATTTCATCCGAAGGACTTTGACATTCAGTTCGATTTTCTTGTCAAACTAGGAAGATAGGGTAAGGCTGGGAATCGAACCCAGAACCTTACAGTTTACTTATTAGGCAGGTGAATGTCTTAAACATCATGCCACCCTCTGTCTTATACCAAAAAGTAATAAGAGTGTCCCAAACTTTTAATGCTTTGTACAAAACGAGAACCAGCTGATATACATAATAACTTCATTTTCCCTGACATGAGCATGATCATTATAATATACAGACATGTCTGGCGTCAAAGCGTTTGAGAAATAAATCGCTTCTTTGATTAATTCTGTAATTTGTTGGCAAGAAAATCACAAAAATAATTTCGTTTTCAGTGGATATAATACCGGTAAACCTATATCTTGATATGAGTATTATTTGCATCATAGTGACTGAGAGAAAGTGATAGACAGAAACACAGAGAGAGAGAGAGAGAGAGAGAGAGAGAGAGAGAGAGAGAGAGAGAGAGAGAGAGAGAGAGAGAGAGAGAGAGAGAGAGAGAGAGAG
>CM060324.1:35756264-35771264 GCA_030674155.1 Stramonita haemastoma
TTTTTAATGCTGCTAAAAAACTCAAACTTTGCTTGAAAAAAATTTTATCTGTTCAAAAAAAATTTTAAAAAAAAAAAAAACCCAAAACTTTTTAAAGCCCCTTTTTTATTATTATTTTTTTTTTTAAAAATAAAAAGAAACACGTGACTTCCAGGAAAAAAACCCCCCTGTACCCCGCTTTTTTTTAAAGGCCGCCATTAAAAATGATATTTTTTATTTTAAAAAATATTTACTTTTTTTATTGCAAAAAAAAATCAAAGGTCAACAAGGCTTTATGTCTTTTTGGGGGAATTTTTTTTTTCAAGGAAAAAATCGAGTTTTTTTGGGAAGTTTTTGGCCCCAGATAAAGATATTTTTTAAAGGTTTGGGTACCGGCCTACTGTAGGATTTTATATATTTTTAACAAAAATTGAATGAACAGAAAACCTTTATTCCCATCACTTTTTTTTGGTTTTTTTTTTTTTTTCCAAAAAAAAAAAAAATCAATCGTGTTTTTTGGGAATTATTTTTAACCCCGTTTTAAAATAAAATATTCACATTTTTACGATTTTAAAAAAATTACGAGGTGACAGCCCCGATATGGCGTCGGCAGCGGGGGGGTTTAAAAATATCATGGATTTTTAAATTGGGGAATATTGCTTCCCTATATAACGTCTTTTTTTAGGCGGCAAAAACTTGGGCGGGGGTTTAATTTTTTTAAAAACTACTTCAATATCAAAATTTTCAGCATGTTTAAAACCCCCCTTTTTGCTTGCAAACCGCAATTTTAAAGGTTTTTTTTTTTAAAAATTTTGTATGGTTTTTGTTGTAAAAAATCAACAAAAAAAACCTTTATAAATACCCCTTATTTTTTTTGGATTTCCCCTTGATTAAAAGGGGAATTAAAATGAGAAATTTTTTTCTACTAGTGTTACTTTCCGTTTTTTTTTTTTTTAATGAAACCCATCAAAAAGGTTTTTTTTGGGGAAAACCCCCCCCTTATTTTCCATCATACCCACCAAAACTTGTATTCTAGTATATTATATTATTTTTTTTTAAAAAGAACCCTCTAAATAAATTAAAAAAACTTGCACTGGTTTGAAATGGCAGTTTTTTTATGTTTTTTGGGGTTTTAAAAGGGAGAACGTCCAAAAAGGCCCCAAAAATTAAAACTTTTTTTTTTTAATTAAAAAATGCTGGTCATTTGAGTTTTTTTTTGGGAATTTAAAAAAAATTTAAAACCTACAATATGTCTGTAGAAACAGTTACTCCCCATTTTTAGATTTTAAAAGGTTTGGGGGTTTTTAAAAGTTTTTTTGGGTCCAAAAAATTTGGTTTTTTTCCCGGCCAAAAGGGGAAAAAGGGTTATTCTTTGATTTTTGGGGTTTTTTTAAAGGGTTCCCTTTTAATATATGGCTAACTTTTAAAAATGGGCTTGTAAAAAAATTTAATTTTACCCCCCAGTCCCCCCCTTTAAAAGAAGAAATCAAATTTAATTTTAGGGGGGTCTCCTTGTTTTTTTTTTGGGTTTTTTTTAAAAATGGAATGTTTCAGATTCTTTTTGTACTTTTTTATCATCCGACTGGACATAATTTAAATAGAATTTTTAATTTTTTATTAACAATTTTAGGGGGGGGCTTTGAATAACTAGTCTCATGGGGCTGGAAAGAAGTTTTTCCTTGAGGGGGGCCAAACCATGCTTGTTTAGAAAGGAAAAGATTTTAAATGCTTTTTTTTCCTAGTGTTTTTCTTCTTGTCATAAATCTGATTTAATGACATTTAGAGAAAAAGCTTGTGTTTTGACTTTCCTTGAAAGATTTGTGATAAATTTGGGATGGCCTTTTTTAATACTTTTAACGTTCTCATGATACAGATTAAAATAGTAGTTTGGGAAAAAATCACCCTAATGTGCCCCATTTATGCATGGACATTGATCTTTTTAGACTTTGACTGGTTATTATTTATATCTTATTTTTAAAGAAAATGCATTTAAATAAATGATAGATGCAGGGCTTACATGATTTGCAATAGTGTTGGCGCACGCACGCTGTCTCCTGCGACTGAAAGCAGTATGAAATAAGGGATGAAATAAATGAAATGGTTTCACAGAAGTGTTAAACAAAAGTATGCAGGTTTGATCTACCACTGGTTGATGTCATTCTTATTTGCGCTGAGGGGCAGGGTTCGTTTTACCTGATAAATGGAGACTTTTTCCCATATTGTTCTACAAAACAGGAGCCTTGAGTAGTCTTAAATAAGATAGGTGGTGTGGTGTGTGTGTGTGTGGTGTGTGTTGTGTGTGTGTTGTGTGTTGTGTGTGGTGGTGTGGTGTGTGTGTGTGTGTGGGTGTGTGGTGTGTGTGTGTGTGGTGTTGTGTTGGTGTGTGTGTGTGTGTGTTGTGGTGTGTGAGGAGAGAGAGGATATCAAGTTTGGGTGGGAGAGGGGAATAGGGAACGGGGTGTGTATGGAAAGAGGGGGTGGGACAGACAGAGATCAGTGAGGATGATAGGAAAAGAGGGATGGCTGATAGATTTTTCTCACGCGGTTTCATTTTTGGCGTAATTCGGTTCAAAATTTTACATGGCTTATTTGGGGCATAATCCTGGGTGGCATTTTTTGTTTTTGTACGGAGACTATGTTCATTTGCCTTCAGGCATGAAATCGCTTTTCCTGATAGGTTGAACTAAAATTTTTGTGATTGAAAATCCCAAAACCCAAAATCCAGAAATTCCGAACACTTAAGTCTTGAAAACTGGAAAGCTGAAGGTCCAGCAAGAAAGCCTGAGTAGTTGATAGGACTTGGCTTGCCATGACATTGTACAATTCACAGAAGATCTGTACCCTTGTTTAATAAAAAGCTACAGACCATAGTGTCCACCTGCTCTTGTGTCCACATGCATCCCAACTTGCATTTCCCAGACCAGCTGCTGGACTGATCGACAACCCTTCCCCTTTTGCTAACTCTTTTTACTAACATTTAAACCACTAACAATTTCCTTTTAAAAGATTCTAACCTGGCCTCATGTGGCACAAAAGGCAGATAGAGAATATGGCACCATGCTGACAGATTGGCAAACCATTTTTTTCTTGGTTTTTGGGGAGTTGCAGAACTTCAGCAAAAGATATGAAATGGGGAGGGGGGGGGGGGGGTTAGGATTTTTGGTTTGTTCCAATCGATTTGATGGGCTGAATGCGTGTAAGTTAAGTGGAATAGGGGTAGACAATTATCTTCGTACTCTGAAGATATAGGTCTATTTTGTTTGTTTTTTTTAGTAACGAGTTTATTTCAAAACGAATTATTAAAGCAAATGTATTGTATGCGTGTTACTGAAAAAAAATGATTGGTCATTAGGAAATAAAGGAAGCATGTGGAAAAAAGAGGTTTTATAAAGCAGGGGTAAAGCAATGTTCAGGGCAGTAGGAAGGAAAAGGGTGACCCACTCTGTTTTGTGTGTGTGTGTGGTGGGGGGGGGGGGGGGGTCAAGATATTGTACTTTAGGAAAATCTATTGAATGACATAACATTGGTTTTTATGATACACGTTCTTGTAAAAAAAAAAAAAAAAAAAAAAAAAAAGCCACAAAATCTGAGCATTTGCTTGTACCTGCGTGCGTGCAACTGGCTCCTTTTTGCTTTTTTGCTTTTTCAAGTCGGAAGTGAAGTTACCAAAATAATTACACTTTGAATTTCAATGCATGTAAAACAATTCTAAAAAAATATCATAAAATGACCTCTACTGTTATACAAGAATATGTAATTTTCTCTAAACGGATAAAGACCAATTTCATGAAATTTGAAGAACAATACAAAACATAGTTAGGACTGTTTACAATCGCATTTTTTTGTCCAATTTCTTTTTTTAAATTCAAAAGTTTGCCACAATGTCCCTAAGGCATTAATATTAAATGGAAACTTCTGGTAAGGGTCAGTTGCAGCAAAGCAAGAAATGCTGCTATATGGGAAAATACCAAATATTGCTTGAAAAGAGACATATGTCTGTGTTGCAAGAAATGCATGTTTTTATGGTGATACCAAAAATTACTTTAAAGGAGAGAGGTATTATCAGTGGTTAAAAATAAGCAAAAGTAATTTCTGATTCCCATGTAAAATATCACTTGTTAAAGTTCAAATAGCTACTCCTGAACCTGACTGATGTTCAAGCTACCCCCCAAATACTGTCGTTTTTAATTCCTACTCAGAATTGCTTTAAAAATAAATTATGAGCAAGCTGTTTTCTTTAAAGTTCTGAGTTTTTTCTTTTAATTTCTGTGCATTGTTTTCCATTAAATTCTTTTGCATTGTTGTTTTCTCTTTAAATTCTGGCATCGTCCGTTTTTCAGTTTGAATTCTAAGAAATTTCTTTTTGAATTCCAAATATTTTCTTTTTGAAATCCAGATACTGTTGTTTTCTAATTAGAATTCCAAGTAGAGTTGTTTTCATTTGAAATCCAAGGATTGTTTGTTTTCATTTCGAATCCCAAGTATTGTTTTCATCTTGAACTCTAAAGAATGTGTTTTCTTTTTGAACTCTAAAGTATTGTTTTCTTTTTTTAATTCGAAGTATTGTTTTCACTTCGAACTCTAAATGTATTGATGTTTTGTTTTTGAACTCTAAAGTACTGCTGTTTTCTTTTTGAATTCTAAGTATTGTTTTTTTTTTAACTCTAAAAGTATTGATTTCTTTGTGAATTCTAAATATTATTTTCATTTGAACTCTTAAAGTATTGATGTTTTCTTTTTGAACGCTTAAAGTATTGTTTTCTTTTTAAATTTCAAATATTGTCTTCTTTTTGAATTCTAAGTATTGTTTTCTTTTGAATTTCAAGTATTGGTGTTTTCTTTTTGAAGTCTGAAATATTGCTGTTTTTTTTTTGAGTTCTAGGTATATGTTTTCTTTTTGAATTTAAAGGTATAGATGTTTTCTTTTTGAACCCTTAAGTATTGCTGCTTTCTTTTCGAATTCTCAAGTATTAATGTTTTCGTTTTTGAATTCCAAGTATTGTTTTTTTAAGTCTAAAATATTGTTTTCTCTTTGAATTCCAAGTATTGTTTTTTTTTTCTTTTTAAATTCCGAGTATGATTTTCTTTTGAATTCCGAGTATTGTTTTCTTTTTAAATTCCAAGTGTTCTCTTTTTGAAATCTAAGTATTGTTTTCTTGTTGAAGTCTTAAGTAATATTTTCTCTTTGAATTCTATGTATTGTTTTCTTTTTGAATTCTAACTATTGCTGTTTTCATTTTGAATTCTAAGTATTGATGTTTTCTTTGAAGTCTTATTTTTGATTTCTTTTCAAACTCTAAAGTATTGTTTTCTTTTGGAATTCTAAGTATTGATTTTTTCTTTTCCAATTCTAAGTATTGATGTTTTCTTTTTTAATTCTAAGTATTTTTTTTTCTTTTGGAATTCTAGAATATTGTGTTCTTTTGAATTCTAAGTATTGATATTCTCTTTTTTAACTCTTAAGCATTGGTGGTTTCTTTTTTTATATCCAAGTATTGTTTTCTCTTTGAAGTAATAAGTATTGGTGTTTTCTTTTTGAATTCTGAGTGTTTGATGTTTTTTTTTTTAATTCTTAAGTATTGTTGTTTTCTTTTTTAATTTTAAAGTATTGATGTTTTCTTTATCAATTCCAAGTATTGTTGCTTTCATTTTGAGCTATAAAGTATTCTTTTCTTTTTGAGTCGCAAGTATTGGTTAAAAAAAATTCTAATGTATTTTTCTTTTTGAATTGAAGCATTATTTTTTTGTTTTTGAAGTCTTAAGTATAGGGGGGGGGTTAATTCCAGAGGATTGTTTTTCTTTTTGAAGTCTTAGTTTTTTTCTGTTTGAATTCTTAAGTGTTTCTTTCTTTTTGGTGTCTAAGTATTTTTTTCTTTTCGAATTCTAAGTATTGATGTTGTCTTATAAATTTTTAGCGTTTTTGTTTAATTCTGAGCTATCTAAAAGTATGAGCAATGATGTTTTTTTTAATTCTAAGTATTTTTGTTTTTGAATTTTAGTTATGAACATTGTTGTTTTCTTTGAAATTCTAAGTATTGCTGTTTTCTTTTTTTTGAAATCTGAGCGATGTTGTCTTCTAATTCTGAGCAGTGATGTTTCCTTTTAAAGTCTGAAAATTGTTTTCTTTTGAATTCTAAACATTGCTGTTGTTTTTTTTTAAAATTCCAATCAAGGTTGTTTTTTTAAATTCTAAGTATTATTTCTTTTTGAATCCTAAGTATTGTTCACTTTAATTTCTAAGCATTGCTGTTATTGATTCTGACCAATTTTATTTTAGATTTTGAGCGATGTTTTTCTTTTAAATTTTAAGCATTGCTGTTTTCTTTTTTATATTTTGAGCAATGTTTTCTTTTTAAAGCATGAACGATGTTGTTTTCTTTTAAATTCTAAGCATTGCTTTTTAAGAAAGACAACTATAAGCATTGTTGTTTTTACTTTTCAATCCTGAGCATTGCTTGTTTTTTGTTTATTTTTAACAGAATCTGAACATTACTGCTTTGTTTCGTAGTTGTAAGTTTTGTAGGGATGTGTGTGTGTGTGTGTGTTGTGTGTGTGTGTGTGTGTGTGTGTGTGTGTGTGTGTTTGTGGTTTGTGTGTGTGTGTGTGTTAGGTAGGTTTCTCTTTTTATTTTTGATTTTACTTCAAAACTTAAGATAAAAGCTTATGAATTAGTATGTATGTTTGAATTTATTTTGTTTGTATTTTTTTTACCTCCAAGTTATATACAAGTGCTTGTAAAGTTTTAAGTTTTTACAGTGATGCTTATGAGTTGATCTGTAAATGTGTATTCGAGGGCTTTTTTGTTTTTTCTCAAGTTGCGTATAAATGCGCGTTATGTGAATGTATGTTTCTGTGAGGTTATTTTATTCCTAATTTCAAAGTATAATAGGGATGATTGTGAGTTGGGTGTTGGTGTGTGTGTGTGGTGTGTGTGTGTGTGTGTGTGTGTGTGTGTGTGTGTGTGTGTGTGTGTGTGTGTGTTTATATTTTACTTCAAAGAAATGCTTATAAACTAGTACTTCAGTGTATGCTTATGTTTCTTTTTTTTTTTACCTTAGATTTTATAGGGGTGCTTTTGAGTTGGTATGTAAGTGTGTGTTAGGTAGGTTTTTCTTTTTCTGTCTTTTATTTCAATTCTTTATCGAAATGTTTGTGATTTGGTATGAATGCGTTTTGGGTTTTTTTTTACCTCAAAGTTATACAGTCTTTTAGAAATGCTTGTAAACTAGTATGTGATTGTGTGTAGGAGTTTCTTTTTTTTACCAAAAGTTTTATAGGGATGCCTGTGAGTTGATTCGTATGTGTCTGTTTATTTTTTTTTGATACTTCCAAGTGATAGTCTTTTAGAAATTCTTGTAAACTAGTATATGAGTGTGTGTAGGAGTTTCTTTTTTTTTACTCAAAGTTTTATAGGGATGCCTGTGAGTTGATTCGTAAGTGTCTGCTTAGGACTTTTCTTTTTTTTGTTTTTTACTTGCAAGTCTTATAGAAATGTTTGTGAGTTGGTATAAGTGTGTTTGTGAGTTTCCCTTTTCTTTTACCTCAAAAGTTATATACATATGATTTTGAGCTAGTATGTGAGCATGTGTTGAGTTTCCTTCTTTCTTTTTTTACTTCAAAGTTCTATAGTATGCTTGTGAGTTGGTTTGTGAGTGTGTGTTTTATGTGGGTTTCTCTTTTTTTTTCTACATCGAAATGGTTGGGAATTTGAGTGTTTTGTTTGAACTTTTTTTTTACCTCCAAGTTTTATAAGATTGCTTGTGAACTAGTTTGTCAGTGTCTATATTTGTTTGCTTTTTTCCACCTTCAAGTTTTATAGAAATGCTTGTGTCTTGGTATAGAAGTGTGTATATTCATGTTTATATACTAAGTTTTAAGTTTTAAAGTGATGCATATGAGTTGATCTGTAAGTGTGTATTTCAGGGGGGTTTGTTTTGTCTTTTTTTTTTTTTTTTTTTACTTCGCAAGTTTTCTGAGTTGATATTTGAGTGTATGTTTGCGCTTTTTCCTGACTTCAAAGTGTTGTAGGGATGACTGTGAGATGTGATGTGTGTGTGTTTGTGTGTGTGTTTGTGTGTGTGTGCGCGCGCGCGCATGCGTGTGTATGTTTCTCCTTTTATTTAGATTTTACTTCAAAGCTTTCTGTATATAAATACTTGCTTTTTTATTTGATTTAATTTAATTTTTAACTTAAAAATGAATTGAAAAATAATTTTCAATTTTTTTATATCGAGGATAATGCAATAAGCACTCTTGTGCTTTTTTACATCCAATCCCCGTGTGTATACAGTTTTGTAAATGTCAACTGTTCCCACTGGCACACGATATGTGTGTGTGTGTGTGTGTTATGACCTTTGCTGTTTGTTTGGGGTTTTCTGTTACTTCTGTGAAGATCTCTCTCTCTCTCTCTCTCTCTCTCTCTCTCTCTCTCTCTCTCTCTCTCTCATCTCTCCTCTCTCTCTCTCTCCTCTCTCCTCTCTCCTCTCTCTCTCTCTCTCTCTCTCTCTCTCTGTGTTTCAGTTAATCTAAGCCTTTTCAAAAAATATTTTTGTAAGCTCTAAAGTTGTCTGTTTGGGGTTTTAGATGGGTTGTTACTCCCAAGCATTGCTTTTCAACGGGATCATTGTTGGGTTGTTGTTTTTGGTTGTTTGTTTTTTATGTTAGCAATGTTTTTGTTTTAAATCTAAGCATTGCTGGTTTCTGATTGGATTTAAATCTGAGCATTTATGGGTACTTTTCTGTTTTAGATGATAGCATTGCTGGTTTCTGATTTGTTTTATATCTAAGAATTGCTGTTTTATTTTTTGTTTTGAATGAGAGCATCACTGGTTTTATCTTATCTGAGTATTGCTGTTTTTCTTTTAAATCCATGTATTATTCAATATTTTAAGAACAAATCTAAGCATTGCTCCTCTTAATAAATTGGAACATTGTTTGTTTTTAAATATGAGCATTGCTCTTAACATCTGAGCATTGCTTATTCTTTTTAATCTGTGTATTGCTTTTTTTTTTATCTGAACGTTGCTGGTTTTTGATAAAACTATGACCATTTCTTTTTTTAAACAAAAAATCTGGGCATTGTTTGTTTGTTTTTTAATCTAAGCATTGTTGCTTTTTAAAAAAATCTGAGCACTGCTGGGTTGTTTGTTGTTTTTTTAATCTGAGCATTGCTGTTTTATTTTAAATCTGTGTATTGCTTTTTTTAAAATCTGTGTATTTCTGGGGTTTTTTTTTAATCTGAGCATTATTTTTTTTAATCTGAGCATTGCTGGATTTTAAAAAAATCTGAGTATGCTGTTTTTGTTTTTAATCAAGCATTGCTGGATTTTAAAAATCTGATCATTTTTTAAAATTCGAGTATTACTGGATTTTTTTGTAAATCTGAGCAGTGGTTTTTTTTTTTAATCGAGCATTGCTGGATTTTAAAAATCTGAGCAGTGCTGATTTTTTAAAAATAAAATCTAAATTTGTTAAATGCAAAATGTATTGTCATTAGTGTTTGTATGGGAGATTTTTGTAGGTATTTTTACATTTGCTAAGTTTTTGTCATTAGTGTTTGTATTGGAAATGGTTGTAGGTATTTTACGTGTTAAATGCAAAATGTTTGTCAGTGTTTTGTATTGGAGATGGTTGTATGTATTTTTACACGTGTTCATTGCAAAATGTTTGTCATTAGTGTTTGTATTGGAGATGGTTGTAGGTATTTTGCATTCGTTACGTAAAAGCCTTAAGTGCTATCTCTGAAAATAGGAAGGAAATCTCTCTCTCTCTCTCTCTCCTCTCTCTCTCTCTCTCTCTCTCTCTCCTCTCTCCTCTCTCCTCTCTCTCTCTCTCTCTCCTCTCTCTCTCTCTCCTCACTCTCCTCTCTCTCCTCTCTCTCTCTCTTTCTCTCTCTCTCTTTTATATATATATATATATATATATATATATATATATATATATATATATATAATGTGTGTGCATGTAATTTGTTACAATTTTTTTGTTTTATCATTAAGCGTATGTTGTGTACACAATTTAAATTTTAACTCGTAGATTTTTTTCAATTCATATTCCAACTTGGATGCAATCTGTTAAAATGAATCATGTTTCAAAATTTTGTTTTGTCTCACAAAAGAGTATTAGATTGGAGTATGAATTCTTGCCTTGGCACATAGAAGTGTACACAATTATGAAACTTGTTGCATTACTGTACTTTAATCTAAAATTTCTCTTAGATAATTGTTTTTTCCTGGGTTTTTTTTTTCTGATGGGTGTGATTTTTGTGTTGGTGCTGAAGTGTGTATGCAAGTTTTTTTTATTCTTTTTTTTGGTTTTGTTTTTAGAGCTATACACTGTACCTATTTTATATTCTTTCATAATGACTTAGGTGTAACACATCATTTGAACTTTTTCTGAGTTGATTTTCGCTTGCTGTTTTTCCTTCTGGGTAATATGTGTTGCGATCAATTCTTATACATTGACATAAAATGGATAGTGTTTTGTTTTTGTGACTGACTTGTTTTCCCTCTATTGTAGGATGGGTCTGTTGTGGTAGAAATGTAGAATATTGGTAAAAGAGTATATACTTAAAACATGTTCTATTTTTCATATGGCCCTATTGAAGAATGATCCCTGTAATTCTCTTGCATAGAATCATTGTCTTGTTTTAGCTTGCTGTGTATTTTTTTTCATAGTTTACCTCAATTGCAAATATATGAACATTTTTATTTACGATGTTTCTTTCGGAGTTATATGTATGTATATTAAGTGATGTGCTTGAATGAAACATTGACATATTCCTTTTTTAGTTTTGCTAATGTGATCACCCTGTTTATGTAAGACTCATTCCTCTTCATATTATACAAGTCTTCAAAAAGAAATGACTCAGAGTGTGTGTATACGTGCGTGTGTGTGTGTGGGGGGGGGAGGGGGGGGGGTGAGCGTGTGTGCGTGCGCGCGTCTGTATATGCGCGCATGCGAATATGTGTGTGTGTTATACAAGTACATACACTTTGTTTGTGGAGTGTTTCTTTGTGCGAGCATGCCTACGCCAAAATCATTTCTTGAGGTCATAGTAAAAGTAATCACTTTTTATACATTTGTGTGTGGTGTGTACATATACAGTCGAAGTAAAAAGTCGAAAAAGTACTTGAGAGCAATTACACGGAAAAACTATATTGGACACGCCGTATAATCGCAATAATTACTTCGAATTTAAATAAATATTTATGATTAATTTTGTTTAAAACGTTTCATGAGACACATAACACACACACACACACACACACACACACACACACACACACACACACACACACACACACACACACACACAACACATTTATGTATGTGTATACACACAACACACACACACACACACACACACACACACACACACCGCACACGCACACACATACACACACACACACACAAGCGTACGCACACACGGACGCACGTACATGTGCCTTGGCGTGTAAATGTTTGAGCACATACAGGCATACCCACATGCGTTCTGTCTGTCTGTCTGTCTGTCTGTCTGTCTGTCTGTCTGTCTGTCTGTCTCTGTGTGTCTCTCCCTCTCTCACACACACACACACACACACACACACACACACACACACACACACACACACACACACACACACACACACACACACACACACAAACACACACTTTGCTGTTTTATATCACTATTTAGTGGAATGATATTGAAGTGAAAAACTGGCGCACACAGTAACACCAATCCTAGGCTGTTTGTCTGTCTGTCTGTCTGTCTGTCTCACTCACACTCACTCACTCACACACACACACACACACACACACACACACACACACACACACACACACACCACACACACACACACACACCACAACACACACACACACACAAACACACACTTTGCTGTTTTATATCACTATTTAGTGGAATGATATTGAAGTGAAAAACTGGCGTACACAGTAACACCAATCCTAGGCTCACAATGAAGGAAAAACCACAGACGAAAATAAACATAATAAATAAACGTAAACTGCAATATAAGTATGTCCGTTTCATTCTAAAATCGTTCTACGTTTTTATTTCAAAAAAGTTACGTACACTACCTAACTTGCATAAGCGTGCGTTTGTATGCACGCATGCACGCTCACCTGTGTGTGTATGTGCGCGCGCGCGCGTGCATGTGTGTAGTGTGTGTGTGTGCACGCGCGCGTGCGTGTGTGTGTGTGTGTGTGTGTGTGTGTGTGTGTGTGTGTGGTGTGTGTGTGTTTCGGTGCGTTCGTGTGCGCAGGTACGTGTATGTATTCTTATCCTGTATATGTATAATGGATCGGTGGTCTAGAACTGACACTCCTGACTAGAGAGCTAAAAGTTCAGGACGGAAGTATGCCATGGTTTGATCCCCGTTTGGCCAGAAACTTTCCCCCCATCCATTAGACCGTGAAGAGTGGTGTGGGCGAAGGCCGTGCCCTACTCTATGCATACAAGCTTTGCAACCGTTGTCGCTGTGTGTGGCGCTGGACGCGCGCACGCTAACCCATCCCCCTGTGCATAAAGCTGAAGAAGGCGCAAAAGATGTGACGAAAACTCAGCTTTCGGGCCCTTGGCACCCGCACTTTTGCACAGTTACAGAGCTTACGGCACCAAGACCGTGCCCTACTGTATGCATACAGCCTTCCCAACCAATTTTGAGGTGTGTGCACTGGAATTGTGGCGACACAGCTGCCCCGAAGAGGACAACCTAGCTCTCACGGGCCAAGTTTGTCGGAAAGAAACATGGTACAGTGTAGGCAATGATGACCCCTACAACTGCCATTCAATAATAATTTCATACAATATGATGCACCACACAAAACGTGCAGGGTCTCCACTACACGCGCGCACCACAAACAAACGCACAAATACCAGCAAACGCACGCACTCGCGCATGCATACACACCGTCCCAGGAAAAAGCTAAAGAAGCATTAACAAAGATGTGACGAAACCGCAGGTTTCGGGCCCCTGACACCCGCACTTTTACGCAGTTACACAGCCCTCAGCAACAAGACCGTATTCTACTCTACGCAGAAAAACTTTACAACCATTTTTGATGTGTGTGGCACTGGAATTGTGGCGACAACACAGCCCCGAAGATGGCAACCGCGCCTGTACATAGCCAAGTTTGTCGTATAGAAACATTGTACAGTGTACGCAAAAATGACCCCTAGAATACACATCAAATAATAACTCATACAATATCATGCACCATAACAATCTGCAGGGTCCCCTTCACACACACAAACACAAAAAACCGCACACACAAACACCAGCGAACGCAGGGACGCGCGCATGCATACCCACCCTCCCATGAATAAGCTAAAGAAGCATTTGGAAAAGATGTGACGCAAACGCCGTTTTCGGGCCCTTGCCACCCGCACTTTTCCGCAGTTACAGAGCCCAGGGCACCAGGACCCTATTGTACTCTATGCGGACAAACTTTACAACCATTTTTGATGTGTGTGGCACTGGACTTGTGGTGACAGCCCAGCGCCGAAGATGACAACCCCGCTTGTACATAGCCAAGTTTGTCGCATAGAAACATGGTACAGACTACGCGAAAATGATCCTAGAACAAAATCAAATAATATATCATACAATATCATGCACGATAGCAATCTGAAGGTTCCCTTCCACACGCACAAACACAAAAAAACCGCACACACAAACAACAGGAAACGCACGTACGCGCGCATGCATACCCACCCTCCCATGAATAAGCTAAGGAAGCATTGGGAAAAGATGTGACGCAAACGCCGTTTTCGGGACCTTGCCACACGCACATTTCCGCAGTTACAGAGCCCACGGCACCACGACCGTATTCTACGCTATAAAGACGAACTTCACAATCATTTTTGATGTGTGTGGCACTGGAATTGTGGCGACACCATAGCCCCGAATATGGCAACCCCGCTTGTACATAGCCAAGTTTGTCGCATAGAAACATGATACATTGTGTTGTGCAACGTTGTGTACATTGTGTTGGGTGGGTATGCATGCGCGCATACATGCGGTCGCTGGTGTTTGTGTGTGCGGTTTTTTGTGTTTGTGCGTGTGGAGGGGACCCTGCAGACTGCTGTGGTGCATGATATTGTATGACAATATTATTTGATGTGTGTTCTAGGGGTCATTTTTGCGTACACTGTACCATTATTCTATGCGACAAACTTGGCTATGCACAAGCGGGGTTACCATTTTCGGGGCTCTGGTTTCGCAACAATTCCAGTGCCACACACATCAAAAAGGGTTGTAAAGTTTGTCTGCAAAGAGTAGAATACAGTCGTGGTGCCGTGGGCTCTGTAACAGTGGAAAAGTGCGGGTGGCAAGGTCCCGAAAACGGCGATTGCGTCACATCTTTTGCAAATGCTTCTTTAGCTTATTCATGGGAGGCTGGGTATGCATGCGCGCATACATGCGGTCGCTGGTGTTTGTGTGTGCGGTTTTTTGTGTTTGTGCGTGTGGAGGGGACCCTGCAGATTGCTGTGGTTCATGATATTTTATGATATTGTTATTTGATGTGTTTTCTAGGGGTCTTTTTTGCGTACACTTTACCGTGTTTCTATGCGACAAGCTTGGCTATGTACAAGCGGGGTTGCCATCTTCGGGGCCGTGGTGTCGCCACAATTGTAGTGCCTCACACATCAAAAAGGGTTGGAAAGTTTGTTTGCATAGAGTAGAGTACGGTTGTGGTGCCGTCGGCTCTGTAAGTGCGGAAAAGAGCGGGTGGCAAGGTCCCGAAAACGGCGTTTTCGTCACATCTTTTCCAAATGCTTCTTTAGCTTATTCATGGGAGGATGGATATGTATACGCGCGTGCTTGCGTTCGCTGGTGTTGGTGTGTGTGGTTTTTTGTGTTTGTGCGTGTGGAGGGGACCCTGCAGATTGCTGTGGTGATATGACATTGTGTGATATTGTTATTTGATGTGTGTTTTAGGGGTCAAAATTGCGTACTTTGTACCATGTTTCTATGCGACAAACTTGGCTATGTGCAAACTGGGTTGCCATCT
>CM060324.1:35776264-35777867 GCA_030674155.1 Stramonita haemastoma
ATGATCATGATGATGCATGATGATGCATGCATGATCATGATCATGACTCCTTGCATCCATGATCATGATGATGATTTATGTTTGTACTTCTCATTGTTGTTGTCTTTGTTGTTGTTGTTGTTGTTGGCGGTGGCGGTTGTGGTGGTGGTGGGGGCAGTAACACAAACACGGTGACCTCCATCTGCTGGCTAATGTGCATACGCCACGTGCGGAAAGCAGCGTCGCCTGACTCCTATTTCATAACACTGGCCAGACAGAGAGAGAGGAGGGGAGAGGAAGAGAGAGAGAGAGATAGAGAGAGAGAGAGAGAGAGAGAGAGAGAGGAGAGAGAGAGAGAGAGAGAGAGAGAGAGAGAGAGAGAGAGAGAGAGAGAGAGAGAGATGAGAGAGGGAGGGAGGGAGAGACAGACAGACCACACAGACAGACAGAGACAGAGACAGACAGACAGACAGACAGACAGACAGACAGGAAGACAGACAGACAGACAGACAGACAGACAGACAGGCAGAGAAAGAGACAGCCAGAGACAGAGACTAACGAGACAGAGACAGACAGACAGACAAGCAGACAGACATAGACAGACAGAGACAGAGACAGATAAACAGAGAGACAGACAGACAAACAGACAGAAAAATAGAAACACAGAAACAGACAGACAGACAGACAGACAGACAGACAGACACTGACTAAGACAGAAAGACAAAACAAGACAGTCAAACAAGAAAACACATACACACACACACCCCGCGCGCATAACAGACGCGCACACACACACCACACACACAATACACACACACGCACACACACACACACAACACACACACACACACACACACACACACACACACACACCACACACACACAACACACCACACACACTCACAAGTAGAGATACTAGCAAACCAATAATAAATGACAAACACGGTGCATTATTACACGTGACAGATGTTGCATAACAAAAAAATAATCGGCTAATGGATGACAGGTTAAATACTGTGTGCCCCCTCGCTTGTGTGTGTGTGTTGAAGCTGAATGTTGAAGAATTAGCTGAGGACCCCTTCCATAAACCCTTTCCCCCCCCCTTTTTTATCTCTTTTTTCTCTGTCTCCTTTTTGTGTCTCTGGGCCCCTGTCTGGGCTCTCTTTTTGTTGTATCTGTCTCTCTCTCTCCCTTTCCCCCCTTTCCCCCCCTTTCCCCGTCTCTCTGTCCTTTCTTCTTCCCACTTCTTTTTTCCCTGTCTCTCCTCCACTCTCCCCTCTTTTTTTCCCCCCTCCCCCTTACCTTTTCCCCTCTGGTCTCTGTCCCCTCTCTTTGTTTTCTGTTCCCCCCCTCTCCTCTTTTCCCCTCCCTTTCCTTCCTCTGTTTTCCCCTGTTTGTCTCCCCTCTCTGTCCCCCTGTCCCCCCCTCTAACGTTTCTCTTGCTCTGTCTCTTTCCTGTCTCTTCTCTGGCCTCTCCCCTTTTTCACACCCCATTCACCACACACAAAACAAAACCACACCCCCACTCACCACACCCACCACACACCCACCCACACCAAAAACACACCCCAACCAAACCCCCCAACACTCACACACAAACATTCCAATCCAATGATTTGCTTAG
>CM060324.1:35777967-35780467 GCA_030674155.1 Stramonita haemastoma
TTCGTGGCCATTTTTTTTCGCCCTTTTCCTGCCTTCCCACTTCTTTATTTTTTTTCCTTCTATGTTTGTCTTTTGTCTGTCTGTCGGTCTGTCTGTCTGTCTGTCTGTCGTTCGTCTGTCTGTCGTTTTCTCTCTCTCTCTCTCTCTCTCTCTCTCTCTCTCTCCCCTCTCTCTCTCTCTTCCCTCTCTCTCTCCTTCCTCTCTCTTCTCTCTCTCTCTCTCTCTCCTTCTCTCTCTCTCTCTCTTCTCTCTCTCTCTCTCTCTTCTCTCTCCTCCTTCTCTCTCCCCCTCTCCTCTTTTTTTTCCCCCCCCCCTTTTCTCTCTCTCTCTCTCTCTCTCTCTCTCTTCTCCTTTTTTGGCTCCTCCCTTTACATAAAAGTATTCTTGATATAAGTTTTAGCCCCTATACTAAATGAGAAATTTGGATATTAAATCCATTTTTAGATATATATTCCCTATGACGAAATCAAAGCTTGTCTTCTTTCGGAAATAATTGCTAATTTTTACTTCTTGTCTGTTTGTTTTAAATTATTTAAAAAAAATAAAACTTTTTTCTTTTGATTTTCCTGGCTGTTATATCTTGATATAATTGTTTTTTTTCCAATTTTAAAAAAAAAAAGGACAGCAGTGTTTTAAAGTGAACAGGCTTTTTGAGGGTTTTTCACCATACCTTTTTTTTTGAGGGCTGGTGCAACTGAAATAAATCATTCTGTCTCCTGCGTCTTTCTCTGTCTCTGACTGTTGAAAGTTCTGTGTCTGTCTCTGTCTGTATATCTGTCTCTTTCTCTGTCTCTCTCTGTCTCTGTCTCTCTGTATATATGCCTGCCTGAGTGTATATCTGCCTGCCTGTTTCTCCGTCTCTCTGTCTGTCTGTCTGTATTTTTTTCTTTCTCTGTCTGTCTGTCCGGCTCTCTCTTTCTCTCCCTCATTTCTTATTTGCGTCTTTTTTTTTAATCATAATCATCATTTGCTTGTTGATTGCTTATTTCAGTTCTCTCTGTGAGTGCTTCTTGCTATTTCATTATTGTCTTCCTGTGTTTTTTGTTTCATTTCTTCATATTGTCTTCACGTTGATTGTTTGTTTGTTTTTGTTGTCTTTTGTTTGTTTGGTTGGTTGGTTTTTATTTAGTTAGAGGTTGGTTTTTTACATTATATTATCCCTAATAAGGGCGGGGACTGGATGTAAAAAAAGCACATGAAAACTAAGACGAACACCAATCAGTTTAATATATTTGTGGCAACATAAAGACTCACTTATATGCTGGGATATCCAGCAAAAATACTTATTGAATATTTCATCTAGAGTTTAATTGGATGGTCTAATATAGCACTCTAGAATTTGTTTTGTTCTTGTGTTAGTTATTGTTTATTGTTGCCTGTTTATCCTTGACATTACTTTGGTTCAGTTGGAGCTAGGTTTATGCCAGAGTGTAAAGTCTTATCTGCTTATAAAAGAGCTCTGTTCTTTTTATTACGATAAAGTTAGCGTGTATTTTTTCTTGTATTTATTTGTATTTACAGAAGAAAGTTGCGTGTAACCCCCCTTCTCAATAGGCCACATTGGGCAATGAGAATATCAAAGCGTCAAAACGTCTACTCTCTCTGTCTCTCTCTCTCTCTCTCTGTCTCTCTCTCTTTGTCTCTCTTTCTGTCTTCTCTGTCTCTCTGTCTCTGTCTCTGTCTCTGTCTCTGTCTCTGTCTCTGTCTCTCTGTCTCTGTCTCTCTCTCTGCTCTCTGTCTTCTCTCTCTCTCTCTCTCTCTCTCTCTCTTTCCCTCTCTCTCCCTTCTCTCTCCCCCCCCCTCTCTCTCTCTCTTCTCTCTGTCTCTCTCTGTCTGTCTCTCTATGTCTGTCTCTCTCTGTCTCTCTGTCTCCTGCCCCCCCCTCCTCTCTTGTCTCTCTCTCTTTCGGCCTATGTAGTCTAGGTAACTATAATCTATATAATATCTGTCTTGAGATTAACACTGGAGTTGTCTAAAAAGCACGTCCCTTTGCTGGATATATGCATATAGACAGTATCAATCCGTTTGTTTGTTCTTTTTTTTTTTTTTATCTCAGTAGGCTTAAGCTAAAAGTTACTTTGGTATTGTGTTGGTACATGAAAAAGGATTTATGTAGTTTGCTGGTTTCCTTTCTTCTCACATGAATTTCTTTTCTTTAAAGCATAGTTTGAGTTTATCATTGCAGTCCCTTATGGGGGACGGGACAGCTCAGTGGTCAGAGCGCTCGCTTTCCCCCAGCCAAGGTTAAGCGGCATCGAGCGTGGTTGCCAGTTGGATGGGTGACTGTTTGTGCGCCTTGGCTACAGTACAGTTCCCCCAGTTCACCCAGCTGTAAATGGGTACCTGCCCTCTTTAGGGTCAGGGAAGGTAAAACAGCAGGAAGAGAGATGGGCGCTGTCCTCAACATGCTGGCCCCTAGAGAAGCTGAGGTCTTTGACGCCTCGCTCCCCTACAACCACAAAGGTTATGGGACACCTTTACCTAGTACCTTACCTTACCT
>CM060324.1:35785467-35787967 GCA_030674155.1 Stramonita haemastoma
ACTACACTATACTACTACTACATACTACTACTACTACTATATTAAATAATACTAGACGACTACACGACTACACACGACTACACTACGACTACACTACACTACTCATCACTACACACACACACAACTACTACACACGACACTTATACAAACGAACGACACTACTCTACTAACTACTACTACAATACCAACTAACTACTACATACACTACACTACTACTACTACTACTACTACAACTACACTACTACTACACTAACTACTCACACTACACACACTACACTACCACTACACACTACACACTACACACTATACAACACTGACACCGCCCACACGACGGACTAACCATGTGCCTAACTAGTATATGACTAACTATCTACTACTACTACTACTACTACTACTACTACTACTACTACTACTACTACTACTACTACTACTACTACTACTACTACTACTACTACTACTACTATTATTATTATTATATTACTACGACGACGACGACGACGACGACGACGACTACGACTACGACTACGACTACGACTACTACTTCTACTACCACTACCACTACACTACTACGACTACGACGACGACGACTACTACTACTACTACTACTACTACTACTACTACTACTACTACTACTACTACTACTACTACTACTACTACTACTACACTACTACTACTACTACTACTACCACTACCACTACCACTACCACTACCACTACCACTATACAAATGAAATCCCCCCATGGGGATGCCATGGGCCTAACAGTAAAGATAGCATCCCCCATCTTCTGGAAATTATGTACTAGGAATTCCCTCTGTTCTACCCTTCCCTTTGGTTTCCGCCTTTTTTGTTTTCGTCCTGTCTTTCCTTGTCTACTTTCTGCCGTCTTGGTCCACTCTCCTTTCTCCTGCCTTTATCCAATCCACCCCTCCCCCCCCCCCCCACAGCCCCAGACAGACCTAAAAGTAAACAGGTATCTCCTATGACCAATTCGGTTATGCCGGGTTTGTTTTGTCAGGCATTTAGCGGTAGCGCAACGCATTTTCACTCATATGACAGACAATACTTTAATCAACGGTAGTGAAACAGTCACGTACGCAGAGTCTTACCAATGAGGAACCGTGGTTTTTAACCAAACAACAACAACAACATTACGACAACAGTACAACAACAACAACAGTCATGAAAGCTACACCATTTATTTTCTTCTATTTTCTCGGTGGGATACGAGAGTGCAATACTTTGTTTTTGTTATGTTGCATGTCTACATCTCAACCCATGATCAATACTTTAATCTCAGTATTCTACTCTCCTGTCTCCAGTGTCTGATCAATGTGTTGTACTCACTACTACATGTTTCACAGACAATACAATCAGTAATTATTGTTGTCTTGAGACTGGGTATTTAGTATTTTTGTTTTGACGGTGTTACTGTCTCCTGTGCTGCGATGGCCAACATTCTTTTTGTTTTTCTCTCTGATGATAAAGTTGTCCGGATTCTAGACTCACGAAAGGCAGATTTCTGTCCAAAATGTATGTTGTAATATCAACATTATATAACCATTTAATTATGAAGCCGTGATAGCTTAGTGGTCAGAGCACTCGCTTTCCCCAAGAAGCTAAGGGTAAGCAGTTATCGAGCGTGGTTACAATTGGATGGGTGACCGTTTGCGCGCCTTGGCTTCAGTACAGTCCCCTTGTCCAACCAGCTGTACATAGGTACCTACCTGCCCTTTTTAGGGTCATGGAAGGTAAAGCAGCGAGGGAGATGAGAAAAATAATATACTGGCCTCTAGAGAAGCTGAGGTTTCTGATGCCTCGCTCCCCTACAACAACGTGGGTTATGAGACACCTTGACCTTTTTATAATCATTGATAAAATACCTGCCCAACCTCAGTAATAGACATGTGAACTCAGTAGTTTAGGGGCATTTTCATTGAGTTCTGTCTCTTAATGATTGATTCATTTTTTTCTATGGGGGTTGGGGAGTTGGGGTGAGCGGAGGGTGTTCCTCGGCTAGAACTCCGAGGCTTAGCAATGGTGATAGTTTTGCATATTATGCGACCGTTTGCCGCCTACCGTTAAGGTAGCCGCATTCTGACTTCGGGGATGATGTCAAAGCACGGCGGCAACGTGCATGATTGTGTTTTCAAATAATACTATTCAATTTGTTTTCAAGTGTGCCAGAAAAAAGGTTCTGCGTGTATCCGCACGTGCGGATGGGAGGGGGTGGGCTGTGGAATGGGGGTTTCGGGTTACAGTCTCGTCTGAAAGACTTTCCAGCAATCCCTCTCCCTAATCATTGATTGATTGACACTCCAGAATTTGCCAGAGCATGTTGTTTTGTGCTGTAGATTTTTTTTAATGCGCTAAATGGGGTAGCCGTTCATAGAACTACGATTTACCCCACTATCCCAAACTGATAGCATCAAAACCATCGATCACAGTCTAGTAGGCCTTCATCATCAGATCAATCATCATTTTATGCTGATGATTCTCCGA
>CM060324.1:35800467-35807967 GCA_030674155.1 Stramonita haemastoma
TATATATATATATGTATATATATATATATATAATATATATATATATAATATATATATATATATATATATATAATGATAAAAACACGAGTGTATTCAGCTTCATCTCTTTATTTAACAGTGTTTATCAAGTCAACTATATATACATATATAAATAGAGTCGGTAAAGCCTCAACAACATTTGATTTTGTTACAACTGTTATGTAAGAGAGAGGGTACTTTTTGTTGGCGTTATGTATCGTCTAATGGTAACAATACTTATTCTGAATATTTACAACAGTTTCTCTAACTGACGTTAGCGTGGGGATTTTTGTTTTTGTTTGTTGTCATCTTGTTCGAGGACGGAGGGGGGGGGGGGGGTTGTAGGGGGGGGGGAGAAGTGGATGGAGGGGATGTCTGGATATTATTTTTCTGATGTTGTTGTGGTGGTGGTAGTGGTGGCTGTATGTATGGATATATATATATATATATTATATATATATATGTGTGTGTGTATATTTGTGTGTGCGTCTGTGTGTGTGTGCGTGCGCACGCAAACACACACACACACACACACACACACACACACACACACACACACACACACACACACACACACACACACACACGTGCATACTCGCTCGCACATACACTTTCTCCCATTATTTTATGCTAAAATTCTGATATCAGATGACAACAATGGAGATAGCAGCGGATTGGACACCACAGCACAGGACCAGAACCCATCTTATTCTTTTTCTTCTTCTTCTGACTCTTCTCCTCCTTCTCCTTCTCCGTCTACTTCCTCTGCTGCTTTTCCTGCTTCTTCTTCATCTGCTGCTGCTGCACCTGTTGCTCCTGCTGCTGCCGATTCTCCTAGTACCAGGACATACCCTATCCCCAAGTGTAAACGAGCTGCAGGCATTGGGACTAAATACGGACAGAAGGCGGAAGGAAAAATTGTTCCAGAAGGCTTTTTGCACACCATACATGACTGGTTCAAACCAGAAGACGAAGAGCACTCCCTAAGGGCTGAACCTCCCCTGCTGTTCCAGTTTTCACCAAAAAGGAAGGACAAGAACTCTCGGGAAGGGAAAGCCCCGCAAGATGTCAGAAACACGGGTGTGTTAGATACTTCAGAAACTAAGCTAATAAGAGAAGGAGGAGGAGGAGGAGAAGGAGGAGTAGGAGGAGAAGGAGGAGTAGGAGGAGAAGGAGGAGTAGGAGGAGTAGGAGGAGCAGGAGAGCAGGAGGAGCAGGAGGAGCAGGAGAGCAGGAGGAGCAGGAGGAGAAGGAGGAGCAGGAGGAGCAGGAGGAGTAGGAGGAGAAGGAGGAGAAGGAGTAGGAGGAGCAGGAGGAGCAGGAGGAGTGGGAGGAGTAGGAGGAGACGGAGGAGAAGGAGGAGAAGGAGAAGAAGAGGAGGAACAGAAGACTACTTCAGTAGAGGAAACCGCACCGCTTGGAGCAGTGGGAGGAGTAGAAGCAGAAACTCCGTCACTAGCCAGTGACAATCAGCAACAAGATGACGTCCCTACAGGCTCGGGAATCTTGGAGAGAAAGCTGAATCCTCCTCAAGAAGCAGTAGAAGCCCTGAAGAACGCAAGCCAGGAAAAGCAGACAGGACCTCTAGAAGAACTAGAACTCCTGGTACTAGGAGACGGAGGAGAAGGAGGAGAAGGAGAAGAAGAGGAGGAACAGAAGACTACCTCAGAAGAAGAAATCGCACCGCTTGGAGCAGTGGGAGGAGTAGAAGCAGAAACTCCGTCACTAGCCAGTGACAATCAGCAACAAGATGACGTCCCTACAGGCTCGGGAATCTTGGAGAGAAAGCTGAATCCTCAACGACAGAGTCCCACAACCTCACCTGACGCATCCCCAACAGCTCTGCAGGCATCCAGCAGCCTCGATCTCTCCTCCTTCTCCTCCTCCTCAAGAAGCAGTAGAAGCCCTGAAGAACGCAAGCCAGGAAAATTAGACAGGACCTCTAGAAGAACTAGAACTCCGCCTCCTAGACCGCCGTCTGCCTTTCAGTCTGTCCGGGACAAAATGTCTCAGCCGAGAAGTGAAGTAGGATCATCGGGGATTCTCTCAACATCATTAACATCATCATCATCATTATCGTCATATCTAGCGCCTTCTCTGAGCAGTACCGAAGCCTCGGCGACGTTCCAGGGACCCTTGACTAGTAGCTCAGTTGAAACCATTGAAGGAGGAGAGGAGGAGGAGGAGGAGACACCATCTTCAGATCAGTCAGCAAGACATCACCATCCCTATACTCAACCACCCCCACCATCACCACCACCATCACCATCATGTGGTTCTCACCCCCTGGCCACCTCCTCCTCACCTTCAGCAGAAGTTGGGGGATCAGAAAAGGAGTGCCAGGAATCCTCGAGCACCCTATCACCAGAAGACACAACAAGGGAAGAAGGCGCCCAGAGTGAGAAGAAGAAGTATGACTTAAGCAAGTCTGTCCGAATCCGTCCATGTTCCTCCCCTCGTGAGAGGAGCGTCCCAGACTCTCGTCGCAACAGCAGCAGCCCTCCGGAAAGCCCGGAAAGAAGGAAGAAAAGTCTCTCTGCCTATCTGCCCCTGCAAGACTGGGAGGAGAAGCAACGGTACGTGGAGAGAATGCGCAGAAGCTGGGAGAGAAAGCAGCCCCTGAAGTGGAGGGAGGACTATCATCCCGAAGTGCCTTCCTGGAGGGTCAGGGCCCCGGATGATTTGGACCCGGATCTGGAAACCACACACGAGGTAAAAAGGTTCAATTCCCGTTTATGGTAATCGTTTTGATAACTTTACCCTTTTTTTGTTTTTAAACTGAGATTTTTTATGACTGACCTGAGGAGGGAAATTGGATGAATTTAAATGCTTGGACTGCAGGATAGCCACAAACGCCACTTCGCAAACTACTGGGGTTTGACTTCAATCCCATGGGTCCATGAAGTCGTGGGTTTAAAGCTATGAAGCGCCTGTGGGGATTATTTTTACGATCTCCCAGGTTAACTTCAGGTGCAGACCTGCCAGTGCCTTATTTCTCTCCGTGTAGAATTATACATGTACACAGGCAGAAGATCAAACACGCACGTTGCAGATCTCGTAACTAATGTCAGCGTTCGGTGAGTTACGGAAACACGAACATACCCAGCATACATCCCCGAAGTCAAAATGTGGCTACCTTTATGGTGGGCAAAAACGGTCGCATACGCACGTGAAATTGGTGAACTCGGAGCTCCAGCTGAGGAATGGAAAAAAAAAGATGATCTAGACTTTCACCTGCCTAACAAGTAAACTGTGAGGTTCTGTTTTCGATTCTCAAACTTGCCCTTTATTTCCAGTTTAACAGGAAAACAAAACGGAATGTCAAGTCTTTCGAATGAGGCTCCAAAGCAGTCAGACTCGTGCGCAGATAGCCTTTTATACGTCAAATATGGATGGCTGATCTAGATATGACGCACCTACCTAGAAAGCGAAAACTCCATGTTCGAAACACGTTTGTGCCTAAGCCTTCTCCCTCATCCCACTAGAACCTCAGTGGTGGTCTGGGTGCTTGTCTTTCAGTTGAGACAACAAACTGAGGTCACATGTGCAACACGCAATTACTAGCAAAATTAAAAGAACCCACAAAGATTTGTTCCTGGAAAAAGTTTGTACAAAAAAGCCACTCTAATAGGGAAGCAAAGACACATGCAAACGTGAAAAGAAATAAATAAGGTGGCGCTGCTCTATCGTGGCAACGGGCCCTCCCTAAAGAGAGCAGCTCAACTTTCACGCAAAGAAAATAAATCCGCCGTGACTTAATCCCTATGACAGTTTACATAAAAGGGTATAAAATAAAATAAAATAAAATCAGAAAGAGCAGGGAGGTAACCCTTGACTGCCCTGGTTACATTTGCGAGTTTAATTCCCAACTGTATCCTTGAAGTCGGAATGTAGCTAACTAAATGGCGAAAAAAAAAAAGGGGGGGGGGATAGCGGTCGGATACGCAAGAATCTCAATAGTGAACCTAGGAGCTCCAACCGAGCTAGAAACAGACAAAAATGAACGAACAAATGAATGGTGTGATAAATAAATTACTAATGAACGAACGAACAAACGAACGACTGGATAGATGAACTGTTTATTTAAAAGTTTCTACCTCTCCAATGTAATGAGTTGGAGAGAAAATCCCCCCCCCATCGGAACACACACACACACACACACACACACACACACACACACACACACACACACACACACACACACACCACACACACCACACACACCACACACACACACACACAACCACCACCAACCACCACCACCACCACCACCACCACCACACCACCACACCACACACCACACCACACCAACCACACCACATCACAAACACACACACACAACGCACCACACCACATCACACCACACCACACCACACCACACCACACCACACCACACCACACCACACCACACCACACCACACACACACACACCACACACACACACATACACACACGCACATCCCCCCCCACACACACACACACCCCACTACAATCCTAAAATTTCTTCCCTAACTAAAAAAACACCCCACCCAAACTCCCCAACCAACCCACCCCCACACCCCCACACCCCCACAACCCCTAAAAACACACTCTTTGTTTCAGCCACCCCGGGTGGACGGCCTCAGAACGATAGCGGACCAGCTTGACCAGTGGTCATCACTGGACCAGGGTGCCCGTGTCCTCGCCTACTCTTTCCTCACTCCGGCAGAGTCCTCGAGGCAAAGTTGGCGTCCGCATATTGGCTTGACCACTGGCGAGTTACGAACGTTAGCAGAGCGCATGGCAGCCGTTTTGCAGAAGCGTTTCCTTCGTTTTACCGCTACTTTCCCTCTTAAAACGGAGTGGTGGTGTGCAACCTTCTGCCTCCTTCCCCTGAACGTCTGGTGTTGGATATGGGCATCATTTTGTCTGAAGTAAGTGAAGTGAGTGAGTGGGTGGGTGAGTGATGTGAGTGGGTGAGTGGGTGAGTGAGTGAGTGAGTGAGTGAGTGAGTGAGTGAGTGAGTGAATGAATAATCTTTCTTTTTTCAAAGGGATACAAAGTATTACATACTTTTTTTTTTGGTGAATGAATAAATGAATGAATAATCTTTCTTTTTTCAAAGGGATACAGAGTATTACATACTTTTTTGGTGAATGAATGAATGAATGAATGAATGAAGAATGAATGAATGAATGAATGAATAATCTTTATTGTTTTCAAGGGTTACAGAGAAAGTATCACATACATTTTTTAGTGAATGAATGAATGGATGAATGAATGAATGAATGAATGAGTAATCTGTATTTTTCAAGGGTTACAGGGTAAGTATTACACACTTTTTTTCATCGAGCACTTGTCCTGATTAGGGAGTATAGCTATAAAAAAAAAGATTTAAAATTAAAAACATAAACGTATTAGCAGAAATCGGCATCACCAACAACAATTCAATCTATAAATATTTTAGAAAGGGAGATGGGATACATTCAACTAACCGCATAATCTCCAATTGCATACATTGGTATTTATTTAAACAGAAGAGATAGATATGTATTCACAAACACATAGTCCACAGCTGACCCGAACATTAATGTCAAGACAAATGCACTGAGTATAATTATGCAGAAAAAAAGAAATATAGATATGAAATATAGATATGTACATATAAAATATAAATGTACGCTTAATCTTCGACAAAAATCTTTGATAAGACTGAAGTTGTAACCAGCTTTTGCAGTCATATATATATATATATATATATAATATATATATATATATATATAATATATTATAATATATATATATATATATATATATATATATATATATAAAAGATTATATTAACACTTCATAACGGCATGAATTTCATATCGAGGAATAATTGTTCTCGCCGGCCTCTTAGTTACAATTGACGTCAATAGCTAGTTTCTTAAAATAAAAAAGAAAAAAAACAAACACCTTTGTGCGTTGACAATGTAGACATAATTAAACCTAACTTATGTCTGGCGTTCCGCCAAAAAAGAAAATAACAACACATTCACGACAGTGACAACGACAAAGACGAAGACGACAACAACATCAATCATGACAACAACAATACCACCACCTACACCACTACCAATAACAAAAAACCACAAAACCAGTTCCTCTTTTTTTAATTTTTTTTTAAATTCCAGACATAGTTCTGAGTTTGGACTGGGAGCCCAGAGTAGGGAATCGGAGGAGGACTACATCCACTATGTGCTGGACGCTGTGTGCCTCGCGGAATGCTACCTGGTCTTCTGTCTCCAAGACTGCCCCTTCTTCCGACACTGACGCTCCAAGAAGGGCAGACTCACGGACAGACCAGACCAGAAGCGCAGAAAAAGTAAAGCAAGCTCACGTACAGTCAAAAGTCAAAAATCTTTTTTTTTTTCTTCACTTCCAGTTGTAACTGACAAGTACGAGAAAGAAAAGCAAGTTTCACGTAAGTCAAAAGTCAAAAATCTTTTTTTTTTTCTTCACTTCCAGTTGGTATACTGAACAAGTACAGAGAAAGTAAAGCAAGTCTTCACGTAAGTCAAAAGTCAAAAGTCTTTTTTTTTTTTCAACTTCCAGTTGGTATACTGAACAAGTACGGAGAAAGAAAAGCAAGTTTCCACGTAAGTCAAAGTCAAAAGTCTTTTTGTTTTTTTTTTTTTGTTTGCTTTGTTTTTTAACTTCCAGTTGGTATACTGAACAAGTACAGAGAAAGAAAAGCAAGTCTCCACGTAAGTCAAAAGTCAAAAATCTTTTTTTTTTCTTTTTTTTTAACTTCCATTGGTATACTGAACAGGGACGGGATAGATAGTTCAATGGTTAGAGCACGCGCTTTTCCCATAAGCAATGGTTTAATTCAAGCAGCATTTAGCGTGGTTAGGCTAACCACATGGATGGGTGACCGTTTGTGCGTCTTGACTTCAGTACTGTCCTTCAGTTCACCCAGCTGTAAAATATGGGCACCTGCCCTCTCTCTAGCGTCAGGGGAGGTAAAGGGGAGAGGAGATGAGTGCTGCCCTCAATAATGATCGCCCCTGGAAAAAAAACTGAGGTCTGACATAATATATCGTTCCACCAGCGACCGCATAGGTTATGGGAACACTTTTACTTTTTTTTTTTTTGCACTGAATAAGCGACACCTTTGAATAAATAAGGATGAATGAATAAGACTGCTTCACAAAAAATTCCGCTGTGCTAGTGAGCATCTTGGGGGTATTTATCTATTTGTTTTGCAGGTAGTGGGAGTGACTGCAGGAACAGGGATGGTGAGAGACCAGCAGGGTTCCTGAGCAGTCTGTGGCTGCATGAGGACCTCGCGCATTTTCAGGACTACCAGCCCCCGAAACTGAAAGCTGATGACCCTGCCGTTATCTTCCTGGACACGGATAGGGAAGGTCTGTTTGTTTACTTTATTTATTTATATAGTTAGTTATTTTATTTATTATTTTATTTATTTTACTCTTTTCTATCGAGGATAATGAATAA
>CM060324.1:35810467-35812967 GCA_030674155.1 Stramonita haemastoma
CAGCAGTAGTCGTAGTAGCAGTAGCAGTAGCAGCAGCAGCAGCAGCAGCAGCAGCAGCAGTAGTAGTCGTAGTCGCAGTCGCAGCAGCAGCAGCAGTAGTAGTAGCAGTAGCAGCAGCAGCAGCAGCAGCAGTAGCAGCAGTAGCAGCAGCAGCAGTAGCAGTAGTAGTAGTAGTAGTAGCAGCACAGCAGCAGTAGCAGTAGAGTAGCAGTAGCAGTAGCAGTAGCAGTAGTAGTAGCAGTCAGCAGCAGCAGCAGCAGCAGCAGCAGCAGCAGCAGCATAGCAGTCAGCCAGCAGCAGCAGCAGCAGCAGCAGCAGTAGCAGTTAGCAGTAGTAGCAGTAGCAGCAGCAGCAGCAGCAGCAGCAGCAGAGCAGTGCATGTAGTAGTGTAGTAGCAGTAGAGCAGCTGCAGTAGCAGCAGCATAGTAGCAGTAGTAGCAGTAGTAGCAGTAGTAGCAGTAGTAGCAGTAGCAGTAGCAGTAGCTGTAGTAGCTGTAGTAGCGTTGTAATAGAAGCAGTAGTAACAGCAGCAGCAGCAGTAGTAGCAGCAGCAGTAGACGTCGTCGTCGTCGCGTCGTCGGAGGAGGAGGAGGAGGAGGAGGAGAGAGAGGAGAGGAGAGGAGGAGGAGACGCGGTTGTTGTTGTTGTCTTTATGGATATATATTTCAATTTTCTATGACTTTTTTGTTTTTCTTTATCTTTATTCTAATATATATATACAATATATATATATATACAATATATATATATACAATATATATATACAATATATATATACATTATATACAATATATATATATATATATATATATATATATAATATATATATATATATATATATATATATATATATATATATATATATAAAACAGACAACAATGATAGTTGCTGTTTGAGTGTTCAACCACAAAGAAAAGAAAAGAAAAAACACACCTCAAAACTCAATCCCCCCATTCTGTCTGTGCCCCACACAGATCGCCATGGAGGACCCGGACAGACGCGGAGCTGGAGGAGAGGTCTTACTACATCTGGACCCAAACTCGACACGGAAGGTGAGCCCTCTGATGGTCCGCACCCTGTACAACATGCCCTGCCCTATCAGGCGCCGTGACGGGACCTGGACCTGCCTGGAACCTTTCACCTGGACGCCCCTAGACCTGCTCGGGTACGTGGACGACAGCTTCAGGATCCACGTGGTGGGCCACACCCGCCCGATCATCTCCTCTTTCAACTCTCAGAACGGACGATGGGAATCGCTACATCTCCCGTCCCTGGCAGCGGAGTTGAAGACCCGGCACGAGGAAATTGTGGAAGCTGAGATGGTGCATCTCTTGATGGAGGATCAACACCATCCCGAGAACTGTTACAAGCACGAGATGGTCGCCGTTCTCTGCGTCCGTTCCCGTTATTGGGCCGAAGTTCTGCAGCAGATGCGAGACCGGAGTTGTCGGAGGTACCTCCGTATTCGCCGTGTCCCGCGTCTGGAGAATGGGGAGGTGGACAGAGCTAGACTGATGGGGGTGATCTGGTCTGGGGAGGAGGAGGAAGACGAGGAGGAAGACGTGGTGTTGGGCTTCGATGAGGATGATGATGATGATGATTCTTTTGTGGAGGATGGGGATGAAGAGCGGCGAGGGTCGAGATTGCTGGACTGCTTGTTCTGTTTTCGTTAGTGGTTTATCTTTATTATTTTTTAGACTGTTTTTTTTTTTAGAGGATCGCTGGTTTTAATCAAGGAAAAAAGATGGAACTTCATTTATTTATTTATTTATTTTTTACAATGGTTTGAATCGGTTGACATAACTGCTGTCATTTGAGTTTGTTGGGGTTAGGATGTAACTTTTTACCAGTTTTTTTTTTAAAAGATGGAACTTTTATTTATTTATTTATTTATTTATTTTTACATTGGTTTGAATCGGTTGAGATAACTACTGTTATTTGAGTTTGTGGAAGTTAGGATGTAACTTTTTACCAATGTTTTTAATGGTTCTAACCTCTTTGAATATACCTGGCGCTATTTTGATTTGTTTTGTTGTTCTAGAGTGTAACCATGGACTCTTTTTTAAGATTTATATTTATTAATGCTAGAGCGCCCTACTGTTAGGGTCATATTTATTATCTTTCTTTAAATCATTTTTAAGACGTTTTATACACCTCGTTACAATGAAAGTGAAGGTTTTTATGGTTTTAAGATTTGGCTTTTCAATCATGAAATGTGTGGGTTTAAAAAAAAAAAACCTCTGGCTTGCTTTTACAGGCAGGTTGAATGATTTTGGAGGTCTTTTTTTAAAACGATATCTTGCACCACAATATACATTAATGCATGTAAACAGGTTGAAAAATCAGACCGAAAAGGTCATTTGTATACAGGCTTCATGTAAAGATTAAAGAAGAGAAATTTGCACGTTATATGAGTTGTTATGAAATATCATACTATTAATAGTTTTGTGACTGTGCAATATATTTCTATTTTGATCGAGCTATTTTATGCTCACTACCT
>CM060324.1:35825467-35837967 GCA_030674155.1 Stramonita haemastoma
CAAACACGTAAGCGCACACACACTTGACCGTGCAAAGTTATTTCGTACCTTGCTAGCATAAAAAAAATAGTCTGGCCAAATTGACAAGGTCATACAAACATTTTTTTTGGTTATAAAAACAAAACAAAAGATTCATTCCAACAAAAGAGTCTGATTTGTTTCAAGTTTTGTGTAAAAAAAAAAAAAAAAAAAAAAAAACAACCCAGAAAAATGGAAACGGAAAAAAAAGAGGGGAAAAAAATGCCCACCTCCTATGTCGAAAAACAAATGAAAATTAGTCTAGCTTACATCCTAAAGAATTCCACCATCAGGATATCCTTGTGTATAGGAACACACACCTTCCTTCAGAGATCACGCGCGCGCGCGACGCGAGCACACACACACACACACACACAACACACACACACACACACACACACACACACACACACACACACACACACACACACACACACCACCACCACCACGCACGCACGCACAGGACGGATAACCTAGCGTCAGACATTGCGCTCGCTTTGACGACCCAGTTTTGAATCCGTTCGAGGGGATTTTTCCCTGGAGTTAACACCATGCTGACTCCACTCTCCCAAAAGTCCGGATGAGACTATAACTGAGGCCCCGTGTGCAAACGCACGCAACATCTGCGCACATGTTAATCCTGTTCGCTTTCGTAAGTGTAGGTTATTGTGTGCCAGTTGGGAACGATGACAAGATTGACAAACTGCATACACCGGACTGAATGTAAAAGCACATGCGTGCATATTCCATATCCTGTATAAAAGAATAGGGTATCTATAGATATGTTATATAGATCTGCTTTTAAGAAGTTGTGTGTCAATCGTATCAAATGCCTTTTTGAAATCTACAGAGAACACTCCAGAAATTTATTGTCATTGATGTTTGATAGCAGTTGTCTACAAGATAGTCAGTGCAATGTGGCGTTTTAAAAATTTATTTTATTTTATACACTTTATGTCACGGGTAATTTGTGACGCTCCACACATAATGAGACGGATGCACATGAGGTCAATTTTTATTATTGAATGTTAACTGTGCAATAAAGTGGCTATCAAATCAAAACAGATTGTATAATGACATCTGTGCAACATTATTACAAATTGAAATGTAGACTGCATGGATGTGACAAAAGACGGGCAGTTTATTTTAACGGTTGTCAGAATGAGTGCTTTTGGTATTTCAAAAAATTAAAGCAATGAATAAAAATGATGCCTTGATTTTCATTATAAGTTAATAAACAGATCCTAGTTTATAATCAATCAAATCACAAAATTGACAACTTGCCCCCACCTGCCTTTAATGGCTTCCTAGCGCAAAATTGGTTATGTGCTAAGCGACTTTTCGTGTGAGCGTCAATTTCTCTGCGTGAAATTCGGGCTGCTCTCCCCGGGGAGAGTGGGTCGCCACAAGTGCAGCGCCTACCCATTTTTTTTTCTGCCCCTCAGGGATGGTGTCTAAACACGACACCTGTGTGCATGCTGTTGGTTTTTTTAAAATAATAATTTTGTCATCTGTTCCTACTGGCACACGATGGCCTGCTGTTCCGAAAGGCGGAACGGGGTTTTAACGTGTGCGCAAGATGTTCTGCGTGCGTTCGCAACGGGGCCGCGGTTTATAGTCTCATCCGAATGACTTTGACATTCAGTTTGATTTTTTCGTCAAACTGGGAAGAAAGGGCAAGGCTGGGTACGAACCCAGAAACTCACGGTTTACATATTTGGCAGGTGAACGTCTTAACCATCCTGCCACCTTCCTTCTCAGATGGTTTTCTCTAAATCCGGACTGATTATGGTGAAGTAGGTTGTTGATATCTATATAACGGACTAGGTGTTATTTGATTTGTTTTCCCAGGGGTTTTGAAATAGTAGATGATTGCTATATTGTGATGGATTTTTGAGGTGAAATATCACCGACTGCCAAGTGAGAGCCTTTGCCACTTTGCAGGCCTTGGAACGTTATTTTATGACAACTTTTTTATTATCTAATATATAGTTTAAATTTTTTATATAGAGGAGATGTTTACAGAATTTTGAGGACACCTGTTGCGAGGGTTTTAACGGCGTAAAAGTGAGTGACACACGGGACGGTTATCGTGACTGGATCGAAAGATATAGTCGATACCACACAGTCTAAATTGATGGAAAATTTTGTTCCACAACAAGGGTAATAATAACTACTCGCGTTTTTGCTTTCTGCTGGTGCGTGTTGTACGACTAGTGATTGGTGTGTGTGGTGTGTAGTTGTTGATGTTTATCGTGTTAGCTGTGTTTTATGTTGGATAACTATTGGCTGAGTTTCTATTTTGCTCTTTCCATCATGCATTGGGCAGGTGGTTCCAAGACCTTTATAGACATCTTGAATAGATGTTGTATGCAAGTTTAGAAGAATGTCTTAATTTGTTTTATTTATAATGTGGTATTGCAGTAATGAGTTGTCTTGCTATTACAAGAAAATGTAAGTATTTTAAGTTGTCCAGTTAAAAATCTTTGTTAAATTTGATTCTACAGTGACCCACTGGTTCTGATTTATGCTTGCCTAGCAATCTTAATCTTTGTGGCGATGTAAGTTTACTCGATTAATTTTTTTTTCACATTTTATGTTTTTAAAGGGAGTTTTTGTTTTGATACATAAATTATGTTGGTTTAAAAAGAAATGTAATACCGGGTCTGAAAGACCAAGAACTTTCCCGTTAAATGGATTGAAACTGCAACAATTCGCTTTATAATGCCCTTATTTATTTAATATACTGGAATGTCCTCTAATTTGACTGTTTTAAACAAGCTTTTAACAACAAATCTGTGGATTTAATGGAAGCTAAGTATGCCGGGTTTGTCAAAACACTTAGTATTTCCACTAGTCTAAAGATTCAGTGAATTCAAAACAATGTTTATAATAGTTATATTTAAATTGAATTGACATTTTTAATTCTAAAAATTTTCTTGTATCATGCCAATGTGCTATACATTTTTTGCATGGAAAAATTTTGAAACAAATTGAAGACTAAGCAGAATTTGTCACAACTTTCTTGTTGTTTCAAGCGTAGTCGTACGTGAGACTAGGAACTAGAAAAACAATGTTAATAATATAAATACTGAGACGAAACAAAACATGACAAACTTTTTAATTAAAACAGTTTTCATAGAAAATAGATATCATAATACTAAACAATATTTTTTATCGAATAATTTTGTAAAAACAAAAGTATAAAATCTAAAGATTATATATAGTTGAAAAAAATATCTTAAAGGAGTAAAACAAAATACATTTCCTTTTCCAGCATTCATATCCAACTAGAAAATAATAAGGTTCCTGGTGCAATTTTTTTTAAAAAGCAGAAGTTTGTCCATGTGTATTCTGACAACAGTTTATATCACAGATATACAGCCTTATATTTTTGTTTTTTTCCTACTAGAGCTCCGAGGTTCACCAATATTGAGATTTTGCGTTACGCGACCTTTTTTGGCCCCCTATGAAGATAGCCGTATTCCGATTTCGTGGATATTCAGCCTTATTATTTATTTATTTTTATTTATTTATTTTATTCATTTTTATTATCGAGGATAACAGAATAAGCAATCATGTGCTTTTTTTCATCCGGTCCCCGTGTGTATGCAGTTTTGTAAATATTGTCATCTGTTCCCACCGGCACACGATGGCCTACTCTTACGAAAAGCGGAACAGGATTTAACGTGTGCGCAAGATGTTCTGCGCGCGTTCGCACACGGGGCCTCGGTTTAAAGTCTCATCCGAAGGACTTATGAAAACCTGTGCAACCTTATTGTCCGTCTAGTGTTGAGATGCTTGCAACGTGGCCTATTTTTTCCAAACATAATCTTGAGGATTATTTTGTAAGGCATTTAAATGAGCAGCATGTAAAAGTCACAGATATCAAGGGAGCTAGTTGATGTCTGACAGATGATTTTTTTTGTCAGCAATGGTGGTGAAACCCACAGCGAGTGTTGTGTATATAATAATTATAAGGGCAGGGTAGAACTAAACACAATGTCAGTGGGAGGTAGATAACGACGTAGACTGAACGTCATACAAAACAGTCAGAGGTAGGATGTAGCCTAATATCATTGCCGCCCTTCTTGTCAGCACTTTTTTTTTCTATAGAAGAAGCATAACCATTGAATACGATTAGTCTATTTTTGGGTAGTTTATTTCTTATAAGCTGGGTTTTTTTGTGGGAATCATTTGTTATATACTATTTTCAGGCCTCTATATTTAAAAAAACAACAACCCAAGAACAACGACTTCTTTTATTATTTCTTAGTTATTCGCTCGACATTACCAATTATGATTTGATTTGTTTTTTTTATATTATGTTTTAGTGCTTTAGTGCTTACACCCTGCTGCCAGCGCTAAACCATCGACCATTTCTGATAATTATTTGAAATGGGACTCGTTCTTCTTTCTCTGCTGTTACTTCTTAATTTGGTATTTGATTTCTGAAACTTTATGACAGGGAAAGCATGTTTGGGGTTTCTTTAAAAAAAAAAATATCTCGCTTTTTCCCTATTCTGTTCGTCCCTTGTCTTTGTGTGTGTGTGTGTGTGTGTGTGTGTGTGTGGTGTGTGTGTGTGTGTGTGTGTGTGTGTGTGTGTGTGCGTCGTGGTGTGCGTGTGTGGTGTGTGTGTAATCGTGTGTGTGTGTGTGTGTGTGTGTGTGTGTGTGTGTGTGTGTGTGTGTGTGTGTGTGTGTGTGTGTGTGTGTGTGTGTGTGTGTGTGTGTTGTGTGTGTGTGTGTGTGTGTGTGTGTGTTGTGGTGTGTGTTGTGTGTGTGTGTGTGTGTGGTGTGTGTGTGTTGTGTGTGTGTGTGTGTGTGTGTGTGTGTGTGTGTGTGTGTGTGTTGTGTAATCGTGTGTGTGTAATCGTGGTATGTGTGTGTGTGTGTTTGTTTGTGTGTGTGTAATCATGCATGTGTGTGTGTTTTCTGTTGTGTGTGTGTGATAAAACTCGTACATCATATAAAGAAAAGAAAATATATGTGTGAACAAAGATTAAAAGCAGAGCTTCCATCATTGCAGACAGCTAGGAAACAATAACTGTGTTCTCAATGGTTGCTTGGAACTTGATGATTCCATAGTGAAACCAGTCTTTTTATAATAAATTATGGCTGTAAATTTGGGGTTACGAAGATGAAGACATTTAAGAAAAAAAAAGCAAGATTTTTAAGGTAACTCATTCCATCTGAATAAAAGTCTAGTCCAATAGGCAGTATTTGCCCAAATTCTGATATAGCATAAAGAAGACTGTTTATATTTTGGGCTGATATTGTGTTATTTTCCATCTAGAAGTATCCTTGTAAAACATAAAAGAAAATGCATTAATTACATGGGCTCTTTCCGTCACCTTGGTTAAACTGTATCAAATGCATACTAACTGAAACAGGATTTGACATGTTCGCACACACTATCGGTGGAAAATAAGATGTATGTCAAAATGTCAAGCTTTAATGAAAAAGAAGTCATATCCAAATCTGGGGTAACTTTTTTGAAAGTAATGAGAAATTTCAGGTCAAGTCAGAAACACTTTAATCATCCCATGAAGGGCAATTACAATACTGACCGCCATATTGATAGCATCATAATCTAAAAAGATACAAGATATCTACATTTCAAATAAGTTCAAGCATTCTAAGATAACTTAAAAATGTCACAAACACACACACACGTGCGAACACACAAACGCACCACGCACGCCACCCACACACACACACACACACACACACAACATATTTCATAAAACACACAAAAAATATTTCACTCCTTCTGAACCTACACAACAACAAAAATCAGGATTATTCTATATATTATAGGTAACGTTAAAAAAGTTTATAGGCGAAGAAAAAGGAAAGGCTAGTTTTATTATGCAAAGCAAAATCATGTATACATTATGTCGACTTTGCAAAATCAATATAGTTCATTTCTGCTCTTGGAAAGTATTCTTCGGTTTACAACTTTAAATTTACTAAATTAATCTGTCTCGGGTTAAGGGTTCTGAACTGCTGATGCCAACAAAAATGCCCAGTGCCCCCCCCCCCCCCCCTCTCTCTCTCTCTCTCTCTCTCTCTCTTTCTCTCACCTGTGCACGGGTCTGCTACTCACGTGGCCTGTCCTCCCTGCTGATGTCGTCACACTGCTAAGAGACACTAGGCGATGGGACAGCCTGGCATGGGACTGTAGAAATATGGTTTACTGATCGTGTCAAAAGATTTGGTTTGCTCTGGGTGTTTTTTTTTGTCATTGTTTTATTTTGGTCTAGTTTATGGTTGGTTGGTTGGTTGAATGATTGGTATATGGTTGGCTAGTTGATTGACTGGCTGGTTGGTTGGTTATTTCTTTAGTTGACTGGTTGTTTGGTTGGTTTGATAATTGACTGTTTGGTTGGTCGACTGATTGGGTTTTTTGTTGTTGTTGTTGTTTTTTGTCTGGTTAGTTGCTTTATTGGTGAGTTGGTTATTGATTGGTTTGTTGGCTAGTTGATTGGTTTGATTTGGTTTGGTTTGGGTTAGCTAGTTGGTGCTTAGTTGTTAGGTGAGCTGGTTGGTACTTAGGTTTTTTGCTGTTGTTTTCTTTTGTTTTGGGCTGCTTCATATTCCATGACATTCCTGACCTACTGTTCCTATGCTGCTCGATTTGCCCGCTCCTGCTCAACCGTGTCGTACCAGGTTTGTTGGTTGATTGTTTAACTGGTTGGTTGGTTGGTTGGTTTGTTGGTTGTGGTTTGGTTGGTTGGTTGGTTGGTTGGTTGGTTGGTTGGTTGTTGGTTGGTTGGTTGGTTGGCTAGCTGGCTGGATGGCTGTTGGTTGGTTGGTTGGCTTGTTGCTTGGTTGATTGCTTGGTTGCTTGGTTTTTGTTTGGTTTGTAAGGTGGTTGGTTTGTTGGTTTGTTGGATGGTTGGTTAATTGGTTAGTTGGTTGGTGGGTGAGTTACTTGGCTGTTTGGTTGTTTGGGTGATGTGGTGGTGTTGCTGGTTGAATCAGAAATTTACGATGAAACTATGGATATGGTTTACAAAATATTTTAATTTCATTTTTGCCGATCACATTAGTATTATTACGATGATGTAATGTATTCCAAGTAAGGTATCTGTAGTTCACATAATTTTAACAGACCTCCCTCCCATCACCCGTCTGTGATTGTGTGTGCTACCTGTGTATAGATTTTATTGATGGAGTGTGTTACATGTATATAGGTTGTTATTGTTTGTACGTCTCTTTGTAATAATAATATAATTATATGCTTTTCCCTGTAAATAAAACCTGTTTAAATCAAGATACACTCACATCCTATGCTTTTTTATCTGTCTGTTATTCTGTTTTTTATCTTTCTGTTTTTCACTTAATTTTCATTTAGGGTAACCGTTTTTTGGCCCGATGTGTCTCACTAGTACATATCTGTCTGTGTACCATTTCATAAAAATTAAAAATGTAAATTTCCCAATACAAAATAGGACCAAAAATCGGGATGTAAAATGTCTTTGTCTGTTTCTTTGTGTCTGTGTACCCCCTCTGTGTTCTTGTTTTCAGTCTTTGTTTTTTGCTAGTAACAAAAAGTCAGTGTTTGTGTAGGTGTGTTTGTTTTTTATTTTTATTTTTTATTCTTTTATGTGGAGGATAATGGAATTAAGCACTCATGTGCTTTTTTTTTTACATCCAGTCACCGTGTGTATGCAGTTTTTGTATATCGTGTCATCTGTTCCCACCGGCACACAGAAGAAAAACAGAAAAAGGAGTAAAATAAGAAAAAAATAATCATTTAAAAATTTTTTGACGCAGGCGGTAGACCATAGGTCATTACTGTTGAACATGAACCTGCGCATGAGTCTGAATTCATTTACTGCTCCTTGCCCATGGAAAGAGATCTCTTGTTTGCCTGAAACTCTGGAAGCGCAGGATTGGTAACACATGAAAGCCATCTCCTTTCCATCCAATTTTCAGACTCCTCTAAAAAGCGTTTATGTATCTTCGGTCACGGAATGCTGTTATTTTCTTCTTGTTGTTGTATGAGCTGCCTCCTTGAGTTCAATCCTATTTTTAAGATTGAAAAAAACAAGAAGGAAAGTGGCTGGACGGTTAAGATGTATACTAAACCTAACAAATATACAGTTGAAAGTTCTGGGTTTGATTCCCAGCCTTCCTCTTTCTTCCCAGGTTGACGCGAAAAAAAAAATCGAACTGGATGTCAAAGTCTTTCGGCTGAGACTATTCCATTATCCTCGATATAAAAGACTAAAAAGAATAAATAAAATAAATAAAAATAATAACTGAGGCCCTGTGTGCGAATAAAATATAAAAAATATCTTATCCACACGTTAAAAACTCGTTCCGCCTTTTGGAAGGGTAGGCTATTTCGTTACGGTTGGAACAGACAACAATTTGTTGTTGTTTTTTAAAAGAAAATGTATACAAACAGGTAATCGTGTTTAGACACCTTCTGCCAGGTCTGAAACGCAGTTACCTAAACAGAAGAGGGATGGGGGTGGGGGTGGGGGTGGGGGGGAGAACGGTCGCATGCATAAAGAATGTCACCGTTTGTGAACCTTTACTTGGAGCTCTAGCTGAGGAACAAAAAAACAAAATGTCAAAACGTCCTTGTGATCTATGATGATGAGAAATTCTGATATGTAAATACAGACACTAAAGCATTCGAAGAAAGGTTCAATCAATCAAATTCTCAAGATACAAAATCCAATTACCTTCATGTGTGTGTGTATGTGTGTGTGTGTGTGTGTGTGTGTGTGTGTGTGTGTGTGTGTGTGTGTGTGTGTGGTGTGTGTGTGTGTGTGTGTGTGTGTGTGTGTGTGTGTGTGGTGTAGGTGTAGGTGTGTGTGTGTGTGTGTGTGGTGGTGGTGTGTGGTGTGTGTGTGTGTGTGTGTGTGTGTGTGTGTGTGTGTGTGTGTGTGTGTGTGTGTGTGTGTGTGTGTGTGTGTGTGTGTGTAGTGTAGGTGTAGGTGTAGTGTGTGTAGGTGTAGTGTGTGTGTGTGTGTTGGTGTGTGTTGTGTGTGTGTGGTGTTTTGTGTGTGTGTGTTGTGTGTTTGTGTGTGTGGTGTGTAGTGTGTGTGTGTGTGTGTGTGTGTGTGTGTGTGTGTTTGTGGTGTGTGTGCGTGTGTGTGTGTGTGTGTGTGTTTGTATGTGTGTATGCATGTGTGTGATAGAAGGATAGCTTCGTTAAAAAAACCAAAAACAATCGCATTGCTGATTCAAATTTCCACTTACACACAAAGGGCTGTGACTTTTACACACACACACACTTACACACACACACACACACACACACACACACACACACACACACACACACACACACACACACACAACACCCCCACACACACACACACACACTCACACTCACACACTCACACACTCACACACTCACACACACACACACACACCACACCACACATACACAAACACAACACACGCACACACTCACACAAACACACACACCAACACAAAACACATATTTCAGTAAACAAAATGAAGTGCCGTGCTATTATTGCCACGCTGTCACCCCCATAGAAAATGGCACTAAATTTCGTGCAGAGAAATTGCTTCAACCGTAATAAGTTGTAATACGATACGATACCGCAAATACGAATCCAACTAAAGCATTTCTCAGTCATTCCACCTCATTTTCAATCTTTTTTATCGTTTGTATTTTTTTCCCTTAGCTTTGTGAACGTACGCATAACATCTTACTCATACGTTAAAATCTATTGTTTAAGCATTTGTGTTTTAAATTCGGAAAGTCGGACATCTTCACATAAGTATACACAAAAAAATCAGTCAACCAAAGCTTTAGTATGCTCAACATTATTAACTTAATAATATGTTTAGGGACGTGATAGCTCAGGAGTCAGAACACTCGCTTCCACCCCCCCCCCCCCCCCCCCCCAAGCCAATGTGAAGCAGCGTGGAGCGTGGTTACCCAGGAATCGATAACCGTTCGCTCGCTTTGGCGTCAGTACAGTTCCCCAGTTCACGCCAGCAGAAAATAGGTACCTGTTTTTCCCTAGGGTCAGGGAAGGTAAAGCAGCGAGGGAGAGGAGATGGGCGCCGCCCTCAATATACTGGCCTCTAGAGAAGCTGGAGTCTCTGACCTCTAGCTCCCCCTTATGACCACATAGGTTATGGAACACCTTTACCTTTTTATAATATGTTCATCCTTTACATGAGGCAGCTGTTAGACATAAAAACACACTTTCTTTACCTGATACACTTTTAACAGTCATCACATGCAAAGTAATATCTTTGAAAATCAATACAGTAAGGTATATTTTTTTTAAAAAAGGAAAAGGAAAAGCATGTTCCACCTTTCAGAAAAGTTTACCATTGTGTACTGATGGGAACAGACGATAAAATTTACAAAAAGTGCGTGCACAAGGGGACTGGGTTTTTTAAAAGACATGGCATTTGTGAATCTTACTCTGTAAATCACAGCAGAGTTATCTCTGTGAAATTTGGGCAGCTTCCCCGGGGAAAGAGTACGTCTCCACAAGGACAGCGCACCACATTCATCATCTTCGAAATAAAAGAATTTCAACCCAGATAGGTAAAAAGCAGATATCTCTCTGAGCAGCCATTGGGTCAATGCTCTGAATCTTTCAAGCCATTTCTCTTGAGCAAGTCGAACTTGGCGGAGCTCATCCCTCTCCAGGTACGGGAGCATGCTGGGTAATCTCTGTTCATGTTTCCGAAACCGACAGAACCTGACATGATTTACAGGATCTTTAACATGCATATTTGATCTTTTGCATGCGTGAACATGAATACAAAAAAGCTTAAGGCTTCACCTTCATTCTTTCGATGAAAAAGCTGTTTTTGTCTGTGATTTTGTTGGACGGTTTGTTTATTTGTTTGTTTTTTTCCCCCCAAGACAGTTGTACTGGCAGTAAGTAGAATCACCTTCATATTCAGTTCGTTTTTCCTTGATTTTTGTTGTGTTTTAATACTTGAAAACAAAATGGCTGGTAAGAGTGAATGTAGACAGAACTGCATGTACGTTGTCCTTATTATTATTTTTTGTTTTGTATATCCATGTTCAAATTTCCCTTCAGTTTCTTCCATTTCTTATTGCATCGAAGAATGCATAGAATACATTGACACATTGCAATTCGTTCCAAAAAAAAAAAATGAGTGGCTAGCAATGGATGTGATGTAGCTGTTTTAGTAAGAGAGTAGACGACAGACGCTGTAGCCGAGTAAATTTGACGTAATCCATGAAGTTTAAAAAAATTAAAGTCTGTCCAGCCTAGCTCACAGCGTGTTACCCGTACTGTGGCGTTAAGTGATGAGTCGTAGATCCCCCTGTAGACGCAAGTCTATCGCAGGTAACCCAACACAAGGTTGGTACCCTTTTACACCTGGTGGTGAGAAAGCCGCAAAGTCCTTTCAAGGCACAACACATGCTGAAAGCTGATCGAACCGCAACTTTAATTACGAGTCCAACACCTAACCACTAGACTACAGCGGCGGCTGATCCATGAAGATAGTGGTTCCAATCTCGTCTGGTGAAGTGAGACTTTTCTTACGATCTTCCAGCCAACTCAAGTACAGATTTACAGTTCCTGATTCTTAGCGTATGTACACTGGGTAGAGTTGAAACATGCACCTGAAAGATCATGTAATTCATGTCAGCGTTTGAAAGGTTAAGCAGACACGAACATATCCAGCATATACCCTGACGTCGGAATGCGGCGACCTCAAAAATAGTTGCGTACGCAAAAAGACATCTCACCTTTAGTTGAACCTCGGAGCTAGAGTCAAGGAAGGGGGGAAATGGGAATAGATCTATATAACCTGGCAATTCGAGGAGGCAGAAAATATTTATTCATTTATCATTTTCTTCTTTTATATCGAGGATAATGGATAACACTCGTTGCTTTTTTTTTTACATCCAATACCCGTGTATACGCAGTTTTGTAAATGTCATCTGTTCCCACCGCATGCGATGGCCTACTCTTACGAAAAGCGGAACAGGATTTAAAGTGTGCGCAATATGTTCTGCGTGCGTTCACACACGGGGCCTCGGTTTATAGTCTCATCCGAAAGACTTTGGGGAAGAGTGGAGTCAGCACAGATGTTAACTCCAGGAGAAAAATCTCCTCGAACGGGAATCGAACCGGGGTCGTCAAATTGCGAGCGCAATGTTCTGACCACTAGGTTATCCCGTCCCCCAAATAAAAGGAAGTAGCAGGTCTGCCGCTTTCAAATGACCTAGGAAATTGTCAAAAAAAACTTCCTACCCACAAGGTGTCACAGCCGAGATTTAACCCCACAACTTCTAAAAACTGACAGGAGTGAAGATAAAAAACATTCTTAACCACTCAACTATAGCTTCCGTAAATACTGACATGTGAAAACAGACTCACGTTGTGAATGCCAGAAAAGAAGAGGAGGAAGAAGAAGGAAAAAAAATAGACCCACATCCGTCTTGAGTGTGTGGTTTTGTAAAGGAAATAGCAGCCAAGTTCCAC
>CM060324.1:35847967-35850467 GCA_030674155.1 Stramonita haemastoma
TTTTTTTTTTTTTTTTTTACTGACAATATCAGCAATTTATGAGAAAAAGTGCAGAGCGCGATCACGCACTGGGAGGCGGATATAAAAAAAAAAAGAAGGAAAAGGCATAGAATTGAACGGCTACGGGAGAGAATATAATAAGCAAGGGGAAAGAAAACCAGATCAGGTTGCAAATAGCTGTTTTCGTATCCAAAGCTGCTTCTTCATCATTAAATTCTGCAAGAACACGATCTGTCGGTCATCTACCTGCAGATTTGTCTTTTATTTTTGTCTACTTTTTTTTCTTAAAGAGGAGAAAGAATTCTTACTTCTTATCTGTATGTGTGTGTGTGTGTGTGTGTGTGTGTGTGTGTGTGTGTGTGTGTGTGTGTGTGTGTGTGTGTGTGTGTGTGTGTGTGTGTGTGTGTGTGTGTGTGTAAGTGTGTGTGTGTGTGTGTGTTGAAGTGTGTGTGTGTGTATGTGTGTGTATGTATGTATGTATGTATGTATGTATGTATGTATGTATGTATGTATGTAATGTATGTATGTATGTATGTATGTATGTATGTATGTATGTATGTATGATGTATGTATGTATGTATGTCTACATGTATGTCTACATGTATGTATGTGTGTGTTTAAGTGTGTGTGTGTGTGTGTTTAAGTGTGTGTGTGTGTAAGTGTGTGTGTGTCTGTGTAAGTGTGTGTGTGTTTAAGTGTGTGCGTGTGTGTGTGTAAGTGTGTGTGTGTCTGTGTAAGTGTGTGTGTCTGTGTAAGTGTGTGTGTATGTGTGTGTGTAAGTGTGTGTGTTTTAGTGTGTGTGTGTAAGTGTGTGTGTGTGTGTAAGTGTGTTGTGTGTGTGTGTGTGTGTGTGAGAGAGAGAGAGAGAGAGAGAGAGAGAGAGAGAGAGAGAGAGCAGACAGACAGACAGACAGACAGACAGACAGACAGATAGACGGACAGAGAAATACATAGCAACGCAAAGAAAGAGAGAGTACTCTTTGTGTGTTTATTAGTGTGTATGTGTGTGTGAATGCGCGCGTGCGTGCGTGTGTGTGTCTGTACGTATGTATGTGTGTGTTTGTGTGCGCGTGTGTGTGTGCACGAGCACGTCTCCGTGCGTACATGCAGGTGCATCAGTGCACGTATTCACGCGCTGGTTCGTTTGCGGGCGTGAATGCATGAGTGTATGTGTGTTTATGCGAGCCTCGTACACGCGTGTGTGTACACATATCTGTGCATGCAATTTGTATTTGTGCTTTGTATGCATATTTCCTATGTGCATGCGTGGGCTGTGTGCATGCATGCACGCATGTGTGTCTGTGTGTGTATAGACTTGTACTTACACACATATATAATAATGCACACGAGCTGGAAGTTTAGTATTTTTTCGTTTATGTGTGCGTGCCTGCGTGCGTGCGTGTGTTGCCATGCGTAGGTTTGCAAAGTTCTGCACAATATTTCTCTCAAAGGGAGAACTCGGAACATCGCATCAGACAATAACAACATTTCTCAACTTACAGTTCATGATTAAAAATAGATTGATACCTGTTTTCTCAGTCAAGGCTCCTGCTATGCAAGTGTTCCACTAAAAAGTAGATCAAAAATCTTTTTTTTTAAAGAAAAAAAAGAAATCTCTGTCTCTGTCTCTGTCTCTCTGTCTCTCTCTGTCTCTCTCTGTCTCTCTGTCTCTGTCTTTCTCTCTCTCTCTCTCTCTCTCTCTCTCTCTCTCTCTCTCTCTCTCTCTCTCTCTCTCTCTCTCTCTCTCTCTCTCTCTCTCTCTCTCTCTCGCTCTCTCTCTCTCTTCTCTCTCTCTTCTCTCTCTCTCTCTCTCTCTCTCTCTCTCTCTCTCTCTCTCTCTCTCTCTCTTCTCTCTCTCTCTCTCTCTCTCTCTCTCTCTCTCTTCTGACACACAAAAATTGGAATGCTATTTTCATCCACTGTATCTAATGCAGACCTTGACGCTTTGCTTCCATCAAGAACTACAAGGGATTAAATGGATACCTTGATGTGCTAAAAAAAAAAACACCAGCATGCAGTCCTAGCATTTGCTCGCAGAGCGAACACCTTTTAAAGGATGCTGCCCGCACAGCGAAACCTCATGTTTCTTGTTCTTGTTCTTCTTGTTCTTGTTCTTGTTCTTGTTCTTGTTCTTGTTCTTCTTGTTCTTCTTGTTCTTCTTGTTCTTGTTCTTCTTGTTCTTGTTCTTGTTCTTGTTGTTTTTATTGTTGTTGTTGTTGTTGTTCTTCTTCTTCTTTTTCTTCTTCTTCTTCTTCTTCATCTTCTTCATCTTCTTCTTCTTCTTCTTCTTCTTCTTCTTCTTCTTCTTCTTCTTCTTCTTCTTCTTCTTCTTCTTCTTCTTCTTCTTCTTCTTCTTCTTCTTCTTCCTTCTTCTTCTTCTTCTTCTTCCATTTTAGAAGTGTAGGTCATGGAGGTTTTATGCCCGGAGGTATAGCTAATTCCAACATACCCAGCATGCCACGTAGCCAGTGATGGGCTCTACAAAGTTCGTAGTGCCCTG
>CM060324.1:35857967-35860467 GCA_030674155.1 Stramonita haemastoma
CACACACACACGCGCGCGCGCGCACACACACATACACACACGAGACACATACACGCACGCACACATACATACAACAAACAACACACCATCACCACACAACACACACAACATATACACACACAGCATACACCACACACACACACATACACACACCATATACACACACACACACATACACACACACACACAACACACACTACCACACACACACACACACACACACATACACACACAACACACACACACCACACACACACACACACACACACACACACACACACACACACACACACACACACACAACCACACACACACCACACACCACAGGCCCAACACACAAGTCAAAGAAAACGAAAAGTGCAGAGAGAAAATGTTGACAGGAAAGAGGAAAAAGGATAAGGTCACAAAAGGGGGGGGGGAGGGGGGGGGGGGGGGGGAGGGGGGGAGGGGGGCGGATGGGGCTGCAGGTTTTTTTTTTCTCTCCCTTTATTCTAATAATTGTTTTCATAGTTTATGAGAGTCAGCGGCATCACAGTCTATGAGCTATGAAATCTAATCATCATTATTTTCCTCTGGCATAACACAGAAAGCTAGATATAGATATACATTTTATTTATTTTATTCTTTTATATACGAGGATAATGGAATAAGCTCTCATATGCGTTTTTTACCTCCAGTCCCCTTGTGTTTGCAGTTTTGTAAATCTTGTCATCTGTTCCCACCGGCACACTATGACCTACTCTTCCGAAAAGCGGAACAGGATTTAACGTGTGCGCAAGATGTTCTGCGCGCGTTCGGACACGGGGCCTTGGTTTATAGTCTCCTCAAAAGGACTTTTGTGGGGGTGGAGTCGGCGCTGATGTTAACTCCAGGAGAAAAATCCCCTCGAACAGGAATCGAACCTGGGTCGTCAAGCAGCTGTTCATTGTGAATCTGTTCATTTGTTTGCAATAAAGAAGTACTTAGGAGTTGATAGACGTAAGAATGTTAGAATATCGAGGTGGATTTTTTTGTTCTTTGTTTTGTTTGTTTTGGGATTTGTTTTTCTTTGTTAGCTATGATAATTTGCCGCAAATTGTGTATAGATGTTATATTCCTTTACCCTTTTTAGTGGACACCCTGAGTCTGAACAATAAACTATTTTGTCATTGTCATGGTGGTCTGTGCGCTTGTCTTTCGGATGAGACGATAAACCGAGGTCCCGTGTGTTACACATCACTATTTTTGCGCATGTAAAAGAACCCACGGCAACAAGGGGGTTGACCCTGGCAAAATTCTGTAGAAAAAAGCCACTCTGATAGGGAAACAAATACAATTGCAGACAGGAAAGACAAACAAAAAATAATGGGTAGGCGCTGCACTTGTGGTGACGCGCTCTCCCCGGGGAGAGCAGCCCGAATTTCACGCAGAGAAATCTGCTGTGGCAGAAAGTGGTACAAAATGCAAAATCATTGTCTCTCTCTCCCTCTCGTTTCTTTTAATTTTGTACTTTTTAATTTTGTTATTTTTTCTCTTGTTATTGTCGTTATAATTATATGGTAGTCGTTTATCTGTCTATTTGGATGTTGTTGTTATTATTGTCTTTGATTGTTTAGTTGTTAGGTTTGTTTAGGGGGGGGGGGTGGTTTTTTTTGTTTGTTGTTTAAATTTATGATGTATCCCTGATAAGGGTGGGGATTGGATTTAAAAAAGCACATGAGTGCTTATTCATTATCCTCGAATAAAAGAATTTATGTACGCATGCATGTATGCATGCATGTATGTATGTATGTATGTATGTATGTATGTATGTATGTATGTATGTATGTATGTACGTATGTACGTATGTACGTATGTACGTATGTACGTATGTACGTATGTACGTATGTTGTATGTATGTATGTATGTATGTATGTATGTATGTATGTATGTATGTATGTATGTATGTATGTATGTATGTATGTATGTATGTATGTATGTATGTATGTATGTATGTATGTATGTATGTATGTATGTATGTATGTATGTATGTATGTATGTATGTACGTACGTATGTACGTACGTACGTACGTACGTACGTACGTACGTATGTATGTATGTATGTATGTATGTATGTATGTATGTATGTGTGTATGTAGGTATGTATGTCTGTCTGTCTGTCTGTCTGTCTGTCTGTCTGTCTGTCTGTCTGTCTGTGTGAATGTATGCATGTATGTATATCTATATCACATATATGGAGAGAGAGAGAGAGAGAGAGAGAGAGAGAGAGAGAGAGAGAGAGAGAGAGAGAGAGAGAGAGAGAGAGAGAGAGAGAGAGAGAGAGAGAGAGAGAGAGAGAGAGAGAGAGAGAGAGAGAAGAGAGAGAGAGAGAGAGAGAGAGAGAGAGAGAGAGAGAGAGGAACATATACCTATATGTGTAGGCGTGTGTGTACATGTGTGTGTGGCGCATACGTGGGTGCAAGCATACGTGCTTGATTGGGTGTGTATATATTTTATATATTTTGGTCTGCTTTTTTGTTGT
>CM060324.1:35870467-35880467 GCA_030674155.1 Stramonita haemastoma
CAAAAAACCCTCAACAGGCGTCTCGGTAGTATTTCAAACGTGGACTCGATTCCAATTCCAGTCAAATTGCAAAACGCAACGCTCTAACCACAACACTATTCTGTCCCCTCCCCCTCCAAATGAATTCTCTCGTAAAGGACAAAAAGAAGATTTTAAAATCGTGACAAAATTTGGGCCCCACCCAAGAGACAGAACTGGTCCTCCAAACGCAAAATGCGCAATGAGGTTCAAACCAGTTACCTTTAAAGCAATCCAGGGAACCCTCAGTACCACTCCGCCAAACAGGCATCATTTTTTGTTTGTTTTTTGCCATATCAAACTTAGAAATAAGTTGTTGTTTTTATTGTTGGTGATTTGACTCACCTTCAAAACTTTTTTTTTTTCCCCAGCGAAAGGAATGACATTTTGCTGTGACGCATTTAGAACGATGCCAGCCTACACCGTTTAACAAAAAAAACCTAAAATAATAAGCTTGGCTGGAGGTTTCAGTAAATGATAGAATAAAGAAGAGCAGACACACACGCACGCACGCATGCACGCACGCAGTACACACACGAGCACGCAAACACGCGCGCGTGCACGCACACACAAATATACACACTCGCGCACACACATGCATGCACATACACACACACGCGCGCGCACATGCGCGCACACACACACATACACACACTGCACGTGCGAGTGAGCACAGAGAGAGAGAGAGAGAGACAGAGACAGAGACAGAGACAGACAGACAGACAGACAGACAGACAGGCAGACATACAGACAGACAGAGACAGAGAGACAGAGAGAGCTAGGAGAGAGAGAGAGAGAGAGAGAGAGAGAGAGAGAGAGAGAGAGAGAGAGAGAGAGAGAGAGAGAGAGAGAGAGAGAGAGAGAGAGAGAGAGAGAGAGAGAGATGATGGTGTAGTGTATTGTGTGTGTAGATGTGTGTGTGGTGTGTGTGTGTGTGTGTGTGTGTGTGTGTGTGTGTGTGTGTGTGTGTGTGTAGGGTGTGTAGGTCGTTGGTAACTGTAAAACATTTGCCAAGAAGACACAGTAGACAGGGTGGATTATTCTATACCCTTTTTGAACAAAACACATCAACGCCTACAGAAAGAAGTGCTGTGTTGAAGGAGAGAGAGAGAGAGAGAGAGAGAGAGGAGAGAGAGAGAGAGAGAGAGAGAGAGAGAGAGAGAGAGAGAGAGAGAGAGAGAGAGAAGACAGACAGACAGACAGACAGACAGACAGAGAGAAAGACAGACAGACAGACAGAGACACAGAGAGAGACAGAGGAGAGAGAGACAGAGAAGAGAGGAGAAGAGAGAGAGAGACAGAGAGAGAGACAGAGAGAGAGAGAAGACAGACGACAGACAGACAGACAGACAGAGAAGAGAAAAACAGAGAAGAGAGAGAGAGGGAGATAGAGGGTAAGAGAAGCAGAGACAGAGATAAAAACAGAGAAGGGAGACAGAGATAGAGAAGAGAGACAGACAGACAGACAGATAAACAGGCAGGCACAAAGACAGACAGAAAAGATATTATTACGACAGAATCAGTGAGACTGACCAACAGAATAACTTAAAGAAAACAAACAAACAAACAAACAAACAAAAAGAGAGACAAGCATACATGTAGACAAAACCCCACAAAAAAGCAAGCTATTGCACCCCCCCCCCCCCCCTAGAAAAGTGATTGATGATATCAATACTTACTGATTTGTTTTTTTTTCTTTTTCTTTCTTTTGTCTTGCAGTGCCTGTAGAAGTGGGGGGAGAGGAGTTTGTCATCAGTCTCTTCGACACCCGAGGCCATGTGAGTGCTGGTGTGGGGTTTCCTATCATGTCTGTCTGTCTGTCTGTATGTATGTATTAGTATGTATGTATGTCTGTATGTCTGTATGTCTGTATGTCTGTATGCCTGCATGTCTATCTGACTCTGTCTACCTGCATGTCTGCCTGCATGTTCATCTGTCTCTATGCGTCTGTCTCTATGTGTGTCTGTCTGCCTGTCTGATTGTCTGTCTGCCTGCATGGCTGCCTGCATGTTTATTTGTCTTTATGTCTGTCTGTCTGTCTGTCTGTCTGTCTGTCTGTCTGTCTGTCTGTCTGTCTGTCTGCATCCGTCTGTGAGACTAGAAGTCTGCCTGTCTGTCTTGTATGCCTGTCTGTCTGCCTGCCTTCCCGCCTGTCTGTTTGTCTGTCTGTCTATCTCCATCTGTCTGTTTGTCTGTCTGTCTCTCTCCATCTGTCAGTCTGTCTGTCTGTCTGTCAGACTGTCTACCTGTTAGTCAATCTCAGTATCTCATAATCTAAAAATAAAATCAGATGTATTCCATATCATATGACTAGTTTCCAGAGAGAAGAGAGGGAGGGGGGGGGGGGGCGCTAGTCTTTCGGATGAGTCGATAAACCGAGGTCCGGTGTGTTACACTTCATTATCTAGCGCACGTAAAAGAACCCACAGAAACAAGAGGGTTGTCCTTGGCGAAATTCTGAAGAATAAAGCCACTCTGATAGGAAAACAAATACAGTTGCAAACAGGAAAAGAAAAAAAAGAGTGGCGCTGCACTTGTGGCGACACGCTCTCCCCGGGAAGAGCAGCCCGAATTTCACGCAGAGAAACCTGCTCTGATTTAAAGTGGTAATGAATAAATAAATAAAATATAAAAACTATCCCACACAGCCCACATTCGAATACATGCCCACATACATTTTCATATTCATATGTACCCTATGTGGGTTAAAAAAAAAAAAAATCTCTCTCTCTCTGTATATATATATGTATGTATATATATATATAATTGAGAAAATATAGTGGAGTTAAACAAGTGGAGGTAAATATATATATATTTAAATGCACATGGACATTGGTGTTGTTTTTGGAATCTTCCACAAAATCGTAATGTGGTTACCTAAATGGTAGGTCAAAACGGTTGCATAAACACACAGACACAGACACAGACACACACACACACACACAACACACACACACACACACACACACACACCAATCACCACCTACCCCCCTCCCTACCTACCCCCTTTGTAACCCCCACCCCCACCCCCCCACCCTGCCTCCTTTCAAACAAACCTAATCCACCACCATCCATCCCTTCTCGTTTAGTTCATAAAATCAAGTTTCATCAGTCCGTTGACTGTCAAGGTGGATCATTCCTTCGTGCAGTGAACTCACTAATCCAGCCTTAGACTCGACATCCGTCACACCTCCCCCCGGCCCCCCTCCCGCCACTTTTTTGTCTGGATGAAACCCATTAAAGCTTCTTTCTGCCTGTGTTCTCAGCAGGTACGTACGTGGGTGGCCTGATTACTGAGATATCTTCTGTAAAATATGGGGGCCTACCACGGGTCGTTAATCTTTGTTCTCTTGCATAAAGCAGGCACGGTCATTGCCACTGCCATCTACAAAAACATCCACGCGTCTGTATGCAGTAATTAGGTAAAGCATTGAGGTAACGGTCACGGAGGAAGGAAAAGCAGGCGACATGAAAAAATGTTGAAAGATTTTTTTTTTTTTTAAAAGAAGCCACAAGCAAAGAAAACCACCACCACCACCACCACCACCACCACCACCGACACCGCTACCATTACAAGAGCCAACCACCTCTGAGTAGTACTAGGAAGAAGAAGAAGAAGAAGAAGAAGTGTACTTTCCTGAGACAACAAGAAACCCATTTTCCGAACCAATGTACTACCAGTTAGTCGGTGAACGTTCGTAACCATGAAACATTGTCATGTCATAGAGATTGCTTCATTTTGACCGAGAGACAGTGTCAAACAAAAACATTTACGAAAGGGTATCGCTAGGCGAGACGACCAACTCATGTTCAGAGTGCAAAGTACATGATTATTATTATTAAATTAATTTTTGCTTGGGCAAACATTGACAAGTCTGGCTTACGTGACATACTGCTTATGTATAAATGTTTGTTGTTTTTCTTAACAATGCAGAAATGATGAGTTAACACGTCCATATACATTAAAAATGGCTTTCACCTAGGGTACAGGGAAAAAATGCATTCTACCCTAACAAATCCTCAGTTAGACTAAAAAAAAGACGACTCTATATAATCACTGGAGATACAAATCATACAAAGCTTACAGAAAGCACTGCACTACTAAATTGATGATGGTTAAGTACTGCAAAGTCATGGGAACCTACCCCCCTCCCCCACCTCCCCTGTCTCCTCTTTAATCTGACCCCAGCATCCTGCAAAACACCCTGACTAGAAACAGAGGAGCTGAAAGCCTTCCCACAACGAAGGAAGAAGTAGTGGAAACAATGCACAGCCTGATGAGGGAATAAAACTCATGGATTCCCCAACTTCCCATTAAACTTGACCAAACAAAGAAGAAAGGAGCTTGCCATGCCAACAAGAGCTTGAAGATCAGAGAGTCGCCAGACGACCGGACTCAGTCCCAGGGCTATCTCCCTTCCCAAGAAAGAACCCCTGTTAGAATGATAGGAGAAACTACTCTTACAGCCACAGTAGCCAAATCGGATGAGAACAGTCCTAAACTCATTCAAAATCCCCAACAAAACACGTCCTGACTTAATTAAACAGCAGGCTGTGTTTGGCTCTTTGCACGTGGGAATATAGTGGAAGAATTTCTTTATGTCAATTTCTTTACAGAGAAACACCTACGACATCAGCGGGACTTCTTGCGTTACTTTGTCGACTTTAAAAAAGCTTTCTTCCAGATCTGGTATGACGGTTTGTGGCACATAACAGGAGACGTTGGTATTGATGAAGGCCTGATTTAACCTATAGAATCCCTGTTTAAAACCTCAAGCAGTAATGTCTCCCTCAGTTTTAAAATAAACAAACCTTTTAAAACACCTAAAGGCGTACAACAAGGCTATTTACTTTCCCCTCTCCATTTTTTAATCACCTTTCCGGAAACAAAACAAATCCTACTGAAATCCTTGCTGACCAAGACACAACAATCTCAATTAGCACATTTTTAATCTAACACATAAGAATACTTGACTTCTATCAGACATTATTGAACTTGACACCGAGACCACAACTTAGCAAACTCAACATAAACCTTTCTCTGTCTCCTTGTGTGCAGACGAACCACGAAAGCTTACGGGCGTTCACCTACGAGAAGAGCGAGGTGCTGGTGGTGTGCTTCTCTCTCCGTGACCCCCAGTCCTTCTACAACGTCCTTCACTGCTGGCTGCCTGAGATCCAGAGACACAGCCAGCGACGCCTGCCTCTGATCCTCGTGGGCACCCAGAAGGACCTCAGGGAGCCTGAACAGCCCTCGTCGCCTCCCAGGTGAATACTGACCCCCGGTTAAAAGTGGTTTTGTATGGTGGATCAGTAAATTCCGCAGACGCTTAGGTCTCTTTTGTTTGAATGTGGTGGTAAAGTAGATGCTGAAATTGGTGTTGTTGTTGTTGTTGTGGTGGTGGTGGTGGTGTTGGTGGTAGAGGTTGTGGTAGTAGGGGGGGTGGCTGTGCGTCGTCATCGTCTTCTTCTTCTTCTTCTTCTTCTTCTTCTTCTTCTTCTTCTTCTTCTTCTTCTTCTTCTTCTTCTTCTTCTTCTTCTTCTTCTTCTTCTTCTTCTTCTTCTTCTTCTTCGTTGTCATCATCATCGTCATCGTCATCGTCGTCGTCGTCATCATCATCATCATCATCATCATCATCATCATCATCATCATCATCATCATCATCATCATCATCATCATCATCATCATCATCATCATCATCATCATCATCATCATCATCATCATCATCATCATCATCATGTACATGTACATGTAATGCGCTCTGAGGGGTATGTAATACTTATGTCGTGCGTTCATAGCACTTTTAACTTGAATAAAAAGCGCCACATAAATAACATATCATCAGCAGCAGCAGCAGCAGTAGTAGCAGCAGCAGCGACAGCAGCAGCAGCAGCAGCAGCATCCACATCATCCACATCATCCTCATCATCCTCATCCTCATAATTTTCATCATCATCACCACCACCACCACCACCACCACCACCAAACACCACAACCACAGAACCCTTATCTCAAGATCATGACACCACAACAACAAACAACAAAAACCTATAACCTCCTTGTTCTTCTAATTCTCCAGATCGCCCACCTCCCCGGGCATGTGCTGGAGTCAGGACGCCTCCTCCAACCCTCCCAGCCCCCAAGGCTTCCCTCCAGACCTCGGCTGGTCCACGCCTAGCCAACTGGACCAGGTGAGCCACGAGGAAGGCCAGTACTTGGCCAAGGTCATCGGAGCGGACTGTTACATCGAGTGTTCCGCCAAGACCCGTGAGGGCGTAGAGGAGGTGTTCCATCACGTTGTCTTCTCTGCCTTGAAGTACAGGGTCAAGAAGCGTAAGATCTTCACCAGAATCTTCGGGGATTTTAGTCTTACTCATCGCTTGAAGAACTTGAGTCCTCCGCGGCTGTTTGAAGCTTCTCATGTGTCTTGTTGAGGGGTCAGGGAGATGAGAGAGGAGAGAGATGAGAGATGAGAGAAAGGGGGGGGGGGAGAGAGGGGGGGGGGAGGGAGGGAGGAGGGAGGGAGAGAGAGAGAGAGAGAGAGAGAGAGAGAGAGAGAGAGAGAGAGAGAGAGAGAGAGAGAGAGAGAGAGAAGAGAGAGAGAGAGAGAGAGAGAGAGAGAGAGAGAGAGAAGACAGAGAAGACAGACAGACAGATCAGAGAGAGAGAGAGAGACAGACAGACAGACAGACAGACAGACAGAGAGAGACAGACAGAGAGAAGACAGACAGACAGACAGACAGACAGACAGAGAGAGAGGGGATGAGAGAGAGAGTTGATCTCGAAACATGACTTTTTAAGTGTCTTACCGACAGGATATCTTAAGAAGTATTAAACAGTTTTATAAAAAAAAAATATATTGACATTTCATAATTGTGTTCTGTTGAAAAAAGATTTTTTAAAAAAAGAAGACTTAAACAAAAATGTATGTGTGTTTGTTTATCTTCGTTTCATTGAGCAGAGCAGATGATGTGAAAGAAATCTGAATCAATGGACAAGGAACTATGAAGGCCTTTTTTTCTTTCTGAAGTACAGTTTTCAATCTATGCATATCATGGTCTATCTATCCTGCGTTAATGCAGGATATTGTGAGTGGGATTTTTTGTTTTATTTTGGTCTGAAATCGGTGTGTTCATCAAAGAGTTGGTTGTTTTGTTGTCATTTGTTGTGTGTGTATGTGTGTGTATTTGGTGTGTTGTGTGTGGTGTGTGTGTGTGGTGTGTGTGTGTGTGTGTGTGTGTGTGTGTGTGTGTGTGTGTGTTGCTGTGTCGTGTGTGTGCGTGTTGTGTGTGTGTTGTGTGTGTGTGTGTGTGTTGTGTGTGTGTGTGTGTGTGTGTGTGTGTGTGTGTGTGTGTGTGCGTGTGTGTGTGTGTGTGTGGTTGTGTGTGTGTGTGTGTGTGTGTGTGTGTGTGTTTTCCCGAGTGCGTGTGTGTATGCAAGGCTGGTTGAATTTTGAATCTATTGTGCGAGAAAGTACATACACCTTTGTAAATATCTTAGTCTTTCGAGCAGGGAACAAAATCTTTTTCACTGCTTGCACCCTCATAAGTCACTGTCATACGCCCGCCCCCCCCCCCCCCCCCCCCCCCGCCACCCACCACACACACACACACACACAACACACACACACACACACACAAACATCACCACAAACAACACACACAACCACAACAAGTGCGACGGAAGCAGAACACACACAGACTTACTGTGCTGAGCGTTCGAGCACGCAGATATGATTGTAAAAGCATATATTTTTTTAGAAGAAAGAGAAGAGAAGACAGACAACAGACAAACAGACATTCAGACAGACAGACAGACAGACAGACAGACAGCAGACAGTCAGACAGACAGACAGATAGACAGATAGAGAGAAGGAGGAAGAAAACAAAAAAGAGAGAGACAGATATAGAAACAGAGACAGTGTCAGAGAGACAAACAGTCAGACAGAAGACAGACAAAGAGATAGAGACAGACAGGCATGCAGACAGAGACAAAGACAAAGACAAAGACAGAGATAGACGAAAAAAACAGACTGCAAAGAAACGTGATACATCCACAGTTTAGATGAAATACAGTAGCAAAGCAATCAGACCACAAGGAAAACTACGTCGTTTTTACCCTTTAAAAAAAAAAAAAACACCGTTTACAGTGACAGCAATCACATTATGCCCACACAACCAATCAATAAAGGCCTAAACAAAAACAACAAAAAAAAACACTTTGGACCAACGATGACAAACACAAATCACCTCTGTACAGAGGTGTCAGTGATGAGTCGTAAAATACCCTTTCAAGAAGAAGCGAAATGAATTAATGTGCAATTACTTTTTGGGGTGGGGATGGATGGGAGAAGGGCTAGTAGAGTGATTTGATTTTCCTGGTTCCGTGGTAGACCAACAGGACAGATTTCGTGACCATGTTAGTAATAAATCACTAAAGGAATGTACATTGCAAAGCAAAATTCGAAATGATTTGATGTACATGATTTTGCAATGAACTAGAAAAGCGCATTTCTTATTGAAGAAAAAAATCAACTTGATACACTATTTAGGAATGACGTTAAAATCTGAAGAAAAAAAATCAACAAAAAAATCCCTTCTTTAGCTGCCTAGCTTTATGATAAAAAAAATTCAACCTGACATTTTTTTAAGATTGGTATTGTATATTCACTAACATGTATTAATTTATCTTTTTTCTCTCCACAAAAATAATTCTGCTGGTGTCACATCTTAAAACGACTTGGAAGGGGAGACAACAGTTTACAAATTTGCCGAATCAAGTTATCTCCTACATATTGATATAAAGCTACTTTTGTACTTGAAAACACAATATTATAGATAAATACGTGCGCAGTAAACACACACCACACACACACACGACGCGTCGCGCGAGCGCATATATACACACACACATATATACACGAGTATTGACACACCCCAACCACCCAACAACAACAGACAACGACACACACGCATAACGCATCAACAAATATCATAAAAAAACACACAACCACTGTCATTAACGCTTATTCATTGTAAATTTTCTAGTTAAAACAAACAATTGATGCGCATCTATATTTCAACATTCCTGTGAATTCGTTACCACCACTTATGCGTGTTTATAAACCGAGGAACACACACACCGCACACACACCACACACACACACACACACCACAACACCACACACCAACACACACCACACACCACTCACACACACACACACACACACACACACACACACACACACACACACACACACACACACACACACACACACACACCACATTGGTTATTCAATGTACCATTTGGAAATAAAAGCTTTGACTTGACTTGACTTGACTTGACTTGACTTGACACACACACACACACACACACACACACACACACACACACACACACACACACACACACACACACACAACACACACACACACACAGTTAAGAACCACTATTGTTAACTTGATTCCAGAATCGTTTATTCTCACAAGTATTATGTATTTAGCCAATGTACATTTCGCCAAACACCAATCAATTATTATTATTATTATCATCACATTATTTTATTATATTTATTTATATTATATATTATATTTATTTATATTATTATTTCATATATATTATATATATTATATACCTGTATCCTATTCCAGCATAATCTGTTCAACTCGAATGTAGCCCATGACTTTCCAAAGACTATTTTTGATACGCCAAGTGAAAAATTCTGTCGGTTTATGATAATTATACATTTGACTTTTTGTGCTTGCTTTAATATTGTGTGGATTAGTTGCTTGTTGTGGAGATCATTGATGACCTGCACTGATCAGGATTATTGATTATCTATATTGTCCGTGTTTTATTGTTTTGTTGTTTTTTTTTGCTCAAACAATGCACCAGTTGTTGATCTGTGGCTTATTCTTTGGCTGTTTGATTCATACTGCAAAAATAAAGTGCTGTGATATTCATGAACATTTTTTGAGGTCT
>CM060324.1:35890467-35902967 GCA_030674155.1 Stramonita haemastoma
CATGCTTAAAAGGGGTTAATGATAAACAAAATCATAAAAAATAAAGATTAAAACTGCTTACCAGTCCACTTGTGTCAAAGAGGCTGATGGTAAAATTTTCGTCCCCAACTTCTACTGGCACTGCACACAGAAGAAAAAGAGAGATACGGTATGAGACGAAAGAAAAAAAGGTACACATTTATATTGTTCACTGCAGAACAAATCAACCTGTGATAAAGACACAATCATACAAGTATTTGGCTAGAGTTGTTTATTCTTTTTTTTTTTCATTATGTATCTGTCGGTCATCTATATTTGTCATAAAAAACACACTTAAACATAAGCATAAATAACTGCACAGAAACATACACATGATCCAAAACAATTATAAAAGCAAAATGCGCTTCCAAACAAGTAAACAAACAAAATTGACGATCTGCATTCTTTTGACTCTTACAAATCCAATCTAAAGGCACACTTGTTTTCTCTCTAGGATCTTCCTCCATCAGTACACCTCACATCTGTCCCTGCTTTCATTCAGTGTCCTCTGTCTCCATAACCTTGCGTTAGCGCGCGCGCGCGCGCGCGCGCGTGTGTGTGTGTGTGTGTGTGGTGTGTGTGTGTGTGTGTGTGTGTGTGTGTGTGTGTGTGTGTGTGTTGTGTGTGTGTGTGTGTGTATGTGTGTGTTTGTTTGTTGGTTTGTTTGCATTTATATATTTGTTAAATCAATTTGTGAATGGTTAGATGCGTGTGACTGATTTGAATGCAACCGCTTCTATTTCTTTGCTTTACAAGTTTCAGCGCTATATAAATTTCATATGTTGTTGTTAATGTTATCATCATCATCATCATCATCATCATCATCATCATCATTAGTAGTATGTATAGTAGTAGTTATAGTAGTAGTAGTATAGTGTATAGTAGTAGTAGTAGTAGTAGTATAGTAGTAGTAGTAGTAGTAGTAGTAGTAGTAGTAGTATCATTATCATTATTAGTATCATTATCATTATGATGATGATGATGATTATGATCATTATGATCATTATGATCATGATGATGATGATGATCATGATGATCATGATGATTTTTTTCTTATAATTATTTTTATTATTATTTCTTCCTCTCGTTCTTCTTCTTCTTGTCATCATCATCATCTTTGATTTTTTTTCTATCATCATCATCATCATCATCATCATCATCATCATCATCATCATCATCATCATCATCATCATCGTTATCATTACAGTTATTCTCCTCACCTGGTTCGTTCTCGAACACCGTGGGGGTATGCTGCTGCCGAAACAAGCCTTGCCTGAAGCTCTGCACCAGAGTGGTCTTGCCGACTTGCTCATCGCCCACCAGGGAGCAAAAGACGAACTTGTCTCCGGCTCCTTCTTCCTTCGTTCTGGCATCCTTAGCTCTGGAGTGAAACAGCCGAGGCATCATAGGTAGTAAGTAGTAAGTACTGAAGGATGCTACTGTACTGTATTGTACTGTACTGTACTGTGCTACAAAAATCCTGGTCTGACACCTTCAAGCTCTAATTCAACTCGGCTAGAACTGAGGATGAGAGTGGCTTTGATGATGATATGAGTGGTGGAAGCGTTCACGGTTTATATTTATACATATGCTGCTTGCTCTTGTTACGCCCCACCCCCCACCCCCCACCCCTCTCTCTCTCTCTCTTCTATAGTGTATATAAACACAATTATAGGCTCGACCAATCAGATATGTTGGACAGTATGACGTAGAGTTTGCTAGTGTTGGAAAAAAAAAAAAGAATAGCAAAAAAAGAAAAAAAAATACACCAACACAACACTTTTTTTTTTTTTTAAAAAGCTTAGAAAAAAAATCCTGTCTGAAAAATACACCAACACAAAAGAATCTTCTTTTTTTTTTTTTAAAAAAAAGCTCAGAAAAAAAATTCTTGTCTGAAACGTTGGTGACGAGGGTAAAATAGTAGGAAGTCTGGTTCCCAAGTGTTAATCAACCAGGTGTGGTTTTCTTTTCTGTTTTTCTTTTTTTTTTTTGGTTGTTGTTTGGGTGTTGTTGTTTGTTTTTTTACGTTCACGTTTTGCATAGTAATGTACATAATTTTCTTTTAAAATCCGTTGTCTTTTTAGTTCTTCTTTCTCTTACTAACTCCTTACCCTCTACCCCCTTACCATCCCCCCCCCCAAAAAAAAAAAAAAACGCCTAGTTGAGAGGATGAGGAATAGAAAGAGAAATAGGAGAGGAGGAGGAGGGACAAGAGGATGAGGACGAAAAGAGGAGGAGGTTTTTTTTCAATATGAACAATATTCCTCCAATTCCGGAGAATGATATGTTAATTTAAAGAAAAAAAAATTGCATGTTGCTGGGTTGTTGTTTGTTGTTTTTTGTTTTCGTGTTTTGGGTGGTTGGTTTACACAGTTCGGTGTTAATTGTTTATTTTTGTGTGTTTCTTTGCTTGAAGGAATGCTTTTTGTTGATGTTTGTTGCAGCAGCTAAGGATGACTGTGTCAATGTCAGGTCATGACGGAGACGTGTCTCAAGTTCCCTGGACTTGTTTCTGTTTGTTTTGTTAGTCATTGTTTTTTCCCCCGTTCCTCCAGTAGAGCTTCAAGGTTCACCGATGATGAGAATGTTTACGTTTGCCACCCTTCCTGCCCACCATTATAATTATAGTAGCTGCATTCCGACTTCAGGGATGATGTCTATACGTAACACCAGTGTGTATGTAATATCTTAAAAATGTTGTCATTCGTTTTCAAGTGGCACATAATGGCTTACCTTTCCGAAAGACTAAGCAGATTTTCACGTGTGAGCAAGATTGTATGCATGCGTTTACGCATAGAAACTCGGTTTATAGTTTCATCTGAAGGGCTTTCAGGGGGAGAAGAGTCGGTACTGACGTTAACTCCAGGGGGAAAATCCCCCTCAACAGATGCGCTGTAACCACTAGGCAATTCCACACTTGTTTTCTAGCATGACCAAGCTTTTTATATTTTAAATTTGTGTTAATGTTTTCTTTTTTTATACCACTTAAAGTCACGGCATATTTCTCTGCGTGAAATTCGGGTTGTTGTACCCAAGGAGAGTGCGTCACCACAAGAGCAGCGCTATCCATCCACTATTTAGCTTTCTTTTCTTGTCTACAACTATATTTGTATCCATGTCAGAGTGGGGGTTTTTCTATAGAATTTTGCCAGGAACAACCCCTTGTTGCCGTAGATTCTTTTAAAGGTAAAAGGTAACGGTGGCCCATGACCTATGTGGTCGTAGGGGAGCGAGGCGTCAGAGACCTCAGCTTCTCTAGGGGCCAGCATGTTGAGGGCGGCGCTCATCTCCTCTCCCTCGCTGCTTTACCTACCCTGACCCTATAGAGGGCAGGTATCCATTTACACCTAGGTGAACTGGAAGACTGTACTTGAAACCAAAACGCATAAACGGCCACCCATCCAACTGGTAACCACGCTCGATGCTGCTTAACTTTAACTTGGGAAAGCGAGCGTTCCGACCACTTAAGTATTCCATCCCCCTTTCTTTTAAAGTTAAAAAAAGTTAAAGTCTGTCCCGAGCCATAAGGCTCATCAGGCCGGTGCTTATCCGGTTTCTGTGGCGTTAAGCGACTGAGAGTCATAGACTCCCCCCTGGATAGGACGCCAGTCTATCGCAGGGTTAACCCCCAACACAAGGTTGGTACCCCTTTTACACACTGGGTGGGGTGAGAAAATAGCCGTAAAGTGCCTTTTCCAAGGGCACAACGCCATAGCGGAATAGCTGGGATCGAACCCGCAACCTTTAGATTACGAGTACAACGCCCTAACCACTAGGCCACAGCGGCGGCTATCGTCTCATCCAAAGACTAGCATCCAGACCACCACTCATGGTCTAAAGGATGAGGTTAAAGTTTCGGGCCCAAGCGGGAATCAAACTACCGCTGTCTAGGCAGGTGCGTTACCGCTAGACCATCTTGTATCATGTCTCTTCTTCTTCAGACGTGAAATCTGCTAGGTTTGGTCAAGTCGGTCTTTTTATGTTTTATTTTATTTTATTTTATTTTGTTCATATTTATATTTATATTTTATTATTTTTATTGATTTTGGGGGGTATTTTTTTCATTTTTATTTTTTAAAAGGTTTTTTTTCTTCCTATTTACTTATTTTTTATTTTATAATTATTATTTTCTTATCTTTTATTTACTTTTTTTTCTTCTTCTTCTTCTTCAGACGTGTAAGCTGCCGTTTTTGGGTTAAGTCGGTCTTTTTGTTGTATCTTTGTTTGTTTTTTTGGTTGGTTTTGTTCGTTTCGTTCCAAGGCAAGAGCTTTGAGGTCCATCAGTAGTGAGATTGTTTGTGTTTGTGCCCACCACGTAAGATTATGTACATTTCATTCACAACAATCAGTTTGTGGAAGAAATGACGGGAACGTTGGGTTTTTTTTTTCAAACTTTTATCGTCAATTTGCTGTGACTGTTTTTTGATAGGGAAGAAATGTGGCTTGATCTAATACTAGAGATAATCATTATCATAATTATGGTCAAGGTGGACATGTTTCTGTACAAAGAGACCAATGTTAAACTACATCGTTATCTTGACATAATTATAAACGATGCACTTAAAAGAGAGAAAAATGCTGACCGTGATAACAGGTGATCAATCATTTCCCTCAAGAAAAAAAAAAGTATTCATTCATTCATTTATTCCTTTGCTTGTTTCAATTTATTTTATTCTGCGTTGCCTCGAAAAGCCGAAGAACTAACCAGTCTAGAGACGACTATTGACAAGCGTGTGCCTAGTGTACCCCTGGCGAACATTTTGGTCAATAAAATGATTGATTGATTGATTGATTGATTGATTGATTGATTGGTTGATTGATTGATTGGATGATTGATTGATTGATTGATTGATTGATTGGATGTTTGATTGATTAGTTGGTTGATTGGTCAATTAATTGATGGGATGATTGATTGTTTGTTTGTTGATTGATTGATTGATTGGTTGGTTGGTTGATTGATTGATTGATTGATTGATTGATTGATTGATTGATTGATTGATTGATTAGCTGACTGTTGTATGGCTCTAAACACGTTTCTCTCACTATTTCGAATGTCCAGCCATACTCTCTAGTACCTGGTTAGTCCCAGATCTCCTTCCCCCAACCCCCACTATCCATACTCCTTCTTCCAAAAACACAAGGCTTAATAATTACTTTCTACCTCTCATACCAGCCAATAAATGAATTCTTCTTCGTCGTCATACACTCAGACAGCAACTGTTGTTGTCTGTCATAATATAAGCAACAACAAAAAAAAGAGTCTTGCTGCCGTTATTTAAGCACCGGACAAGTCAGACCCAGTCCAATCTGACTTCGAGGTTTGAGAGAATTGTTATAATAATTTCTAAGTCTTTATGGGGAAAATCAGGTAAGAAAATGGACCAAGAAGGCAGAAACTGGACAAGAAGGCAGTGACAGTAAAAAAAGAAGAAAAAAAGAAGAAGAATTGCAAAGAAGAACAAGAAGAAGAAGAAGAAGAAGAAGAAGAAGAAGAAGAAGAGAAGAAGAAGAAGAAAGAAGAAGAAAGAAGAAGAAGAAGAAGAAGAAGAAGAAGAAGAATTGCGAAGAAAGAAGAAGAAGAAGAAGAAGAAGAAGAAGAAGAAGAAGAATTGCGAAGAAAAGAAGAAGAAGAATGGAAGAAGAATTGCGAAGAAGAAGAAGAGAAGAAGAAGAAGAAAAGAAGAAGAAGAAGGAAGAAGAAGAGAAGAAGAAGAAGAAGAAGAAGAAGAAGAAAAGAAGAAGAAGCGAAAAGAAGAAGAAGAAGAATTGCGAAGAAGAAGAAGAAGAAGAATTGCGAAGAAGAAGAAAGAATTGCGAAGAAGAAAGAAGAATTGCGAAGAGAAGAAGAAGAATGCGAAGAAGAAGAAGAAGAAGAAATTGCGAAGAAGAAGAAGAATTGCGAAGAAGAAGAAAAGAAGAATTGCGAAGAAGAAGAAAGAAGAAGAAGAAGAAGAAGAAGAAAGAAAGAAGAAGAAGAAGAAAAGAAGAAGAAAGAAGAAGAAGAAGAAGCAGAAGAAGAAAGAAGAAGAAAGAAGAAGAAGAAGAAGAAGAATTGAGAAGAAGAAGAAGAAGAAGAAGAAGAAGAAGAAGAAAAGAAGAAGAAAGAAGAAGAAGAAGAAGAAGAAGAAGAAAGAAGAAGAAGAAGAAGGAAGAAGAAGAAGAAGAAGAAGAAGAAGAAGAAGAAGAAGAAGAATTGCGAGAAAGAAGAAGAAGAAGGAAGAAGAAGAAGAGAAAGAAGAAGAGATTGCGAAGAAAGAAGAATTGCGAAGAAGAAGCGAAGAAGAAGAATTGCGAAGAAGAAGAAGAAGAAGAAGAAGAAGAAGAAGAAGAAGAAGAAGAAGAAGAACGAAGAAGAAAGAAGAAGAAGAAGAAGAAGAAGAAAGAATGCGAAGAAGAAGAAAGAAGAAGAAAAGAAGAAGAAGAAGAAGAAGAAGAAAGAAGAAGAAAGAAGAAGAAGAAGAAGAAGAAGAAGAAGAAGAAGAAGAAGAAGAAGAAGAAGAAGAAGAAGAAGAAGAAAAGAAAGAAGAAGAAGAAGAAGAAGAAGAGAAGAAGAAGAAGAAGAAGAAGAAAAGAAAAGAAAAGAACAAGAAAAGAACAAGAACAAGAACAAGAACAAGAACAAGAAGAAGAAGAAGAAGAAGAAGAAGAGAACAACGCAGAAACAAAGCAAGAGATAGAGAAGAGGGCATCCCTAGTATATAATTTGCAGAAGGTGGGAATGCTATTGACAGGCCCCACCCCTGCCTAGCACATACCCTGGGGGGCTTAAATGGGTAATTTTTTCTCTGCAAGTGAGAAGTCTCGATCTTGTCTCATCACGATGTACGTCATGGAAAGTGTTCATTTTCACTACTAATTTCTTGCTTGGGGTCGTCTGTCACTTTTGTGTGTGTGTGTGTGTGTGTGTGTGTGTGTGTGTGTGTGTGTGTGTGTGTGTGTGTGTGTGTGTGTGTGTGTGTGTGTGTGTGTGGTGTGTGTGTGTGTGTGTGTGTGTGTGTGTGTGTGTGTGTACATTTTTAAATTTAAATTATTTATTCTTTTATATCGAGGATAATGGATAATGAGTGTGTGTGTGTGTGTGTGTGTGTGTGTGTGTGTGTGTGTGTGTGTGTGTGTGTGTGTGTGTGTGTGTGTGTGTGTCTGTGTGTGTGTCTGTGTGTGTGTGTATCTGTCTGTCTGTCTGTCTGTCTGTCTGTCTGTCTGTCTGTCTGTCTGTCTGTTTTCTTTCTTCTCTCTCTCTCTCTCTCTCTCTCTCTCTCTCTCTCTCTCTCTCTCTCTCTCTCTCTCTCTCTCTCTCTCTCTCTCTCTCTCTCTCTCTCTCTCTCTCTCTCTCTCTCTCTCTCTCTCTCTCTCTCTCTCTCTCTCGTGATGCTCTGACGAGCATAATTATGAATGCTAATTCGATTATCTTCGATAAAAAAAGGGAAAAAAGAAAAAGAAAACACAAAATATACATCTCTCTCTTAATATTATATATTGTAGAAAAAAAATCTTGGCAGTGGCGAGTCTTAGACTGAAAAGGTGAACTGTTAGCGACTCGTGCCGTGGTCTTCCTGTTTATTTGAAGATTGGTTACCGTGGTAAGAAATGGCTGTGGGTCTGGCACGTACAACGCGTCTATAAGTGAACACAATTAGCACTTAATCAGCTCTCTCTCTCTCCTGCGTCTTTCTCGCTCTGTGTCCGTCTGTCGCTGTCTCTGTCTGTGCAGTCACCATGAGGCATCAGAGGATTGACATGGACTCAAAGAATTTGAAATGTTTGGAATCTTTGAGGAGTTTTCCTTTAACTTGCATGTTTCCGTTCATGAAATCGCAAGGTATGGATGACCTTAGTCTCCTTGGCATTGGTTTCATATCCGGAATGTCTTTTGCCTGCTCCGTTTACTTTGTTCATAGTTGTTTGTTTTTCTTCTCTTTATTTTCGATGAACGCTCTGGAAGCAGCAACTATTGTTGTGTGTTGTCTGAGCGAAAATGCTCTGCTCCGCCGTTAAGTGCCTGACAAGTCAGGCCCAGCGCTTCTGACTTCGGAATGGGAGAGAATTGTAATACGTCTTTCTGGGTAAAAAAGAAGGAGAATGGACCAAGAGGGCAGAAAATAGACCAGAAGGAGGTGACATGCAGGAAAAGAACAAGGCAGTGTGAAAGAATGGGATAAAAAAAAAAAGAGGGAAGTCCTAGCGCAGAATTTCCAGAAGGTGGGGATGATATTTACACTGACAGGTCCCCGGCATCCCCACGGGGATAGCTGTCGTTTGTCTAAGAATTCCCTTTGCAGTCTGGTCTGAGAGCAGTGTCATCCGCGTGCCTCAAGCTCGTGGTTTGTTCCCCCACCAGTCTTGACGCCAAGTTTTGCTCTTTTCAATCTTTGCCTCTCTCCTTATTATGTTCTATGCACAAGCTGAACAACGGTGGTGAGAGTGTGCATCCTTGCCTGACTCCCATCTGGATTTATAAGATCGTGCCACGTTGTCTGTTCCATTTTTTTTGTAGCCTGAGGGTCTTTGCAGAAATTGATAAGCAGTGTTACCGGGGTACATTGGGTAACCCATTTTGTTCCTGGTTAGGAAGGGAGGGTGGTGCTTAACGGAATCAAATGCTTTACTGAAGTCAATGATTGTCATGTAAATCTCCATCTTCAACCATCGTTAGCAATATATAACTCTACTACACTTTCCCTCAGAATGTGCATGATAGAAGTAGTGTGCTACTAATTTTCTGAAGCTTCCAGACCCACTTTTGAAAATCTGACATTTCTTCATCGATTTTTGTTTCAGTCTGATCAGGATTATTATCATCCTTTTGGGGCCTTGCTGACGTGACTTATCAGGGAAATTGTTCGGAAGTTTTTTATAGTGTTTGGAGTCAACACTTGTGTGCAAACATGTTAAATGTTTGCCCTTTATTTTTTGGATAATATGGCTATTCCTGAATTCCCAAAATTGAAGAAGAAGACGAAGACGAAGACGAAGAAAGAGAAGAAGAAGAAGAAGAAGAAGAAAGAAGAAGAAGAAGAAGAAAAGAAGAAGAAGAAGAAGGAAAGAAGAAGAAGAAGAAGAAGAAGAAGAAAAGAAAGAAGAACAACAACAACAACAACAACAACAACAACAACAACAACAACAACAACAACAACATCAACAACAACAACAAACATCAACAACAACAACAACGACAACAACAACACAACAACAACGACAAGGACAACAACAGCAAACAACAGCACTACAACTACAACAGCAGGTTTAATATAAGGATAGTGAAAGGAATAATGATACTTTTTTATCCTTTGGACACAATATAAACTCTAGCTCTCAATCCATGTGGAGAGGAAGGGGTCCCCGTTCCTCTCTCTCTCTCCTCTCTCCCCTCTCTCTCTTCTCTTTCTCCCTCTCTCTCTCTCTCTCTCTCCTCCCCTCTCTCTCCTCTCTTTTCTCTCTCTCTCTCTCCCCTGCTCTCTCTCTCTCTCTCTCTCTCTCCTCTCTTTTCCCTCCCTCTCTCCCCTCTCTCTCCTCTCCTCTTCTCTTCTCTCTCTCTCTCTCTCCTCTCTCCTCTTCCTCCTCTCATCCTCTCTCCCCTCCTCTCTTCTCTCTCTCTCTTCTCTCTCTCTCTCTCCCCTCTCTCTCTCTCTCTCCCCTCTCTCTCTCTCTCTCTCTCTCTCTCTCTCTCTCTCTCTTCTCTCCTCTCTCTCTCTCTCTCTCTTCTCTCTCTCTCTCTCTCTCTCTACTCTCTCTCTCTCTCTCTCTCTCTCTCTCTCTCTCTCTCTCTCCTCTCTCTCCTCTCTCTCTCTCTCTCCCCTCTCTCTACTTCTCTCTCGTACGTTTCGCCCGCGCACATGCGCATGAACATGCACGTGCACAATGCAAGCAAGTACCCACGCATCTATAATGATGGGGAAAAAGAAAAGTGAAAAAAAGAAAAAAAGGAAGAAAAAAAAAAAAGGGGAATAAAAAAAAAGAAAGAGTTTTTAAAAAAAAAAAGGAAAGGGGAGGAAAAAGGGGGGGAAAGAAAAAAAAAAGAAAAAAAAAAGAATTTTTTAAAAAAAAAAATTTTTTTTTTAAAAAGGGGGGAAAAAAAGGGGGGGGTGGAGGGGGAAACAAAAGGAAGGAAGGAAAAAAAAAAAAAAAAGAGAAAGGGAAGAAAAAGAAAAGGGGGGGGGAAAAGGAAAGGAAGGTAGAAAAAAAAGGGGGAAAAAGGGGAAAAGGAGGGGGGAGAGGAGAAGGGGGAAGGGGGGGAAAGGGGGGGAGAGAAGGGGAGAGGAAGAGAGAGAGAGGGAAAAAAGAGGGAAAAGAGAAAAAAGGGGGGAAAGGGGAGGGAGGGGGAGGGGAGGGGGAGGGGGGGAGGGAGGGGGGGGAAGAGGGAAGGGGGGAGAGAGGAAAGAGAGGAAGAAAGAGAGGAGAGGGGGAAGGGGGGGAGAAGAAGGGGGGGAGAGAAGAGGGGGGGAAGAAAAAAAGAGGGGGGAGAGGGGGAGGGGGGAGGGGGAGAAGAGATAGGGGGGAGGGGGAAAAAGGGGGGGAAAAAAGGGGGAAAAGAGGGGAAAGAAAAGAGAGAGAGAGAGGGAGGGGAGAGGGAGGGGAATGGGGGGGGAAACTGGTTGTAAAAAGTTTTCATGGGGCCCCCAACCCCTGAAAGGGATCCGGAGATAGAAGATAATGATAAATAGTTATAATGATAGATAGATAATAGTAAAGATAGATAGAGAAAGGGAGAGATAGAGATAGATAGAGAGATAGGGGGATAGATGATAATTTTTAATAGAGAGATAGAGAGATAGGGGATAGGGAATTAGAGAGGAGGGTAAGAAAAGGGATAGAGAGATAGAATAAGAGAGAGATAGGAGATGAGAAATAGAGAGAGGAGAGTAGATAGATAGATAGATAATATAATAAAATTGAAATGATAGATAGGAGGGGAGGAGGTAATAGATAGGGGAGAGAGAGAAAAGTAGATAGATAGTAGATAGAAAGAAAAGAAGATAGATGATAGATAGATAGATAGTAATAGATAAAAAAAGATAAAAGATAAATAATAAAAATAAAAAAAGATAGTTTATGTCGGATAGAAAGGATAAATGGCAATAGACAAACCCTAGTAAAAAAAATTAAAAATTTAGATAGAAAAAGAAATCAGAACTCAGAAATATAATCTACCTCTCCTCAGGCCAAATACGGTTGGCGTAGGAAAAAATGAAAAACACGGGGTGGGCAAAAATCCAAAGAAAATACGATTACGAAAATTAATTTTTGTGCACAGAATGAGAGACAATGCACAAAGGGTAATGGGCCATTATCAAAAAAAATTCACAAAAAAAATTTAAAGTATCCCCCTTATGCAAAAGTCATTTACTATCTTCCTTCACCTTCACCTGCCCCGTTTTCCCCCTGGCCCCCTGGGGGCAAAACAAATTTTGCACACTTCCCCATCCCCAGGTCCTCCGCCCCCCCCGTTTTATCATTCCCCCAAAACCTGTCACCTTGATGTTGTGTTCCCCCGTTTTTTGTCTGCCTCTTCGCTCTCTCCCCTTATGTTCCCCTAAAGACTTTTGGCCGCCAAATTTGATCGTGTGACGTCCCCCCCCCACTTTAGCTTGTTTTTTTCCTGTTTTTGGAGCTCTTCTAGGGACCGATGGCATTTAAATTCTTTTTCCTTTTCATTGGGGGTATCTTTTTTAAATTTTCCAAGGAGTTTGCGAAAGCATTTCATCTCCGTTGCCTGTATTCTTCTCTCAATGTCTGCTGTTATAGTCCATGGTTCACAGGTGTACAAAAATATGAACACGATTTTTTTTTTTATCTTATTTTATATACCACTTTAGGTCACAACAGATTTCTCTGCGTGAAATTCGGGCTACTCTCCCCGGGGAGAGCGCGTCACCACAAGTGCAGAGCCTACCCATTTTTTCCCCTCAGGGATGGTGTCTAAACACAACACCTGTGTGCATGCTGGGTTTTTTTTAAATATAATTTTCTCATCCACTCCTACCGGCACACGATGGCTTGCTCTTCCGAAAAGCGGAACGGGATTTTAACGTGTGCGCAAAATGTTCTGCGTGCGCTCGCACACGGGGCCTTGGTTTATAGTCTCATCGGAATGACTTTGACATTCAGTTCGATTTTTTCGTCGCATCAGTCTGATCTTGAAGCTGATGGCGATGTTCTTTTCATTTCAGAGGACTTTTAAATTTGGTGACTGCAGCTGTGGTCTTTTTAGAGTCTGTAACTAAGGTCAGTATACTCTTTTCTGTGCAGACATCATTATATGTACCTGACACTGAACTGCGTCATGCTGGATTGCCATGCTGCTTATGTAACCCTGGGCTAAACTTTCCACAGACGCTCTTCGATTGTCATCTACCAGTGTCACCTGAGCCAAGCCCTCTTCAATGTTTTTTACCTTTCAAGAACGATGGTCAATGACATACTTGTGACTGCTTTGTTAATTGATGTATGTATATATATATATATATATATATATATATATAATA
>CM060324.1:35905467-35907967 GCA_030674155.1 Stramonita haemastoma
GATGAGTAGGCAGTATGTGTGTGTGTATGTTTATGTGTTAGCGTGCGTGTGTGCATGCGTGTGTGTGAGTGCGTGTGTGTGTGCGTGTGTGTGTGTGTGTGTGTGTGTGTGTGTGTATGCGCGCACGTGTGTGTGTGTGTGCGTGCGTGTGTGCGTGCGTGTGTGTGTACATGTGTGTTTATTCATTATTTTATTTATTGTTTTATTTCGCGGATCATTGAATGAGCACTAATGTTTTTTGGTTTTTTTTCATTCTAGTCTAGTCTCCTTTTGGATGCGGTTTTATACATTTTGTAATATATTATGAGAGAGATAGATAGATAGAGACAGAGGTAGATATAGAGATAGATAGAAAGATAGAAAGATACAGACAGACAGACAGACAGACAGACAGACAGACAGACAGACAGACAGACAGATAGATAGACAGAGACAGATACAGAGGGAGAGAGAGACAGAGAGAAAGAAAACGAACGAACGAATTTTCTTTGAACAAGATTACACAGTAACCACAAATGGCCAGGATATTTTAGTGTTGGTTTTTGGGTGGGTTTTTTTACATCTAGCCCTCATAGATAGAAAAAATATACAAGTCATGCACTCAAACCATTGGCATCAGACCTAATACTCTGAGTTTGGTTAAAAGGAGGAAAATCAACATTCTAGTACAGAAAATGAGATGAAATATGAAAAAAAAAACCAACAATCGATTTTTTTTTCTGAATCATGATCACAATGGCCGTACCTTAAACAAGGATAGAATTCGATAAACATTAAAATACTATACTGCATCAATAGTTTTATTAGTTTAAAACTCAAAACCGGTAACAATCAAATTTGCAAAAACTTCACTTTAGAATGATAGGGACCATACTTGTAAAATTCAAACCTTATTTAACTCACCCATAATTGATCTTTCGACAGCTGCTATAGTTGAATGGTAGATGTACACATGGGTGTTTTTGTAAAACTGTAAAAGGTAAAAAATTAATAATAATAATAAAAATAAAAAAAAGATTGGTAAAGGTGTCTCATAACCTAGGTGGTCATAGTGGAGCAAGGCATCAGAGACCTCAGCTTCTCAAGGGGCCAGCATGTTGAGGGCGGCGCCCATCTCCTCTCCCTCGCTGCTTTACCTTCCCTGACCCTAAAGAGGGCAGGTACCCATTTACAGCTGGGTGAACTGGGGGGGGACTGTACTGAAACCAAGGCGCGCAAACGGTCACCCATCCAACTGGTAACCATGCTCGACGCTGCTTAACTTTGACTTGGGGAAAGCGAGCGCTCTGACCACTTAGCTCTCACGCCTCTCCCCCCCCCCCCCCCCCCCAGCCCCCCCCTCTCGGGAAATAAAACAAAACAAAAAACAGCCCAACAACTGTAAAGCTATCTAATTAAAACTACAGTAGTTCAAAAAGTCACCAGATACACGAGTAACCTTGATTATAAAAAAAAAATGCCTAAACGTGAACAGAATCACAGACACCACAAAGCAATTCCAGACAGTCTCTGTCTCCCGTCATAGATTTCCCACTTCAAGAAATATTTATAGACACACAAACATCCTCAGCGAGGGTCTTGTTGTGTTGTTTTTTTTTTCGTTCCTCGGCAAGACCCTCGACGTGTCTCAATGGTCAGAGTCTGCCTATGCGACCGTTTTAGCCCTACAATGAGGTAGCCACATTCCGACTTCGGGGATGATATCTAAACACGGCATTGTTTTCATTCATCATTTTATTTTTTTTTAAGGATTATTGATTCAGTACTGGTGTGCTTTTTTTTTTATATTTTACCCCCATCCCCTATGTGGTTGCGATTTTTGTTGTTGTAAATTCTGTCATCTATTTTTACCATCACAAATTAATGGCCTACTCTTCTAAAAGATAGAACAGGGTTTTCATTTGGTTTACGCTTTTCTGTGTTCTCTCTCTCTCTCTCTCTCTCTCTCTCTCTCTCTCTCTCTCTCTCTCTCTCTCTCTCTCTCTCTCTCTCTCTCTCTCTCTCTCTTCTCTCTCTCTCTCTCTCTCTCTCTCTCTCTCTCTCTCTCTCTCTCTCTCTCTCTCTCTCTCTCTCTCTCTCTCTCTCTCTCTCTCTCACACTCACACACACACACACACTCACACACCACCACCGCCCCTCAATCCCCCATCCCTCCCTCCTCACACAAACGAATATATGTCAGTTTCCCTTATAAAGCATAATAATCCAGACTGCTGCATTTTTATGCACAGTGTAGTCTGATTCACACATGTGAGCACTCTGTGTGTGTGTGTGTGTGTGTGTGTGTGTGTGTGTGTGTGTGTGTGTGTGTGTGTGTGTGTGTGTGTGTGTGTGTGTGTGTGTGCGTATGTCTGTGTGTGTGTGCGTGTGCGTGTGTGTATGTATGTGTGCTTGTATGTGTATGTGTGCGTGTATATGTGTATGCGTTTGTGGGTTTGCGCGTTTGAGCGTTAAGTGCCAGAAGGAACAAGAACAGTGACTTACGCATTTTTTAGCGGGA
>CM060324.1:35912967-35937967 GCA_030674155.1 Stramonita haemastoma
GCATAGAGCAATCTCTTCAGTGACATGAATACGTTTGTGGTCAGTGTATACAAAAGCATCATACAAACCCTGAGAAACTTAATACCTCAGAAGGGAAGAACAAAAAGGAGCACCAACTTCACTGACTCCCATCCATCTAGAAAAATGGACAATCGTCAGCAGGAGCCAGTCAACATACAGGGTTCCTAAGCAAAAAGAGCTGTGGTATCTTTCTCGTTTGCAGCATGGCTGAAGCACAGATGGATAACTGCAGTGCTTTATTTCCTGATCTATCCAGATGTATCATACATGTGCTGGAAAAAAAAATGTTACGCAACTTTAGTTTCTACCCTGTGAGATTCCTTTTTTGTTGTTTGTTTCTTTGTTTGTTTATTGGCAGTACACGTTGGTTAATTAAGAGCATCACATAACTTGTTGTTCTACATGTCAGAGGGCGACTTCTCAAGCAGAAATAATCCTGGAGGAGAGCTGGAGAGGAGCTCTTTAGATTTAAAAAAAAGCCATCCCTTGCAAGTATATACGTTTGAGAAACGTGTCACAACTCTTAAGACTTGATGGGTCAAATCGAGATTCTAAGTTTGCTTGCAGTTCTGTTACTGTCTTTCTTTCTTCTAGATTTCGTTTTTTACTTGTAATCGCAGGATTGTGAATGCCTCAGAACAAAATTCTTTAAAGATACGATGTCTTAAGCACAGTACTAAAGAAAAACTACAGGTTGTTAGTGGGAAATGTGCAGTCTACATTCCGCGAATATCGTGAGGAAAAAAAACTTTATTCTTAAGGACATGTTCAAATACTTTCTGGACTCATGCTGTGGTACAATCATTTAAAAACAATGGATTTACTGAAGATTTCTACGGAGTAAAGGCACAGATTAACCAGTTAATGTCAACAAAATATATGATAGAAACCCATCTACGGCTTGAAGTAAGGACAGTACTTTTCAAGACTATGCACATTCATTACGTTCAATATTAAGGCCAAGGTATCATCATGCAATAGAAAATTAGAAACAAAATCTCAGCGGTGTTTTTTTAAAATGATGTATGTGGTCATGCGTATCAGTAAAGAATATCATTTATCATCAAGGAACACCCGTAAACAGTCACAAAATTATTAATATCCACCTACAATTACGAAATTGTCCTTTTTTAACCCAACCCGGCATCAGTCCAAAATTGATGTCTGTATTTCGAAAGTAAGACAGAACACAGATTCAAAAAAAAGAAGGATGACTCTACAACCTACAAACTTAAAATTCTACAAACATTCAGACTTTGCTAGTTTGATGTTCACACACAGTGTTAACCTACAGAGCCTGTTTCGTGTTGATGGTTTCAACATGTGACAATCTCTGCTTGATAGGCCCACACTGATGATGCAATATCCGCTTTTGTTGAGAAATCACATCGTTGTCTTTAGCTCTTTATCTTGCACTTGCTTCTGTGTAAAAAAAAAAATCTCAATTTTGCTGTAAATTTTGATTTGATATACCGCTCTGCATTCTATACACCCTTAACGTTTTCATGATTTTTTTTTGTTTGGGAGGGGGGGGGGGGGGAGTATCCTACAGTTTCTGAGGTGTTCTCGTTTTTTTGAGAATTCCTGAAGTTTTTGGAATTCCTGAGGTGACTGGAATGTTCGCAGGAATTCTTGAAGTTTCTGGAATATTTGAATATTGTAGTGTCGGGAATTCTCTTGGATTTTTATAACTATTACCTATGTCTGGGAGGAAGAGTCGTCATAGGTTCCACATACAAGAAACGATAGTTAAGTGAGGTGAAAGGAGAAATGAAAACTATGATTAATAAGGATATAGCCATCATTTTTGCTTGCGGAAAGAGTTTGTCCTAATACTAAGTTGTCGTTACTGATTTACGATGTTAACCTGTTCTTATCAAATAAACTTGGTTTTTAACGACACTTCATGAACGTAGAACCCTGAAGTGTCCATGAAAACAAAGTTTGTTGGACAAGAACTACTTAACACTGTCGATGTGGTAATGTAGTAAAGGTAGAGGTACCAGGTGTTCCGATAACCTATATGGGGTCATTGAGAGTCGATAATTATATCAGAGACCTCAGCTTCTCCAGGGGCCAGCATATTGATGGAGACACCCATATCCTCTCCTTGGCAACTTTACCTTCCCTGACCCTAAAGAGGGCAGGCACCCATTTAAAGCTGGGTGAACTGGGGGACTGTACTAAAACCAAGACGCACAATAGTGCAATGGTCACCCACTTTTTTATTATTATTCTTTTATATCGAGGATAATGGAATAAGCACTCTTGTGCTTTTTTCGTCAGTCCCCGTATGTATGCAGTTTTATAAATTTTGTCATCTGTTCCCATCGGCACACAATGGCCTACTTTACGAAAAGCGGAACAGGATTTAACGTGTGCGCAATATATTCTGCGTGCGTTCGCACACGGGGCCTCGGTTTACAGTCTCATCCGAAAGACTTTTGGGAGAGTGAGTCAGCACTGATGTTAACTCAGGGGAAAATCCCTCTACTAGGTAACCACGCTGAATGCTGTTTAACCTTAGCTAGGGGAAAGCGATGCCCTGACCACTGAGGTATCCTGTCTAAAATTGATTCTTTCTTAATAGAAAGATTAAAACACTGAATGCTGGGTCGTGGGAGAAGAGGTGTTTTTAGAAGAGCTTTAGATGAGCAGCTAGATGATGAACCACAGGCATGCATGTATGCACACAGAGAGAATATCAACACAAATTCTTTTCGTTCGAGGATAACAAGCATCGTATGTCTTTTCTCAGGAGAGAGAGAGAGAGACAGAGACAGAGACAGACAGACAGAGACAACAAACAGACAGACAAGACGAGAGGCAGACAGACAGAGACAGTGACAGAGACATGGAAGAGGAGAGAAAGAAGAGACAGAGACAGAGACATGAGAGAGAGAGAAAAGAGAGAGAGAGAGAGAGAGAGAGAGAGAGAGAAGAGAGAGAGAGGAGAGAGAGAGAGAGAGAGAGAGAGAGAGAGAGAGAGAGAAGAAGAGAGAAAGAGAAAGAGGAGAGAAAGAGAGTGAGAGACAGAGAGACAGAGAGAGAGAGGGGGGGAGGGGGGTTCCTGTCCTTTTATCAATAGTTCTTCCTTTTCTCTTATGTTTGTTTTTTTTTTTTTTTACAGACTAAGCATTGAAACATGAGCGCCTTTTCTACCGCTGATCCTGGACTGAAGGAGAACAGCACACAGGGGACACATACACCCTCACTTCAGGAGTACCCTGTCTACCAATTAGCTATGACCACCTGGAAAATAGTCCCTCCCTGCATTCTTCTGTTGGGAGGCTTTGGAAATATCGCCACCGTCTTCGTGATGCGTCGTATCAAGGACCACAACTCCTCTCAGCATTCCATTCTTGTGGCTCTTGCTCTGTCTGATCTGACGTTTCTTGCTACGGCCACAACAGATAAATGGCTGAAGTATGGGTTCGGTTTCGATTTGCGACTTGTGCATACAGCAACATGCAAACTGCTGTTTTGGTTGATGTATGTCAGCGGCACTTTGTCTGCCTGGCTGGTGACCTGTGTGACAGTGCAGAGAACAATGGCGGTTCTGTGGCCACACAGGATGCAGGTGATGTGCACTGTGCGAAGAACGTGGATCATCATAGTTGTTCTCGTGTTCCTTGCTTGCGCTTTGTATTCTCATATTCTTCTGGAATGGAGATCTCCAATGAAATCAGGTGTCAAACCATTCCTGGCTACTATAGATATTTCTACGTGGTTATTTTCTCATGGGTTCACTTATGCATGGCTTCCATCTTTCCCAGTGTCTGTCTGTTTGTCTGTGACATCATACTGTCTGTCACTCTCTTCAAAGCAGTTTCTGCACCTTACATTTCTGCACAATCTGATTCAAATACTGGCACTGCAGGAAAAATTGACACTCGAAAGAAAATGTCTTACAGGACGACAGTCATGGTTCTGGCAATATCCTGTGCTTTTCTGGTGTTGACTCTGCCTCAGTGTGTCTATCTGATCTGGGCTAGCTATATATTTAAAGTTATTCAACGCCATCCATTTACGATCCCCTTTGTGAATCTGGTATATGCGATAACACACCACTTCTGGTATCTCAACAGTGCCGTCAACTTTTACCTCTACTGCTTGACTGGTACCAAGTTCAGAAAGGAGTTTATGGCCTGGATTACCTGTGGTGTCCAGAGTTCTTTGGCTTCATCTGTTCATGAGACATCTTCACAAGCATCAAGAGAAAGAAAGTCTAATCATGGGAACAATCCACTGCCAAAATAATTCCATTTTTTATCTGAATGCTTTGAAACACCATTTTCTACCGAGATTTCGCAACGGTTCATTTCTGATGAGATTGAACAGTTCATGGGATGTTCTGTTTGTTTAGTTAGGAAATAAATGAATTTTTCGCTTGCTTTTGTATTTCTAAGTACCTAGTATGCTTGTTTTGCTGCAGTCTGGTTCATAATATACTTTCACTTTTGTAACTGATTTGACCAACACGGTACTCAGGGTTGCAAATCATAGAAAGGAGACAAATATCATCAACTTCACGACAATACCAACACATGAAGGCAGCAGTAACATTATTTATTACTCTGTTGGGGTAACTGAGAAGCAGCCCTACATCATTTGAAGTACAAAACATTTGAGCTAATCCAATCTAATCCAATCATGCTGTTTATAGCCCCGCCGATGACACAAGCCATATCGGAGCTGTCACCTCGTCAAATGTTGAATCTCAGAATAAAACTGTGCAACTATATAAAGATTAAATATAGAGCATACAAGTATCTTTACTGTCCTTTCTTGTATCGACATCCTGGTCAACCAAATACATTTATTGAGGATTGTGGGGTACCTCAATTTTCACATTCGTAACTCATTGTGTTCTGCTGGCACCTTTTATTCCGGAGAGCGAACTTACAAATGAACACATTGACAAATATAAACTTATACATGTTCACACAACATGCACATACATTTACCTGGACATAGATATAACCCTTACATTCACACACACGCACACACACACACACACAAACACACACACACACAAACACACGCACACACACGCACACATGCACACACACGCACGCACACACGCACGCTTGCACGCGCACACACGCACGCACGCGCGCGCGTGCGCGCACACACACACACACACACACACACACACACACACACACACACACAGAGTACACAGAGTCTGCGGTAAAAACTATGAGAAGCTTGTAAAAATGAACTCGGCTTCATACTAGTTTTACACGCAGAGTCAGATTGTTGTCCAATGCTTGCTTGCTATCTATCTATCTATCTATCTATCTATCTATCTATCTATCTATCTATCTATCTATCTATCTATCTATCTATCGATCGATCGATCGATCGATCGATCGATCGATGGATCGGTCGATAGATCGATCGATGGATGGATCGATAGATAGATAGATCGATTGATCTATTTATCACGTGACCTCGGTTTATAGTGTCAACCAAAGGAGTTTTTTTCAGGAGGGGGTAGGGGATGGGGAGTGGAGTCGACCCTGATGTTAACTCCGGGGGAAAGAATCCTTTTGGACGGGGTTCGTACACATGTCAGCAGATCACCTACGCTATGGGCAATGTTCTAACCACTAGGCTATCCTGTCTCCCGTGGAAAAAGCCTGCCTGAGGTAGTTGTACTTCTACCCTTGACCAGTATACAGTTGGTGGAGTGTGTATTGTATTGTAGTGATTTGTGTATTGTATTGTACTGTATTGCCGTGTATTGTAATACTTTGTATCGTGGATTGGATTGGATTGAATTGGATTGGGTTGGACAGGATTGCTTTGTGTTGTGTGTTATATTGTATTAAATTGCAGTAGCCTACAGTGTAGCTTGTTGTCTTGTCTTGTCTTGTCTTGTCTTGTCTTGTCTTGCATTGTATTGTATTTTACTGTACTCTATACCTCTTTAAGTCACAGCAGAGTTCGCTTGAAATTCGGGCTACATGCTCTCCCCGGGAAAAGCACGTCGCCACAAGAGCAGGGCCATCCTTTTATGTTATTTTTCTTAATCTTTTCTTGCTTGTATGTGTATTTGGATCCCTATTTGCCACAGAATTTTGCCAGGGACAACTCTTTTGTTGCACATTATAAGCTTTTAACTTGCTCTATTTCAAGCGTGTATAATGTATGACTTTTAAAAATTAAAATTTGTTTAAGCCGACTCTCTTGTTGCCGTGGGTTCTTTATTATGCTCTGAATGCTTGTGATCCATAAGAACTCGGTTTGACGTTTCATTTGAAAGACTAGTATCCAAACCACCACACATAATTCTAGTGGATGGGGAGCAAGGGTAGAATTTTTGGGCAACAGACGGGGATAGAACCACCGCGCACTTCTAACCTGGACTTTTCACTTTGTAAGCAAATATGTTACCTCTAGACCACCGATCCACTGGGATGATTCCTATCTGAATATCTGGAAAGCCAAGAGAAAACTTGTCTCTGTTGACACGCTCTGTGGCTTTGGTCTGCTGCTGGCAGATCATTCCATTTCTTTCGTTGGGTTCTTTTTTTCATTTTCGTAGATTATGGCATAAGCACTGTTCCTTTTTTACATCTAGTCCCCGTGTGTAAGCAGTTTTGTAAATCTTGTCATCTGTTCCCACCGGCACACAATGGCCTACTCTTACGAAAAGTGGAACAGGATTTAACGTGTGTGCAAGATGTCCTGCATGCGTTCGCACACGGGGCCTTGGTTTACAGTCTCATCCGAAGGACTTTTAGGGAGATTGAAGTCAGCACTGATGTCAACTCAAGGGGGAAAATCGAGGAATCGAACCCGGGTCGTCCAATTACGAGCGCAATGTTCTGACCACTAGGCTATACCGTTGTCAGAGGAATCAAGCCATGTGGTAAGCTATGACACTGCAGTGGGCTGAATTATCAAAGATAATTACCATCATCGGTGGATGGGTGGTCTAGAGGTGACGCACCTGCCTAGAAAGCCAAAAGTCTGGGTCGGAGTGTGCAGTAGATCGAGTCCTCTTTGGGCCCGAAACTCTTCTTCCCATTGATAAGACCATGAGTGGTGGCCTGGACGCTAATCTTTCGGATGAGGCGATAAACCGAGGTCCCATGTGCCACACATCATTATTTAGCGCACTTTAAAGAACCCACGGCATTAAGAGGGTTGTACCTGGCCAAAATCTGTAAAAAAGAAAATGAAAAAAAGAAAAGCCACTCTAGTAAAGAAACAAATACAGTTATAGACAGGAAAAAGCCAAAAAAGAATGGGTGGTGCTGTACTTGTGGCGACGCGCTCTCCCCGGGGGAGAGGAGCCCAAATTTCACACAGAGAAATCTAATGTGACATCAACACCTCTCCGTCAAAACAGAGAAAAATATGAGTTCAATCCCTATTTTGATCACGAAAATGTGGCCTCCATCCACAAAATCCTAAGTAATGATCTGGAGTATTGGTCTCTTGGATGAGATGATAAACTAATATTCTGTACGCAAGACGCTTCCAGAGCATGTGAAAAAAAACTCAGTGCGGTCATAGCGTTGTCCCTGGAAAAACACTGTAGAAACATTCATTCTAGCAGGGAAAGTATAACACATACCGACTAGAAACTTTCAACAAAAATGGGTGGAACTACTCTTGTGGCGACGTACTTTTTTCCGGGAAGTTCTAGATCAGTTCAGGTGTTGTCTTCATGGCTGCTGTCGGTGGTAGGAGCTCCATGCAATGCCACTAGGGTTCGCCATCTGTCTGTCTGTCTGTCTGTCTGTCTGTCTCTCTCTGGGGACGGATAGCCTAGTGGTCAGAACCTTGCGCTGGCAATTTGACGACCCGGGTTCGAATCCGGTCGAGAAGATTTTTCTCCCGGAGTTAACATCAGTGCTGACTCCCGCTCTCCCCAAAAGTCCTTCGGATGAGACTATAAACCGAGGCCCCGTGTGCGAACGCACGCAGAACATCTTGCGCACACGTTAAATCCTGTTCCGCTTTTCGTAAGAGTAGGTCATCGTGTGCCGGTGGAAACAATTGACACTTATTAAAAAAAAACTGCACACACACGGGGACTGGACGTAAAAAAGCCCAAGAGTGCTTATCCCATTATCCTCGATATAAAAGAATAGCTGTCGGGTGGGGCTATTGCCTGATGACTTTCACAGACTTGGTCCTCCTCCTCTTCTTCCTCCTCCTCCTCCTGTCTGATGCTAAAGGACGGTGATATTTTTGTGACATGTAATTTTGATTAAAGGATGGTCAATTCCAAACCGGCCTTTACTCTTTTTTATATCCTTTTTCTTGTCATTGATTTGCAAATGGATTGACACCAATACTAATGAGTTTGTTGTTTGCTTTTAATGAATTACACATCTCTCTTTTCATAACATTTGGTTGTATTGATTTATTTCACGTTTTTTGCACAGCTTTTGAAAACAGATATTTGCATCTAAAAGTCCTCTGGAACGACCACAACATCACCATCAGACGGATATGGTCCCTGATCATGTCCATGAACAATCAAGTGCAGATTGAAAAGGACTTATCAAAGAGTTCAACATGTAAAATAGTGGCAGTGCATGGTACTCATTTTTGAGTAGGAACCATGCATTTGGCCTGCCTTGACTGAGTTTCGGTTCGTAGATGAACCCTCATACGAAAGTCTCGGCGGTGTATGAATCTCCACCTGCTGTGGTACCTTACAGCAAGACAGTTTTCAGAATTTAAAAGTGTCAAATACATTCAAAGGAATATTTTTATTCCTGTGGCCTTTTGAAGCTGCCCTCAAAGACTGATAAAAAGAGAAAGAAAAGATGCTTAGAATATATGTTGAAAAAAATTGAATAAGAAAAAATAAGCACCTAGTGAATCTATGTGCCTTAAGTTTGGGGATCATATTAAAGATGCAAGGGAGGTAATAAAATTTGTATGCAGCCAAGTGGTCGGTCTTAGCTGGATAATAACCCAAACATTGCAATGTACTTTAAGTGCATGCACAGGCAAGAGAAGCTGGGAAAAAATATAATGGCCTACACTTGGATCTACTAGAGGTGCAATTCCCCACTTGACCACAAAGTATTATTGAGGAAAAAGTAGTGGAGGAAAAACAAGTGCAGTACCAACTTCTCAATCATTTTGAAAATGACTTATCAAAGATTCAATATATAAAAAAAATGAAATGAAAATAAATTCTAGGGAATCATGTCTTTCAGAGGCAGCATGGTAGGCATTTTTGTACTTATGTACGCATGTGAAACGTAGACCATAACAGCAGACATTGAAAGAAGAATATAAGCAATAGAGATGAGGTGTTTTCATTAGCTTTGGCATCTCATACAGGGATCACATCACTAATGAAGAATTGAATACCAGAATTAGAAACGCCATTGGACCATGAAGAGCTCCTGACCTTAGTGAAAATAAAACCGCAAACTAAAGTGGTACTGGCACGTCACAAGAACATCTGGACTTGCCAAGATTGTCCCACAGGAACAGTACAAGAAGGGAGACGAAGAGGCAGACAGAGAAAACGACGGGAAGACAACATCAGAGAGTGGACTGGCCTTGGGTAGAACGATTCGCTACGGAAAGCAGAGAACCGTGGAAAGTGGAGGAAGCTGGTTGCAAAATCTTCATTGGTGCCCCCACTGTCCAAGGGACTACATATACAGGATAGGTGAATAAGACTCTTGATTTTTTATTCTGAGGCTCTGCCTTGATATATGTAAATTGTTTAATCTCCCTTAAATGCCTCAACCTTGGTCTGATGTTTGCATAATGCTTAGACATTGCACACACTCACCCTGTCAACCAAAGCAAGAGAAACAGAGACAGAGAGAGAGATAGACAGACAGACAGACAGACAGACAGACAGACAGATACAATGAGATATACTAAATGAATGAATAATCTTTATTTTTCAAAGGTTACATAAAAATATTCACATACTTTCTTTTCGTCCAGCTCTTGCCATAATTAGGGAAGATCAAAACAACAGCAAAAAGCTAACAGCAACAAACAAAGGAAACCAAAACAAAAAGAAACAAACAAACAACCAAACAAAAGCAGAGAAAACAACAAAAAAGAAAATATCAACCCCCTCCCCCACAAAAACCACCATCACCAACAAGAAGGCCCAGCCTATGATTTAAATGAGAGATAGATGCACATTCAGCAAAGGCATAAGTCCCAACTGGATACAGTGATAGTGATGTAAACAAACAAAAAAGAGAGATATGTTTTCAAAAAACACATAATCACCAACTGATCCCAGCATCAATGTCAAAACAGATACAATGATTATAATTAAGTAACTCAAATAAATTAAAATAGAGAGGAGACAGCAGAGAAGAGAGCAACCCAAACAAAAAAATATTTAATATATTAAACCTTTCTTATATAAATTCTTTCTTACTTTAGAACAATATTATGAACTTAAAAATACTAGCACAAAACTAACAACAACAAACACACATTACAGAAAACAACATTAAGTCCGAACGCACCATAGAATACCCAAACAACATTTTCAAGCTGTGTTAAAAGACAATGAATTTAAACGTTCAAAAGATTGTTACATAAGTGTAAGGAAAAACCGACGAAAAAAGCAAAAGAAAACCCAAACAAACAAAAACAACCCAAAAACAAAACAAACAACAAAAACCCAAACAGCAAAAAAAAAAAAAAGAAAAACAAAACACACACAAAAGTCACACAAGAAAACAAACAATAAACCTGAACTATCCTTATTTAGACTACAAGATTACAATTTCAATTTAAACAAAAGAACCAAATCATTTCTATCTTATGATAGTATATGTGAAAGTGGGGGAAAGAGAGAGAAAAAGGGATAATCTTCAGGTTACACCATTATCGAAACTGACCAAACAGCAAAGTCTGACCAAATCCCCAAACAAAACCTTTCTCGAATACTATATTGTTAATGAAAGATATCAAGCTATCACTGTATTATTCTTGGCAAAATACAAGTTCATACAATCCAAATTATAAAGTATACATATAACAAAAAAATAGAGAGACAGTACACAATCAGCGTCAGAGATATGCAGGAGAGAGAGAGAGAGAGAGAGAGGGGGGTGTTATCCTCAGGTTATATCTATATCAAAACAAACAACCTCCCCCCCCCACCCCAAAGTATTACAAAAGCACCCACTTGAAACACAGAGGGAGACACACACACACACACACAACAGATTGATAATCCAAACAAAAACGTTTTTTCTCTGAAAAGCTCTTCCAATTTAAACATTGACAATATTATTGAGCCAAAATCAAATGTTAGAACCAGATGTGCAATAATATAACAAGGGCCTAACAAACCATCCAATAAGTCAAGATAGCATGCATTCAAAAAGAACTAGTAGTGAAGACAACAGACATGGGTTTTTTTTAATGAGAGATGGAGAAAGAGAGGGCAGAATGGCAAACAGTGGCTCACACGGAAATATAAAATCTACAAAAGAAAAGACCTTTCGCGCCTACACGCGCACACACAGAGAGAAACACACACACACACACACACGCGTGCACACACACACACACACACACACACACACACACGTCTTTCGGACGAGACTATAAACCGAGGCCCCGTGTGCGAACGCACGCACAACGTCTTGCGCACACGCTAAATCCTGTTCCACTTTTCGTAAGAGTAGGCCATTGTGTGCCGGTGGAAACAGATGAAAATATTTACAAAACTGCATACACACGGGGACTGGATGAAAAAAAGCACAAGAGTGCTTATTCCATTACCCTTCGATATAAAAGAATAAATAAAATAAATAAATAAAAAATACGCAAGGCTGAGTTCACAACACACACAGTCACAAGACTTCATATTGACACGACATAAAGGTACTACACACTACTTTACAGCCAATACTTGTACAACGAATACAAACTATCGGTCACATGCTCTACCATCATTGATTAGTCATTAAAGACAGGCTTCATGCATTTTACATTGATTTGAATATATATATATATATCTATTTATATATATTATATAAGTATATATATATGACATATATATTATATATTTTATATATATATAAAACAAATATTCTGTTCTCTGTCTCTTAACGAGCTTGTTATGTCGTGTGATGTGTGTGTGTGTGTGTGTGGTGTGTGTTTGTGTGTGTGTGTGTGTGTGTGTGTGTGTGTGTGTGTGTGTGTGTGTGCGCGCGCGGCGGTGTTTGTTATTGTTTTTGTGTGAGTGAGTTTGTGGGTTTGTATGTATGTGTTTGTTGTGTATGTATGTTTGCTTTTGTGTGTGCGCGCGCGCCCGCACGCATGTAACAAGCGTAAGAATAAACTTTGAGAGTTAAATATGTCTTCAGGTGTGAGTGTGCGTTTTTGTGTGTTTGTGAGTGTGTGTGTGTGTTGTGTTTGTGTGTGTGTGTGTGTGTGTTGTGTGTGTGTGTGTGTTTTTGGGTTGTGTGTATCTGTTGTGTGTGCGCGCACACATGCGTGACTGTGTGTATACTGTGCTGTATGCATGCATGTGAGTGTGTGTATGAGCGTGCATGGAGCGTGTGTTTATGCGTAGGTATATGTGTACATATGTGAAACCGTGCACACATGTGTGGTAGGTGTGTGTGAGTATGGGTGGAGGAGGTGGGTAAATCTGTCTGCCTGTCTGCAATCCTTTATCTCCGCACGCGATACCAATATCCTGTTGACGAATAATGGACAAAAAATTCGCAAGCTAGCCATTTATAATAATAATAATAATAATAATAATAATAATAATAATAATAATAATAATAATAATAATAATAATAATAATAATAATAATAATAATAATAATAATAATAATATATAATAATAGATGATGATGATGATGATGATGATGATGATGATGATGATGATGATGATGTGAATGTGATGATGTGATGTGATGATGATTGATGATGATGATGATATGATATATATATACTAATAAATAACTATATATCTATTATAATAAATACTATATATAACTTAAATAAATAATAATATAATATACTAATAAACTACTATAATAATAATAATAATAATAATTAAAATAATAATACATGGAATTCATATAGCGCTGTATCTTGTAAAAACAAATCAAAGCGCTTTCATTCGAACTATACAACACACCAGCAATCGATAACAATTTTTAGTTTACTATTTTAATGCTTGATCTTATGCCTTAAGTCCAATTGACCACCATGCCAGTGATAGCCATGAGGTCGAGGATACAGTAAACACAGGGAGTTGACTTGAGATGAATCTCCAGATGCTTAGTCCAACGCCGACTTCATCTAGCTGGTCTTGGTATTAATAAATGAAAATGTGTGTGTGTGTGTGTGTGGTTGATTTGTTTTCTACTATATCGTTGTTGATTGTTTGTGTGTTGTTGTTCGTGTCGATGCAATGCATTTGATTTTATTTTCAAAACTATAAACGTATTTAATTCATTGTATGTTGTATTGTTTTTGTTTTTTTTTAAGATATTATATAAATTCATGTATTGTTATTGTATTTATTAATTATATATATTTATTATTATTATTATTATTTATTATTATTATTATTATTATTATTATTATTATTATTATTTCAAGGTAACGAGTTGAAGAGAGTAGAGAGAGAGATGAGAGAGAGAGAGAGAGAGAGAGAGAGAGAGAGGAGAGAGAGGAGAGAGAGAGAGAGAGAGAGAGAGAGAGAGAGAGAGAGTCTTTTCCTGTGAGAGCTGATGCACGTGAAAAAAAATAGGCTATTTCTGTTCACCCACAGAGGGAGCGGAGTTACTGGCCCTGCGCAGTTCACTCTGCAGTTGACAGTCTCTGATTCAATTCAAAAATCGCTGTTCCTGACTGGGGACAGGTCGTCCAGTGCTGCTACTCTGCAGTTTTCGTGTGATGCCTCAGGTAAGTGTTTTTGTTTTTTAGGACTTCTTTATTTTTTTGTATCATTTAGGGTGTTCCTTGTCATAACCATGAAGCTATTCGGAAGGCCCCTTTCCTTCTTGACTTTAGTTTTATCACTACACACCGCGACGACACGCACACACACACACACACACACACACACACACACACACACACACACACACACACACACACACACACACACACACACACACACACACACACAACACACACACACACCCTTTCCCTGCTCATTCCATCATTTGCTTTCCACATAAATTATTTCAGCCAGTGCAAAGTGTTGTCGCAAATTACAGTTAAACATTAATTTGTTAAGCAATTGTGGACAATGACCATTAGACGTGTTTCTCCATCCCTATTTTTACGTGTCCAGAATAAAGATTTTGGCTGCATAAAGTTAACCGTCGGCGGAAAGTAGACTGACACTGATAACAGAGAGGTTGAATTAAAATTTCTTATCGCTGCTAATATTTGATTGAAAAAAATCCCCTTGTAAACTGAAAAATGTGGGGTGGAAATCGAGGGCAGGCCTATGTACTTGGCTAGCCTATAACTATTCACCCCCCACCCCCACCCCCTTTCCGCATTTCAAGGTCTCTATTACGGCTAGCGCTGTATGGTATTCGTGAATGATTCCACATGTTGAAATAGTTTGTGCACTAGTAAAAGAATACGCTCTTTCCCCTTACGCAAAAAAAAATTGAAATTGAAAGAAAAGTCGCATGTTCCTTGCGTACCTAAATCTAAACCTGACACGACCCCATGCAAAGTGCCGTGTTTACATTTTTGCAAGTATCCTGGAGGGAAAATGCCAGGGTGCCAGTGTGACTGATTTTTGTTTAATTCATCCGAGACGCAAGTTACCTGCCTTGTCCCATGAACGCCATAACTGGCGTAGTGATTTGAGCGCTAAAGCTCCCGATTTAATCGAGGTAGTTGGTCCGTATGCAGGCTTGTGTACCATACTACGGTAGGTACTAGGGTGTTTATTTTGTTCAAAACCTGTAAGGGGGACTGTAGCCTAGTGGTCAGAACATTGCGCTCGTAATTTGACGACCCGGGTTTGATTTCCGTTCGAGAGGATTTTTCCTCTGGAGTTAACATCAGTGCTGACTCCACCCCCCCCCCCCCCCCCCCCACCCCAAGTCCTTTGGATAAGACTATAACAATACAGGAGCTGAAAAGAATAAAAGATATTATAAATGTAGAGGGAAACTGTGTGTCTTCCTCTCGACTTGTGCACTTTAACTTCAACTACACCCATTTAAATGAACTATGATGTGCTATCGCATGCCTAGCCTCTTGTACACACCGAATAATGCTTTCTGTAACAGAATATGCCAGCTGTGGCTGGTGGTATGCATACTACAAAATTATGCCCAGCATGCACACACTGACTGTAGGGGGATAGGCTCCGGTCCGATTCAGCTTACCCCAACACGGTTTTGATTCATGCAGTACCAAAGCCACTCATGAAGAAGTTGAAGAAAAGTCAGTGTGAAAGAAATGCAATCTTTGAAGAGAATGTTACAGCCCAGTTGGCAATGAAAACTTTTTTTTCATTTGAAAGCTAAGAAGTAGAACTTACGGGGTTAGATCCTCTGAAATTATATTGAATACTTTTTGTCTTTAAAAGGTGAGTTTATGATAGTTGTGTGTATGTGCTTATCAGATACTGGCCAGCAGACACGAATCTTCTGATCAGAGAAGGCGAGAAGTGCATCGGTACAGGGTACAGTGCCACTTGAATGCTTATAATGTGACAGCATCACAGATATAGATATATCCCTTTGATAGGATGCTGTATAGATTGGGATTAGATAAAAGTATTAAAAAGAGGATATTATGAACAAACATTTTACTGTAGACTTTCTAAAGATTTGTCCTTTTTTGTCATGCTCCATGAGGTAATTCCCTGATGATAACGAGTGATGTCATAGTTACGTCATTCAAAGTCGGTTTTAAGGAATGTGGTATTGGTACTCTCATTTCATGTTGTGGTTTTGCTACATCGTAACCGTTCTGGTTGACCCTTTTTGTTGACACAGTTATTGATACACAGAGCGACAGAAGAGTTGGTAGTTGCATAGTAGGGTGGGTTTTTTTTGAGATTTTGAAAAGTTGATGACGATGTCAGTAGCACTGATATTATAGCTGACAAGAAAATTGAGAGCGTCCGTAGTTCTAAATATCTTGGAGCTATTGTATCAGACGAAGGATCAAACCTGCAATTCTCTCCAGGATACTCAGACCACAGCTGCAATGACCAAACGGGAAGTGCTCTGGAACAGTAAACATCACCAGCAGTGAAGCCCAGATTTTTGTAGCATGTGAAATGTGGATCATTACAGCAGACATTGAAAGGAGGCTCAGGCTATGGAGATGAAACACTTTTGCAAACTGCTTATTCATACAGAGGCCACATCGTTAACTAAGGAAGATAAAAACCAGGATTGAAAACGCCATCAGGCCATATGAAAAGTTACTGGCCTCAGAGTAAATACGACCGAAGTTGTACAGGCATGTCACATGAACATCTGGACTTGCCAGACTTTCACACAAGGAGGAAGCACAAGGAAGGAGAGAGAAGGGCGAAGATGCAGACAAACAAAACAATGGGAAGACATCAGAAGTAAACAGGCCTGAGTGGAACAACTTGTACAGAAAGCGGAAAACCACAAGGAGTGGAGGAAGCTGGTTGCGAAGTCTTCCTCTAAGTAGGAGTTACGCTCAAAGCATGAGCCACCGTCGCTCCCACCACAGTACCCACTCGCGTGTTCAACATGTGGGCCAGCCTTCAGGGCCCGGGTCTGACCCCCAAGCCACCCCCAGACCCCCAGCTACAGACGTTCTGTTCACAACTCCCATCCAGTCCAGTCCTGCTGACCACAGAGTCCATATCAGAGCTGTCACCTCATAACTTTCTCTCCGCACCTTGCCTATCCCGTAGTCTTGTAGACTGTTGGGCTACCGCAGTCAATCCGTCTAAAAGACTTCCCATTGTCTTGTAGACTGTTGAGCTACAGAAGCCAATCTGTCTATTAAGATTTCCCATTGTCTTGTAGACTGTTGAGCTACAGAAGCCAATCTGTCTATTAAGATTTCCCATTGTCTTGTAGACTGTTGAGCTACAGAAGCCAATCTGTCTATTAAGATTTCCCATTGTCTTGTAGACTATTGGGCCACAGTAGCCCATTGGTCTGCTAAGACTTCCCATTGTCTTGTAGACTATTGGGCCACAGTAGCCCATCAGTCTGCTAAGACTTTCCATTGTCTTGTAGACTATTGGGCCACAGTAGCCCATCAGTCTGCTAAGACTTCCCATTGTCTTGTAGACTATTGGGCCACAGTAGCCCATCAGTCTGCTAAGACTTCCCATTGTCTTGTAGACTATTGGGCCACAGTAGCCCATCAGTCTGCTAAGACTTCCCATTGTCTTGTAGACTATTGGGCCACAGTAGCCCATCAGTCTGCTAAGACTTCCCATTGTCTTGTAGACTATTGGGCCACAGTAGCCCATTGGTCTGCTAAGACTTCCCATTGTCTTGTAGACTATTGGGCCACAGTAGCCCATTGGTCTGCTAAGACTTCCCATTGTCTTGTAGACTATTGGGCCACAGTAGCCCATCAGTCTGCTAAGACTTCCCATTGTCTTGTAGACTATTGGGCCACAGTAGCCCATCAGTCTGCTAAGACTTCCCATTGTCTTGTAGACTATTGGGCCACAGTAGCCCATTGGTCTACTAAGACTTCCCATTGTCTTGTAGACTATTGGGCCACAGTAGCCCATCAGTCTGCTAAGACTTCCCATTGTCTTGTAGACTATTGGGCCACAGTAGCCCATTGGTCTGCTAAGACTTCCCATTGTCTTGTAGACTATTGGGCCACAGTAGCCCATTGGTCTACTAAGACTTCCCATTGTCTTGTAGACTATTGGGCCACAGTAGCCCATCAGTCTGCTAAGACTTCCCATTGTCTTGTAGACTATTGGGCCACAGTAGCCCATTGGTCTACTAAGACTTCCCATTGCCTTGTAGACTGTTGGGGAAACAGCAACCCAATGGTCTGCAAGACAGGATAGGTGCGGAGAGCAAAGTTAGGAGGTGACAGTTCTGATGTGGGCTCTGTGGTCAGCAGGACTGGATTGGATGAGTGTTGTGGACGGAACGTCTGTAGCTGGGGGTCTGGAGATGGCTTGGGAATCAGATCCGGGCGCTGAAGGCTGGCCCACATGTTGAACACGCGAGTGGGCACTGTGGTGGGAGTGAAGGGGATTCAGGCCTTGAGAATAACTCATTTCATCTTAGAGGAGGATTAGTGACTGCGGCCCAGGACAACACACTCTAAAGAGGTGGACAAGAGAGTACTGCTCTGAATTGTATACACACCCAGCAACAGGAGATCCCAAGGTGTTAGATGCCCATCCACCAACCAAAATCCACAGCTACCCCCATCCTACGGGGCGAAGTTGAAAGCGCAGTAAGATCACTGAAGAAAAAGAAACATTCCATCACAGCTTGTCCAGGCAGGAGAAGAGGCATAGATGTGTTGTTACTCATCTGCAACATCTGGGAGACATGCAAGTGGCCAACACCCGAAGATGAGGCATACAGTGAAAGCGATGTGAAAACAAAATCGTTCGGATGAGAAAATAAACCGAGGCCCCGTGTGCGAACGCACGCTGAACACTTTGCGCACACGTTAAATCCTGTTACGTTTTTCGTAAGAGTAGGCCATTGTGTGCCGGTGGGAACAGATAAGATTTACAAAACTGCGAACACACGGGGACTTGATGTAAAAGGGCACACGATTGCTTACTACATTATTCTCGATATAAAAGAATAAAATAAATAAATGAATAAATGAACTAATAAATAAATAAATGAAAAATAAATAAACGAACAAATACATAAATAACATGGGAAGACATCAGAGAGTAGACTAGCCTTTAGTGGAACAACTTGTTGGCAGAAAGCTAAAAACTGCGATGATTGGAGGAAGCAGGCTGCAAAATCCTCAGTGGTGCCCTAACGGTCTACAACTTACAAGACTACAAGATAGGTGGAGAAAGTAACAACGTCACTCCCTCAAACTTTAAGCGTTTTCCAACATCTTGGTTCTTTTTTTCTTCGTCGAACACTCGGAAACTAAGATTATTGGTCATACGAGCAAAACTGCATTGCGCTGCCGTTCATCATCCACCAAATCCGGCTCAACACAACCTACTTCGGCACGGGAGAGAAATATTATTGTTGAAGTCTTTCTGTGGGAAAAGGAAGAAGAATGGACCAAGAAGGCAAAAAACTTAATGGCAAATGACGGAAAGAAAAAAAACGGAAACACAGAGGGATAGAAAAGAGGGAGTTCTCAGCATAGAATTTCTAGTTTGTGGGAGGGATATTTATACTCACAGGCCCCTGGCATACCCATAAGGTGTAGGGGGGGGGGGATCTTTTAAATGCCTTAGTCTTTGAAAGTCTGAACATTCGGGGTTAGGGTTATGATGCTGATCACATAGCAGTTCTAAGTGAGCTGTTTCTGGTACTGGTGCCTTCCGCTGGGGTCTTCTCTCTTCAATCAAGACCTGGGAACTAACTCGTAAGTACCTGACCAAAGGTATTGTATATGTGTGTATATATATGTGTATATGTATATATATATAGAAATAAGTAGCATCCAAAGTTACCAAGATATAGTCAAGAGTTTTGAAGATTTATATGCTTGATGATTTTAAACTTTAGAAACAATAACTTTAAAAAAATTAATGATAAAAAAATAATAATAAATGAAACATATAAACTAATTCCAGTATTTACAAACATACCATACAGCATAACAGTTTGGCATTATTTAGATGTTATGCCTAAAATTATTGCGAGTATGATTTTCTCCTTACAACACACACGCCCACGCGCGCGCATACATGCGCAGAAATATGTATTCATTAAAAGTTGGAAATTTTCAAGTTTTTAGTTTAGTAAAAGATTGAACAAAAAAATCGAGTGACATACCTGTCAAAGAACAGATTGGATGATAAAACTAGACTGCTTTTGTAATTATCTGTTAGTGGATTTGAACACACACACACACACACATACACACACACACACACACACACTACACACACACACTCACACACACACACACACTCTCTCTCTCTCATCCTCTCTTCTGCTCACCTCCGTCTCTACATCTCTGTCTCTCTGTCTCTCTCTCTGTCTGTTCTCTCCTGTCTCTTCTGTGTCTCTGTCTCTGTCTCTCTCTCTCTCTCTCTCTCTGTCTCTCTCTCTGTCTCTCTTTCTCTCTCTCTTTCTCTTCTCTCTGTCTCTCTGTCTCTGTTTGTCTGTCTTCTGCTGTCTGTCTCTGTCGTCTGTCTGTCTGTCGTCTGTCTGCTGTCTCTGTCTCTGTCTCTTCTCTGTCTCTCTCTCTTCTCTCTCTCTCTCTCTCTCTCTCTCTCCTCTCTCTCTCCTCCTCTCTCTCTCTCTCTCTCTCTCTCTCTCTCTCTACTGGAATGAGTGGGTGACAGTAAAATAAGTTAAAAATATGGAATAATATTAATGACCCAAAATGTTCTTAAATCTGCAGATCCTTTGCTGTGAAACACTTCAGCATCCAGAAGACATCCAGTGTGAAACACTTCAGCATCCAGAAGACATCCAGTGGGGAACACTTCAGCATCCAGAAGACATCCAGTGTGAAACACTTCAGCATCCAGAAGACATCCAGTGTGAACACTTCAGCATCCAGAAGACATCCAGTGTGAAACACTTCAGCATCCAGAAGACATCCAGTGTGAAACACTTCAGCATCCAGAAGACATCCAGTGGGAACACTTCAGCATCCAGTAGACATCCAGTGTGGAACACTTCAGCATCCAGAGGAATCCAGTGTGGAACATTTCAGCATCCAGAAGACATCCAGTGTGAAACACTTCAGCATCCAGTAGACATCCAGTGGGGAACACTTCAGCATCCAGTAGACATCCAGTGGGGAACACTTCAGCATCCAGAGGACATCCAGTGGGGAACACTTCAGCATCCAGAGGAGATCCAGTGGGGAACACTTCAGCATCCAGAGGAGATCCAGTGGGGAACACTTCAGCATCCAGAGACATCCAGTGGGGAACACTTCAGCATCCAGAGGAGATCCAGTGTGGAACACATCAGCCTTCAGAAAAAATCCAGTGGGGACACTTCAGCACCTAGAAGACATCCAGTGTGGGAACACAGAAAACATCCAGTGGGGAACACAGACAACATCCAGAGACATCCAGGGGACCAGGGAACACAGAAGAATCCAGTGGGGAACCAGAAGACATCCAGTGGGGAACACAGAAGACATCCAGTAGGGAACCAGAAGACATCCAGTGGGGAACACGGAAGACATCCAGTGGGAACACAGAAGACATCCAGAAGACATCCAGGGGGAACAAGAAAAGAATCAGTGTGAACACAGAAGACATCCAGTGGGGGAACACAGAAAAGAACCCAGTGTGAAACACAGAAGACATCCAGGGGGGACACAGAAAAGAATCAGTGTGAACACAGAAGACATCCAGGGGGAACACAGAAAAGAATCGTGTGAAACACAGAAGACATCCAGGGGGGAACACAGAAAAAATCGGTGTGAAACACAGAAGACATCCAGGGGGAACACAGAAAAGAATCGTGGAAACACAGAAGACATCCAGTGGGGAACACAGAAAAAGAATCGTGTGAAACAGAAGACATCCAGTGGGTAACACAGAAAGAACCAGTGTGAAAAACTTACGCATCCAGAAGACATCCAACCATAAAGGAGAAGGAAGACAACAGTTGTGTAAATAATAGGACGGGCAGAATGGTAAAAAAAAAAACAAAGGTAATGGCGTGTAACACTAGAGCAACAAAACAGTCCAGATGTAATTCACCAATCACACTGCAGACTTGCAAGCATCAATACCGCTACAGCAGCAGCAGCAGCAGCAGCAGCAGCAGCGCAGCAGCACTCAGCTGGACAAAATGTGTCCCGTTATCATTACCACAATGTGTGGACCGTCCGAGGTTGACCCTCATGGTGTGCCAAGTCTTTGATACAAGGAATAGAAGTAGAGTTAATTATGTACCTGGTTTTAATTTGTATAATATAGTTGCACAGTTTTTTCTGAGATTGTTTTTTTTCTCAGGAGACAGCCCCCCCGATATGGCCTTTGTGGTCGGCGTGGCTATAAATATCGGATAGGTCATTCTCCGAGGGCATGCGTCTCTCACTGGGGCAGTTTTTGGTTTTTGTTTTTACCATATGCATTTGGTGGTATATACTTTCAAAATGAAATGAGTTTTATATTTCACCCAAAAAATTATTAGAGCTGTATAGTATTTTTTTTTAAATGGTGGTGTGTGTGTGTGTGGTGTGTGTGTGTGTGTGTGTGTGTGTGTGTGTGTGTGTGTGTGTGCATCAAGTCAAGTCAGTCAAGTCAAGTCAAATGTTTATTTCTAGATGGCACATTGAATAAGCATTGATTTGCTTTTTTTTCAAGTGTGGTGTGTGTGTGTGTGTCTGTGTCTGTCTGTCTGTCTGTCTCTGTCTGTGTCTGTCTGTGTCTGTCTGTGTGTGTCTGTGTTCTGTGTGGTCTGTGTCTGTGTCTCTGTGTGTCTGTGTCTCTGTGTTCCTGTGTGTCCTGTGTCTGTGCCTATGTGTGTTCTATGTGTCTGTGTGCGTACAGGGGGTAATTGTAGGGAGCAGACATCGGGTTAAACGAAGATGCAAGGAAGGGAAATGGGTGTTTTAAGAGGGGTACAGATGTACATTTAAAGCAGTAGGGATAAAAATAGACGGGGAGCTGAAAAATTAATTGGTGGTTTATTTTTGGCTTGTTTTTAATAGGTGTAACTTGTTTTAAAAAATGCAGGTGAAACTTTTTGCTGAATTAATAGGCTTTTTTTAAATCGATGAAACCTGTTAAAAATGTACGAACATTTTTTTTGCTTTATCATAGATCTTTTTTTAAATCGATCCCGGAATGTTTCAAAGATTTTAGGCCTGAAGTCCAATGCACAGCCTTTACTGTTGTAAGGACTGGTGAATGCGATCTAAAGCCCCATACTATTGCGAGCCACGTACCATTGTGTCTATAGCTACATACTGTTTGTCCACATGCTGTTGTGTCCATATGCATTCTAACGTTCAGACCAACCAGCTGACAGACAACCCCAACCCGCTACTAACTCTTTAACACTGACACTAACCTCAACTCTAACCCTGGCCCCACATGTGGACACAAAAGGCAGGTGGATAACGTATATGCTGACACAATGGCTATACATGTTTACGTATGAGTTGAATGTATTAAATTCAATTTGAGTAAATTGATATCAGAGCTTCGTTACACCAGACTCTCAAAAACAAAACAAAGTCGTATGCGATGTAAATGTACCAAAGTGAAAATTTAAAATTCATCATCATGATCAAATGCTTCTACAAATAAATGAAAATTAAAAGATCATCATAAAATAGTACTGCTAGGGTTGGCAGAATTTTAGGGAGAAAGATGCTTTTTTTTTTGGGGGGGAGGGGCGGGATCGTTCTGGTAAATAACAAAAAAGGATGGGGAAAGGGATGTAAGGACTGAGGGCAGGGATATTGGCAGGCAGTAAGTAGGGAGGCGGGGAAGGGGGGGGGGGGCGGCAGGGAGTATTTTAGAAAAGTTTATTAAAAGACAAAAGTAGGGGGATGTTGGTTCTAAGAATGCACGATTGACAAATCGTTTAAAGGTGAAGTGTTTTTAAGAAAAGTTTTTGCTAAAACAGAAGGGGGCGCTGGTTTTATAATGCATAATAAAATATTTTGAAGGGGAAGCAGGAGGTAGCTGGATGCAGTGAAGAAAATGTATTGCAGGAAAGGGGATGTATTGAAGAGGGATAGAAGGTACGTTCCGGTCAGTGGGAGTGTGTGTGTGTGTGTGGTGTGTGTGCGTGTGGTCGTGTGCGTGTGCGTGTGCGTGTGTGCGTGTGTGTGCGTGTGTGCGTGTGTGCGTGTGTGCGTGTGTGTCTCTGTGTGTGTCTCTGTGTGTGTCTCTGTGTGTGTTGTGTGTGTGTCTCTGTGGTGTGTCTCTGTGTGTGTGTCTCTGTGTGTGTCTCTGTGTGTGTGTTTGTGTGTGTGTCTGTGTGTGTGTGTCTGTGTGTGTGTAAAATAATTAATTTGTTAGGCCATATACCCATATAAATGGAGTTCTCATTTGCAATACAATGTACATATAGTTACATAGTTCCACTTTCAAACAATGCCACATTTTTTCCACCTTCAAATGCAGTATAGTACGGTGTGTGTTGCTTGTATCATTTTTGGACCCTAACAATCCGTAGGACATGGGTTAAATCCCATCTTTACCTATTTATACATGTGAAATTCTTTCATTGTTTTTGTATGCTATATGGGAGATTCTTTCATGTTATGCAGTTGATGCCTTCAACATTGTTTGCTGTCTCCTTCCCCCATTTCTATCATCCTTGGGTCTAAATTAGAGTTTTGTGTGCATTATTTTAAAGTGTATTACTACTTAAGCTTTTTCCAGTTGATTTTACTCCCATGAAAGGATGAATCGGAAACTCCCTTTGCCAGTAGCGTGTGTAGTATTTTTTGCTTTAGGGTTGCAAGTACTATCAGCGGTTTCCTTGCTCTTTCGCCACAAACCCAGTTAATGAAACCTGTTCTAAAATGCCAGCTGGAAATGTATAAAAGTGTGGAAAAAAAAACTTTGACAACTTACTTTAATTACCTACATCATAGGTAAAATCCAAGGTTTTTTGTCTGTCAGAATGACAATGTGTATTCTTTTAGAAATCAATGTTTCCTGTAAGAAAAAGTTTTGAAATAGGGTGGTGAGCACACACCACTGGCACTTGACTACCTAACTGACTCTTTCCTGTGAAAAATATTTTTAAAAAAATTGGGAATGAACACATCTTTTCAAAAGCGAACAAGTCAGTTGGTAGGCACCGTGTCACTGCTGGTCAGAGCATTGGAAAAAGCCTACCTCCCCCTCAGAAAAAAAAAAAACGGGCTGGAGTGGGGTT
>CM060324.1:35942967-35950467 GCA_030674155.1 Stramonita haemastoma
GGGGAGGGGGAAGGTGGCATACGCAAAATCACACCTTTGGTGAATTTCGGAGCTCTTGCAGAGGAACAATAGAAAAAAATTAGTGCTAAGAACATTGAGACTACAATACTGCACTAGATATTTAATTTAAAAGCATGTTTGATCCCTTCTTTTGAGCGTTGTTACCTGTACTTAATGTGAGGACAATATCAGGGAACGAACAGGCCTGAACTCAACATAATTTTGAGAAAGGCAGAACAGAGAGAAGAATGGAGGAAACTGGTTGTCAAGTCTTCAGGGCGCCCCCACGGTCGCCAGACTAAGGGATAGATAGATAGATAGATAGATAGATAGATAGATAGATAGATAGATAGATAGATAGATAGATAGATAGATAGATAGATAGATAGATAGATAGATAGATAGATAGATAGATAGATAGATAGATAGAGATAGATAGGTAGGTAGGTAGGTAGGTAGGTAGGTAGGTAGGTAGTAGGTAGGTGGGAGGTAGGTAGGTAGTAGGTAGGTAGGTAGGTAGGAGGTAGGTAGGTAGGTAGACAGACAGACAGACAGACAGACAGACAGACAGACAGACAGACAGACAGACAGACAGACAGACAGACAGACAGACAGACAGACAGACAGACAGACAGACAGACAGACAGACAGACAGACAGACAGATAGACAGACAGACAGACAGACAGACAGACAGATAGATAGATAGATAGATAGATAGATAGATAGATAGATAGATAGATAGATAGATAGATAGATAGATAGACCCTTTAGATCAAAGGCGAGGTTATTCAGACAATGGTACGTTTCATTGTCTGCGTTTTTCTCTCTTGGATACTGTTGAAGCTGTCTCATGGACAGATGGAGTCGAAGAAATCTGAGCACCACAGCAGATCCAGCTGATAAACTCTCTTTTGAATTTGGTTCCAGTCAAGCAGTAGAGGTAGAAATTGATGGCACTGTTGAGATACCATAACTGATGTGTTAATGCATACACCAGATTCACAAAGGGGATTGTAAATGGATGTCGGTTTATACTCTTGTATAAAAAGCTGCCCCAGATCAGATAGACACACTGAGGCAGAGTCAACACCAGAAAAGCACAGGATATTGCAAGCACCATGACTGTCGTCCTGTAAGACATTTTCTTCCGGGTGTCACTTTTTCCTTCAGCACCGGTATTTGAAATGTAAGGGGCCGAAACTGCTTTGAAGAGAGTGACTGACAGTATGATGTCACAGACAAACAGACAGATACTTGGAAAGATGGAAGCCAGGCATAAATGAACCCATGCGAAAATGACCACGTAGAAATACCTATAAAGTCCAGGTATGGTTTGACACTTTTTGTTCTCAGATATCTCCATTCCTACAAGCATATGAGAGTACAGAGCTAGGGCAATGGAAAGAAGAGTCACAATCACAATCCACGTTCTTCGCACAGTGCACATCACCTGCATCCTGTGTGGCCATAGAACCGCCATTGTTCTCTGCACTGTCACACAGGTCACCAGCCAAGACGACATAGTTCCACTGGCGTACATCATCAAAAATGACAAGTTACATACCGCTGTATGCACAAGCCGCAAATCAAAACGAAAACCGTATTTAAACCATTCATCTATTAAGGCTGTACTAAGAAATGTGAGATCAGACAGGGCAAGAGCTATAAGAATGGCATGCTGAGATGAGTTGTGGTCCTTGATACGACGCATCACGAAGATGGTGGCAATATTTCCAAAGCCTCCCAACAGAAGAATGCAGGGAGGGACTATTTTCCAGGTGGTCATTGCTAACTGGTAGACAGGGTACTCCTGAAGTGAGGGTGTATGTGTCCCCTGTGTGCTGTTGTCCTTCAGTCCAGGATCAGCGGTAGAAAAGTTACTCATGTTTGATCTGTGTCACAAAGCTTCTGCTGGTGATCCTTATACTGTTAAAAAATTATAGCAAAAACAAAACGATTTGAAAACATGCCCTCAGGAAAAATCTCTCTCTCTGTGTCTCTCTGTGTCTCTGACTTTGTCTCTGTCTCTGTCTCTGTCTCTCTCTCTGTCTCTGTCTTGTGTGTGTGTTGTTCTTCTCTCTCTCTCTCTCTCTCTCCTCTCTCTCTCTTCTCTCTCTCTCTCTCTCTCTCTCTCTCTCTCTCTCTCTCTCTCTCTCTCTCTCTCTCTCTCTCTCTCTCTCTCTCTCCTTTTCTTTTTATATTTTATTTCGAAGGCAGTGGAACAAGCACTAATATGCATTTTTACATCCAGTCCCCATTGTGTATGCAATTTTGTAAATTTTTGTCACAATGGCCTACTTTTCCGAAAAGCGGAACGGGTTTCAACGTGTGCGCTGCTAATGTTAGTTATAGATCTGCTACTGGTATTCTTCTGTAGGTTTCTTTTGCAATTGAACTGTTTGCTTATTTTGGTGTGGGGTTTTTTTTTTTTGGACTGTCCGTGTCTTTACTTTCTAATTTCAATTTTTCAGTAAGTCTAGTATCACCGTAAACAGCAACAACATGTATGCTTGCATCCATTCATGTGTTGTGAGTATTCTCTTCCAGCCCTGTATGTTTGGTCTACAGAGACCAGTGATCATTACCCTTGGAGTAACATTTCAATCAAAGACAGGATAGCTCAATGGTGAGAGCGCTCGCTTTCTCCCAGCTAATGTCAAGCAGCATCGAGCGAGGTTACCAATGGAATGGGTAACCGTTTTCACGGCTTGGCCTCAGTACAGTCTCCCAGTTCACCCAGTTATAAATGGGTACCTCCCCTCTTTAAGGGGTCAGGGAAGGTAAAGCAGCGGAGGGAGAGGAGATGGGTGCCGTCCTCAACATGCTGACCCTTAGAGAAACTGAGGTCTGATATGCCTCGTTCCCCTACGTTTACATAGAATTCTGGGACACCTTTACCTTCTACTTTTACCTTTTTACCTCGCATATCAATCAAGAGAAGTTGCGTGTTCGATTCTCACCAGAAGCGAATCTTTTCCTTCCATCTTCCAGATCATGCACGAATATGTGAGAGCTTGTCTTTTACATGACACGATACACCAAGGCCCTTTTATGCAACATGCATGTACCTCACGTAAAAGCACCTAAGACAACAGGAGTCTATGGCAAAACTCGACAGAAAAAAATCCTCTCCCATGGAAACAGACACGCCCACAAGTGCAGAAGAAAAGGATGGCTCTGCATATGTGGAACGCATCATCACTAGGTAGAGTAGTTGATTTTCATGCACAGAAACCAGCCATGTGATAGGTGCGAAGAGAATGTATAGCTATAAGAAGTACAACAACAATAATGATGATAATAGGAATAGTAATAGTTATTATTATCAATTTTTTATCATCGCTAATACTAGAATTGCGAGCTAGTAGTAGTAGTAGTAGTAGTAGTAGCAGGCAGCACACAGCAGCAGCAGCAGCAGCACAGTAGTAGTAGTAGTAGTAGTAGTAGTAGTAGTAGTAGTAGTAGTAGTAGTAGTAGTAGTAGTAGTAGTAGTAGTAGTAGTAGAAATGTTAGTAGTATTAGCCCTAATACTAATATGTTTATCGTTATGATAATGATCCAGATTATTATTATTATTATTGTTAACATTCCTAATGCTTATTGTTGTGATTATGATCGACACGATGCTGCTGCTGATGATGATGATAATAAACGTGATGGTGGTCATCATCATCAGCAGCAGCAGCAGCAGCAGACGCATTAAACTTGCTGTTGATGTTGATGCTGCTGCTATTGATAATAATGCTTCCTGTTGAAATAAACAAAGTGTCAGTTCTCACAAGCACAAAATGACTTCCAGAGACTGAGCACAGAAGAGAATGCTTCAAGCTTTTATACAGTACGGAATAAACAGAAACATTTAAACCTTTCGCTAAAAAAGTATAGCATTAAATGTTTTATATACCTACCCATGCGTCCCCTAACTTCCCCGTGTGTCCGTCTGTCTGTTTATTTATCATTTATTTTATCTGTTTGACTGCTCATTATTTGTCTGTCTGTCTGCCTGTCTGTCTGTTTGTTTGTCTGTCAGTGTAAGCCAATTAAAATAATAATACTAGTGTATTGACTACGAATCAGGTTTGGAAAGTATTGTACGCGCTAAAATATATAAATTTGAGCAGACAGTATAACTATATATGTATGTATGTCCCTCTCTGTCTGTCTGTCTATCTTTCTGTCTGTCTGTATTTATGTACGTGCGTACGTATGTATGTATGTATGTATGTATGTATGTATGTATGTATGTATGTATGATGTATGTATGTATGTATGTATGTATGTATGTATGTATGTACGTATGTATGTATGTACGTATGTACGTATGTACGTATGTACGTATGTACGTATGTACGTATGTACGTATGTACGTATGTACGTATGTACGTATGTATGCATGTATGCATGTACGTATGTGTTCATGTACATATGTATTTATGTATTTATGTATGTATGTATGCATGTATGTATGTATGTATGTATGTATGTATGTATGTATGTATGTATGTATGTATGTATGTATGTATGTATGTATGTATGTATGTTGTATGTATGATGTGTGGATGTGTGGATGTGTGGATGGATGGATGGATGGATGGATGCATGCATGCATGCATGCATGCATGCATGCATGTATGTATGGATGTATATATGTATGTATGCATGTATGCGTGCATGCATGTATGCATGTATGCATTATTGCATTTATGCATGTATGTGTGCATGCATGCATGGATATGAATGTATATTTGCATGGATATCCATGTACATATCCATGCATGCATATGTGTATGTATATATATATATATATATGTATATATATATATATATATATATATGTACATATCCATATATACATATATACATATATACATATACATAAACATATATATGTATATGTGTGTCTGTCTGTGTATCTGTGTATCTGTGTGTGTGTGTTTGTATTTGTGTGTTTGGGTGTGAATTTATTTAACTTAATTTCTTTTAGTTTTCTTTTGTATCAGTGAGAGAGCGTGTTTGTGTCTATTCAATCAACTTCCTTCTTAAAAAGAAGTTACAATCATTATGATCAGGCAGATTCAGAGACTGAACGACAGACAGATAGACAGACAAGCAGGCAGACAGGCAGACAAACAGACATGCAGACAGAGAATCTTGTTATCTTCCTCTCAAAGGAGCATTTACTTAGCATATCTCGATGTAAACATAGAGAACCCTACTCGGGATTAAACGTACACTGCGCACGTGAGCACACAGAAACAACAATAACAAAACAAACAACAAACACACAAATCAACAAAAACACAAAAACACACACATATACATACACACACACGCGTGCGCGCACACACACACACACATACACGTGACACGTGTGTGTGTGTGCATGCACGCACGGGAGTGCTCATTAATGATATTTGGCATAATAGAATTTTTATTAAAAAATGATGAAAACCATATCAAACACACACATACATACATACATACATACATACATACATACATACATACATACATACATACATACATACATACATACATACATACATACATACATACATACATACATACATACATACATACATACACATACATACATACATACATACATACATACATACATACATACATACATACATCTCTCTCTCTCTCTCTCTCTCTCTCTCTCTCTCTCTCTCTCTCACATACACGCGCGCGGGCGTACACACACACACACACACACACACGCGGGGGGGGGCAGGTGCTAGCCTAGTGGTCAGAACATTGCGCTCGCAATTTGACGACCCGGGTTTGATTCCCGTTCGAGGGGATTTTTCTCCTGAAGTTAATATCAGTGCCGAATCTACTCTCCTAAAAGTGAATCGGATAAGTCAATAAACTGAGGCCCCGTGTGCGAATGCACGCAGAACATTTTTCGCACACGTGAAATCCTGTTCCGCTTTTCGTAAGAGTTTTCCATTGTGTGCCGGTGGGAACAGATGACAAGATTTACAAAACTGCACACAAAAGGGGACTGGATGTAAAAAGCACACATGTGCTTATTCAATTAACATCGATATAAAAGAATGAAATACATTAAAATAAAAATAAACACACACACACACAAACAAACAAACAAAAATACATAAACACACACAAACACATATACACTGTACAGACACACACATATACACACGCGCGCGTGCGCACGTGCATGCACGTACGCAGAAACACATCTTTTTTCCTTGCTATCTATCTATCTATCTATCTATCTATCTATCTATCTATCTATCTATCTATCTATCTATCTATCTATCTATCTATCTATTTATCTATCTATCTATCTATCTATCTATCTATCTATCTATCTATCCCTTAGTCTGGTGACTGTGGGGGCACCCCTGAAGACTGGACAACCAGTTCCCTCCATTCCTCTCTCAATTCTGCCTTTCTCAAAGTTTTGTTCAGTTCTAGGCCTCTCCATTCTCTGGTGTTGTCCTCCCATCTCTTCCTTGGTCTGCCTCTTTTTCTTCCTTCTTGGACAGTGCCTTGCAGTATTGTCTTTGCAAGTCCTTTTGATCTTGTTGCATTCCCTGTACTATTCATGTTTACGCTTCTTTTTATATATTGAGGATTATGGAATAAGCACGCATGTGCTTTTTTTCTCTACGATTGATAGAAGGTTTCGTATACGTGTCTTCGTTGCTTATAATGGTCTCTGTAGGAGATGCCAAAGAGTCTCCCGAAGCATCTCATCTCTACTGCCTGTACTCTTCTCTCCAAATCTGCAGCCAGGAACTATGATTCACAGGCATACAGAAAATTTAATATGGATATGACAAGGGAGTGCAACAGTCTGATCTTGGAGTTGAGTGAGATATTTTTATTTTTCCAAATCGTGTTCAGTTTTGACAATGCTGTTATTTATTGTGCAATCCTACATACCACCTCTGGCTTGGACCCTTTGTCTTATACAACGGCTCCCAAGCACTTGAAGTCTTTAACTGTTTCCAGCTTCTGGTCATTAACCCTGATATCAGTGCTTATGCTTTTGGCGTTATTGGTCATCAGTTTTGTCTTCTCTGCACTGATTTCCATGCCGTATGTTTTAGAGGCCTTGTTCAGGAGTACTGTTAGGCTGGCAAGCTCCTGTTCTGATCCTGCTAGTCCTTCAATATCATCTGCGAAGCGGAGGTTTGCGATCGTTCTGCCACCAATGCTGACTGATCCTTTCTGGTGTTCCAATGCATCAGCCATGATTCTCTCAAGGAAGATTTTGAAAAGAGTGGGTGAGATTAGACAGCCCTGCCTTACTCCAAGTGTTGTTCGAAACCACTCTCCAATGTTGCTGTTGTAGTACAGTGCACTGGTGGCCTTGCTGTACAGCTCTTTGATGACTCTCATCAGGTTTGCATTGATGCTGTACAAATTCATGGTTGTCCACAAAGCTGCATGCCACACCCTGTCGAATGCCTTCTTTAAATCAATGAATACATGGTAGAGGTTTTGTTGATATTGAAGAT
>CM060324.1:35955467-35960467 GCA_030674155.1 Stramonita haemastoma
GTGTGTGTGTGTGTGTGTTTGTTGTGTATGTGAGTGAGTGAGTGAGTGAGTGAGTGAGTGAGTGAGTGAGTGAGTGAGAGAGTGAGTGAGTGAATGAGTGTGTGTGTGTGTATGTGTGTGTGTGTGTGTGCGTGTGTGTGTGTGTGTGTGTGTGTGTGTGTGTGTGTGTGTGTGTGTGGGGGTGGTGGGTGTGGGTGTGGGTGTGGGTTTTCGTACTCTTGTGCAAGTGTATAGGTATGGCTGAAGATATATTCATTTCATTAAGCAAAATTGTATGCAACCTTTATGCAGACCACTTAATTAAAAGGAAATAAAGAAATTCAAAATAGAATAACTCTGATATAACTGCAACACAGTTAATGCGCTATAGGACTGAACAATAAACCCTTAGAACTAGTAAACACTAACTTGATATTTTACAAAACGTGTTCACGGGAAGTGTTAGGAAAAGTAGGTAAGGAAAGTTCTAAAGTCTTGCATTCAAGTACAATTCAGTATTTGAAAAAAAATTATTGTTTTCACATTCGTACTTAAGTAGATTTCTGCACTGGCTATTTATACAGAGTATATGATAAAAATTATGACTTCTTTTTATTATTAATAAATGACAGTGCAGTTACCACGAAAACGTTTTTAGATTATTAAAACAATGTGAAGTTAACTGGCCAGTGATCTGTTTCCATGTTTGAGCTTTCCTCTCCTTGATGTTTCTGAAGCCGTCTCTTGGACAGATGGAGCAGGCAGTCTCTGAACACCACAGCAGATACAGCTCATAAATTCCCTTCTGAACTTGCTTCCAGTCAAGCAGTAGAGGTAAAAGTTGATGGCACTGTTGAGAAACCATAGCTGATGTGTTATTGCATAGACAAGATTTACAAAGGGAACTGTCAAGGGATGTCGTCTTATAACTCTAGATATGTAGCTAGCCCAGATCAGATAGACACACTGAGGCAGAGTCAACACCAGAAAAGCACAGGATATTGCCAGAACCATGACTGTCGTCCTGTAAGACATTTTCTTTCGGGTGTCACTTTTTCCTGCAGCACCCGTATTCGAATCCGCTTGTGCAGAAATGTAATGTGCAGAAACTGCTTTGAAGAGAGTGACTGACAATCTGATGTCACAGACAAACAGACAGACACTGGGAAAGATAGAAGCCATGCATAAATGAACCCATGAAAAGACATAGACGTAGAAATATCTATAACTGCCTGGTATAGTTTGACACTTGTTCTCATCAAACATGTCCATCCCCAGGAGAATATGAGAATACAAAGCGCAAGCAGAGAAGGCAAGAGAAGCTATGATGATCCACGTTCTTCGCACAGTGCACAGCACCTGCATCCTGTGTGGCCACAGAACCGCCATTGTTCTCTGCACTGTCACACAGGTCACCAGCCAGGCAGACGTAGTACCGCTAACATAGACCATCCAATATACCAGTTTACACATCGCTCTATGCACGAGCCGAATATCAAAACCAAAACTGCTTTCTAACCATTCATCTGTTGCGGCGGTACCAAGAAATGTGAGATCAGATATTGCAAGAGCCATAAGAATGGCATGCTGAGAGGAGTTGTGGTCCTTGATACGACGCATCACGAAGACGGTGGCAATATTTCCAAAAGTGCCCAACAAAAGGATGCATGGAAGAACTATTTTCCAGGTGGTCATAGCTAATTGGTAGACAGGGTACTCCTGAAGTGAGGGTATACCTGTCCCTTCTGTGGTGTTGTCCTTCAGTCCAGGATCAGCATTAGAAAAATTGCTCATGTTTAATCTGTTTAGTAAAAAAAATATGAAGAAGCACCATAAAAAGACTTGGAATCTCCTCTCTCTCTCTCCTCTCTCTCTCCTCTCTCTCTCTCTCTCTCTCTCTCTCTTCTCCTCTCTCTTCTCTCCTCTCTCTCTCTCTCTCTCTCTCTCCTCTCTCCTCTCTCTCTCTTCTCTCTCTCTCTCCTCTCTCTCTCTCTCCTCTCTCTCTCCTCCCCTCTCTCAACATTAAGCTGTCCAATGCTAAATGTAGAATTTATTATTGATAAATTGTGTTTATAATGTTTGTATTCACTGCTCCGTTGTCTCAAGAACTGTAGTGCTATATGAACATGTTAATACCTTTGTCGTTATCATTGTCACTCTTTACAGTTTGAATTCATGACATAAGATGCATTGTCATTCCATGCATCTTATGTCATGAATTAAAACTATATGCTCAGTGCAGTACAGTGCCGCTCTTTTCAAACTTATTGTCTAAAAGCGGATCTTTAAGTTTCTATCTACTGATCTACCTAGAACCCGTATAGTACTATACAATGTCAATTTTCTTTGAAATAGAAACAGAGTAGTCAAATGTTTCAGTTACGTGTATTTTGACACAGAAATTCTTTAGCTTACAGTAGTCATAAAAGATTGATTGGATGTCAAGACTTGGTTTCTATCTTTAGATGAATCATATCCAGAGCAGAAGAAGATTCAGAAACCAGGTCCGATGTCTTTCATTCTGCTAAATCATCTCCAAAAAGAACCTTCTTTCCATTTAGTTACTGCATTGCAAAGCATATAGTAGATTTCAACTCAAAACTTGTGGTCAACTAATACAAAAAATCAATTGCTACAGTTCTGTATCACACCCTCTGAGTCCCCAGGGCGGTTCAGGGATGTATATGGCAACATTTTGGCAGCTCCTGCGACAAAACTGGAACTATGCACATTGGCGACTGCCTTTCCAATGGACCATTCCAGCGACATGGAGAGGGGGGAGGGGGATCTGCTACACGGGTAACAGCTGTCCTCCACACTTACTCACCCAGGCTTTGCACTCTAGAAGAGCACAACTCCATAGTCTTCTGAGACTGGCAGAGGCCTACTGCCTACTGTCCTATGATCAGAGGTTACACCAGTGATATTTGCCTCACTTACATGTCTCATTCCTATTTTCTCTCTTGCTGCAACCACAGTTTTGTATGTAAAGCCCTCACCAGCCCTTCCCAGCCACTATTTCAGGCTATAAGATACAAGAATATTCTGGAAACTTCAATAAAATTTCCTTAGAACATTCCAGAAATCTTATAAACCTTCAAAACATTTCAGCAGTTTCAGGAATAACCTTGTACATGAGAATATTTGATAGTCAATTTTTGAAAGATCATGAATTTTCCAGAAATTTCAGGAACTATGAAAATCATTCCTGAAAATTCTGGACCTTCCATAATCATTCCAGAAATTTCAGGAATTCTCTAAAATACAGTGTTACATATTAAAATTAAAATGGAGAGAATAGCCAAGGATAATCTTAACCTAGAAATATCTGCACAGGATATCTTGTCCTTGAAATAAAACTACTGTTACACCACCAGTGCATGCACCACTGAGCAAAGAACGTTGTATGCTAAATCATTGAACACTTTGGATCGACATAGGATTATTAAACAAAAATTATCTGAATCTATTACCTCAAAAATGTAAAAATCAATCGACGGTCAATAGTCCCTGATAATGCACGGTAGTTATTTGCTACTTTTATGTATGCTTCTACGCATTAGGTGTCAATTATGTCTACTATAGACCGTATCCTTTAAAGGTTCATTTCTTAATCAAAAACGTCATCAAGCTTTAGCAGGTAAGGTGAAGTTTGTGTGGAATTCCATGCCTGTAGTCTGCTATGGTGGAGGGGTATGTGCAAGTGTGAACTCCACAGGTAGAACACATGTTTAAAGTAAATCACAAACGTCAGTTCTGTAATATTTGAATTGTTTTTAGTTTGTACTGCCAAACATTATCTCCAATTCCATTGCCTATATCTTTAGCTCCACAACTTATCTTCACAACAATTATGATATGCCAAGGTGTATTCAAAAGCTTGATTATACTGACTTGAGAAAATAACTGATGTGAAAAACGGAACAGTTAAAACCAGATCTCGTCTCTCTTCTCTGTTAACGAAACCCCCAAAATCAAACTGTAATTTACAAAAGGAGGATAAACTCTCAACAAGTTATAGCTCTAAAGCACTTCTGATTATTCTAGATGAATTGGATGAGTTTCCTTGCATAGCATCAGCTGAAAAGTCCTCCTCCTCCCCCTCCCCCTCCTCCTCCTCCCCCTCCTCCTCCTCCTCTTCCTCTTCCCTCTCCATCATGGAATCATGATCAGCTTCTGTATCAGAAGACCCCTCACCTGGAAACACCATACTGCCATGGACTAATCTGATAGGGTGCAGAGTGCTTCTGCTTTGGTCATCCTTTGGCTTGCTGAGTGACTTTTAGATCTGACCAAAAGGGTGATAATGTAAACGTTCTGCCATGTACTGCAGTCTACTGTGAATACATCCATAGTAATTGCTTTTTAACATGACTCCCATGAAATAAAAGGTTTTGACTGACAGTAATATGTTGAGGGAAAGAAATCAATTTGAAGCTTGGGAAATAATTCTTCTTCATGGATATACGAGAATTTAACTGCCATCCTTTTGCAGTTGTTCAAACTCCTGGGCTAGAAATCTTCAATTTTCCAGTGACATGTATTATATTCAATTTAATATTTATTTGCTGACCTCCAGACACAGTTTTATGTGCCAAATGATTTACACTCTTGAGATAGTAATCCATCTATCTTTCTCACATGGAGATGTTAACTCCCGATTCCCCGGTCGAGGGGATTTTCCTCTGGAGTTAACATCAGCGCTGACTCCACTCCCCCCAAAAGTCCTTCGGATGACACTAAAAACCGAGGCCCCATGTGCGAACGCACGCAGAACATCTTGCGCACACGTTAAATCCTGTTCCGTTTTTCGTAAGAGTAGGTCATCGTGTGCCGATGGGAACAGATGACAATATTGACAAAAACTGCATGCACACAGGGACTGGATGTAAAAAAAAAAAGCACATGAGTGCTTATTCCATGATCCTCGATATAAAAGAATAAAAATATATATATATAAATAAATAAATAAATAAATAAATAAATAAATAAATAAATAAATAAATAAATAAATAATAAAT
>CM060324.1:35967967-35972967 GCA_030674155.1 Stramonita haemastoma
CCACTACGCACACACACACACATCGACACACGCACAAACACACACACCACAACACACACATGCCACACACACACACATACACACACACACACAAACACAACAACTGGATGTCTTTACTCACACGTTTGACAAGTAAATTCCATGCATAAAATGATATAAGTTATATAAAAGCAACTTTACTACAGTCTCCATGAAGGGTTTTGTTCTTCACAAAGCAGACGAAAGATGACATTACTTAGGCAGTGAGCTTTTCCCGTGATGTTTGAGTCTGTCTCCCCTTGTTGGTGCCTCTGTCTCATGCACAGCTGCTGCAAAGGAACTCCGAGCACCACAGGTGATCCAGGCCACAAACTCCTTTCTGAACTTGGTTCCAGTCAAGCAGTAGAGGTAAAAGTTGACGGCACTGTTGAGCCACCATAACTGATATGTTATTGCATACACGAGATTGACAAATGGAATAGTTAAAGGATAGCGTTGTGTAACTTTAAATATGTAACCAACCCAGATCAGATAGACACACTGAGGCAGAGTCAACACCAGAAAAGCACAGGATATTGCCAGAACCATGACTGTCGTCCTGTAAGACATTTTCTTGCGGGTGTCAGTTTTATTAGCATTCTTAGCATTTAGATCAGTTCGTGCAGAAACGTGAACTGAAGAAACCGCTTTGAAGAGAGTGACAGACAATACGATGTCACAAACAAAGAGACAGACACTGGGGAAAATGGAGGCGATGAATGAACGAAACCATGAGAAAATAACAACGTAGAAATGCCTGTAATTACCTGGAATAGTTTGACACCTTTTTGCTTCCGAGATGTCCAATCCCACCCATACATGAAAATAGAGTGCAAATGCAAAGAAGGTCAGAGTTGCTATAATACTCCACGTTCTTCGCACAGTGCACATCACCTGCATCCTGTGTGGCCATAGAACCGCCATTGTTCTCTGCACTGTCACACAGGTCACCAGCCAGGCAGACATAGTGCCACTGACAAACATCACAAACCATGACAATTTACATACCACTGTATGCACAAGCTGAATATCAAAACCCAAACGATATCTTAACCAATTTTCTGTGGAAACAGTGGTAACGAATGTAAGATCAGACACGGCAAGAGCAATGAGAATGGCATGCAGAGATGAGTTGTGGTCCTTGATACGACGCATCACGAAGATGGTGGAATTATTTCCAAAGCCTCCCAGCAGAAATATGCAAGGAGGGACTATTTTCCAGATGCTCATAGCTATCTGGTAGACAGGGTACTGATGAAGTGAGGGTGTATGTGTCCCCTGTGTGGTGTTCTCCTTCAGTCCAGGATCAGCGGTAGAAAAGTTGCTCATGTTTAATCTGAATAGAAAGAGAAAATTAAGAAACACTGAAAAAGACTTCAAATCTGTGTCTGTCTGTCTGTCTGTCTGTCTGTCTGTCTGTCTGCCTGTCTGTTTATCTGTCTGTTTGTCTGTCTGTCTGTCTGTCTGTCTGTCTGTCTGTCTGTCTGTCTTCTCTCTCTCTCCTCTCTCTCTCTCTCTCTCTCTCTCTCTCTCTCTCTCTCTCTCTCTCCTCTCTCTCTCTCTCTATCTGAAAAACTTAAAAAAATAGAAAAATCTGTCACTTTGTGTGTGCATTTATACAAGACATCTCAGTATGTCAGAAAGAGAGAAAAAAAAGTAGGCCTAAGTGCCAGATTCAGATCGGTGGCATCAGCACTGGAAAGCTTTAATGGCAACATCGCTTTCAAAACGTAGATGGAAAGATATCCAAAACGATGTCTGAGCTTTCATCTCATGCTTCCTCGGCTGTTAAGACAATTAAGTTAAAAGAACAAGATGTTTGTGCTGGTGAAAAAAAACAAGGCAGACAACGGAAATGTAATGTTTTGTCCTATGATAGCTCTCAGACAGGTTGTGGCATGCAGCTTTGTGGGCATCCATGAATTTGTACAGCATCAATGCAAACTTAATCAGGGTCATCAAACAGCTGTACGACAAGGCCCCCAAGGGCAGTGTACTACAACAGCAACATTGGAGAGTGGTTTCGTACAACAGTTGGAGTAAGGCAGGGCTGTCTGACTCTCAGCCACTCTCTCAAACATCTTCCTTGAGAGAATCATGGCTGATGCACTGGAACGCCATAAAGGATCAGTCAACATTGGTGGCAGATGACATTGACAGACTAGGAGGATCAAACAGGAGCTTCCAGCCTAACACAACAGCTTAACAAGGCCTCAAATCATACGGCATGGAACTCATGCAAGAAAACCAGACTGATGACCAATAACGTCAATGGCATCAGCACTGCAATATCAGGGTCAACATCCAAACTGAAACGCTCAAAGTTTCAAGTACTTGGAGCCGTTGTATCAGACAAGGAGTCCAAGCCAGAGTAGTATGCAGGATTGCACAGCAATAACAGCCCTGTTAAGTAACACCATCTAGAAGGATAAAAACATTCACTCAACTCCATGATCAACAAAGCGATGCCTTGTCATATCCATATTCCTGTATGCCTGTGAATCGTGACTCTGACTGCAGATCGAGAGAAGATACTGGCAGTACTAACACAATAAATACTGCTACAATCATATTACACCCTCTGATCATAACTAAATTAGTATATTCCTCATGTACTGTCTTATTCCATTTTATCTGCAGCGACCACAGTTTTAATACATAACCCTACTATCACTCAGCCACTATACAGCTATAAGATACAAGAATATTGGAGTCTTTAACAAGATTTCCTGAGAACATTCCAAAGTATCTCATAAATAAAAAAAAACATTTCAGCAGTTTCAGGAATTACCTTGTACATGAAAATGCTTCATAATGTTTCAGAAGTCTCATAGATATTCCAGAAATTCAGGAAACATCAAACACATTCCAAAAACTCCAGTACCATTCATGGTCATTCCAAAATATCCACGAATTTCCTAGAATACACTGCAACATATCAAATTTCTTGTTGAATGCTCAGACAGTAGCTATTGAAATCTGTTATATGAGCAAAATGTATCACGATGCCTTTAAGCACTGGATCAGAAATAGTCAATTCCATATTTCTTTGCTGACCCCAAGACACAGTTATTTGCACTCTTGGGATTGTGAACCACCTACCTTTTCTTATATGGAACATGGCAAAGGTATGACCACATGCTTACTTCACGTGTTTTTTTTTCACTTCCTTCCAATTTTAAAAAACAAGTTCAATAAGCTAACAGAACTAAAAGATAGAATGTGCTCCCCATCTAATGTCTTTGGTCTTTTTTTCTTTTTTGATAGAGCTCCACAGTTTACCAATGGTGGGATTTTACATATGCAGCCGTTTTCACCCGACATTAAGGTAGCCACATTCCAACTTCAGGGATACTTTGTACTTCATACTCCCGCTATGATTTTAGAATAACACACTGCACCCCATCGACCTGAGGCTGGTACATCAGTCTGAATGGCTGCAGAGGGCTTTTCACTTAAAGGGGAATAACGACTTGAGTGGACATTTCAAACCACTAACCCAGCTGATTTCCCCTCATTTAAAAGAAGGTAGTAACGGCCTAAAATGTTCCAGTATGCTTCTTTAGTTACTGTAGAACGTACATTAAACGAAATTGGATTAAGTGGTATATGGCAGAATCAGTTTGATCTCCGAGTATCATCAGAATGGTTTAAAGCCAAAGTTACACGTAGTTTGCAAGATCAGTATTTACAGCAATGGTATTCTCATGTGGACAATGACGACATCTTCCTCAATTATAGACTATTTAAAAAGTGTTTCTGCTTTGAACATTACTTATCCATTCTTCCTCGTACCTCATTACTAACTTTTATTCATTTTCGAACGTTAAATCATAGACTTCCCATCCAAACAGGCAGAATAAGTAGTATTCCCAGAGCAGAGAGAGTCTGTGATAAATGTGAAGATAGCGAGTTAGGAGATGAGTTTCAGTTGCTTGTTCAAATGTAAATTTTTTGTGCAGTTAAGAAACAAATTTATCCCCAAATATTATCATAAAAATCCAAACGTTATCAAGTTCCATGAACTGTTTAGCTCTAGGAGGAAATCTTGCTTATTAAGTTACACAGTTTCTGAAAGAAATAATGAAAAAACACTAATTTGATATTTCTTCATAAATGATACTAGTGCATGTATTGTGAATACTCTTTCTTTTTCTTTTTTATGCCATCCATTGTGTTAGGATTTTTGTTGTGAGTATTTTTCACACGCCCATATCTGCAACATGGTTTGTCAAATTTCATGTACCCCTTGGGGGTTTTTCTTGAAATAAAATTTTGAAGTTTTTTTTTTTTGTTTTTTAGAACTGTCTGGAATATAACAGTCCCCATGCTTACACCAAGGAAAGAAAAGAACTAGGACCAGGTGACCAATTTACTTTTCCAAGTTGTTTTTGTTAAACTGACCGCATGTGCTCTAGTTTCAGGCAGACCATTCTTATTTCTGTTGCCTTTTCTGGTGATAAGGAAAGTATATTTTCTGAATCTGAAATGAAACTCAGATATCTAAGTCTTTTTAGATGAACTATTTCGTTACCATGGCAACTTTTGTCGACACTGCGTTCATTGCCATAGGCGTCTTTTGTTGATAGTGCAGTCATTTTAAAAGAACAGATTTTCATACAGTAACAAGGTTTCGCACCTCAGTTGACTCGCCTGCAGGGAAGCAAACATATTGTCCTTCATCCATGATCCAGCTTTGAATGGAAAAACCGACCCTGTAATTCTGACACAGACTGAACGCCTAACAATTAGTAACAATGCTAAAAACCTTCTGGGGCTGAAGAGAGTTCTACAGTCAGAATACGGCAGCGAAAGGGTTTTAAGACTGACTTTTCTTTATGGATTATACAGCTCAGTTTTGTTAAAAGTTTATTATAAAATCAATATTTTTTTATATCTGCTATATATGGCCTTGCAGATAAGTATCATCAATAAAAGAAGCAGAAGCAGAAGCAGAAAGAAAACCACAAGAACTTAGATAA
>CM060324.1:35980467-35990467 GCA_030674155.1 Stramonita haemastoma
ATTGTCAAGAGTTTTACAACCATCAGTTACACCCACATGCCATCATGCAGGGCACTCATAATTTCCCTTCTGTTGTACAGGTATGAAGTTGGGCCTCGACAATAGCACTCGAAAAAAATAGATGAAGAGGCAGATAGAGTAAACAATGAAAGGACAACATAAATTGGTTTTGAGTGAAACTACTTATGGAAAGTTGAAAACTGTGAGGAGTGGGGGAAGCTGGTTGTAAAATCTTCAGTGATGTCCCAATGGCCTGCAAGTCTATGAGATAGATAAAGGTGAAGGTAGAGAAAACACGTCTGTGCTTGTGGTGAGTTTGTGTCAAAGCCTTCAGATTTGGAAATTCAAGGAAGAGTAATAACTTGTAATAACTTTTGATAGAATTGTTCGATTTTCAATCTGTTTTTTGTAGTGTATAGCCATTTTACTGCCAATGAAGAATATGTCAATAACTAAAATTGACCTCTGGTGAGATGCGACTCCTTATGTGGGAGAGCGTCACATATTATGATATGTGCGAGCTTTTTTTTCCCGTGATGTTACTTTTTACATGTTTGCTTTTATGTGTGGCATGTAACCCGCGTGAATTTCTCTATGAGATAATAAAGTATTTTTGAATTTGAATTTGAAGAGGCAGTTGGAGGGACACTGCAGTCGGTTGCCACCCTGGGTGGGCATCTTCACTCAGCCTGACTCTGTGACTGAGCAAGCACTGTCTTTAGTAGAGAGCTTCTGTATATGCGTGTCCTGTGTATGTGAGCTCAGAACAGGCACCAGTGCACACCACCAAAGTGGCCCAACAGAAGTACATGGCTTCTCTGGCTGGCGGCCCCATAGTGTCCTGACATTGATAGGCTCTCCGTGGACTTCACACACAAAACACACACACACACACACACACACACACACACACACACATATATATATATATATATATATATATATATATATATATATATATATATATATATATATATATATATATATATATATGTATATATATATATGTATATATGATTATATAATTATAATATATATATACAAAACTGGATTTATTTATTCACATGGTTGACAAGAGCATCTCATGCATAAAAGGACAAAGTTATAAAAATTTTAGGAAGGTTTCCATGAAGGGTTTGTTCTTCACTAAGCAGACGGAAGGTGACATCACTTGGGCAGTGAGCTTTTCCCGTGATGTTTGAGTCTGTCTCCCCTTGTTGGTGCTTCTGTCTCATGCACAGCTGCTGCCAAGGAACTCCCAGCACCACAGGTAATCCAGGCCACAAACTCCTTTCTGAACTTGGTTCCAGTCAGGCAGTAGAGGTAAAAGTTGACGGCACTGTTGAGATACCATAACTGGTGTGTTAGAGCATATACGAGATTTACAAAAGGAATTGAAAAAGGGTGGCGTTGTATAATTTTAAATATGTAACTAACCCAGATCAGATAGACACACTGAGGCAGAGTCAACACCAGAAAAGCACAGGATATTGCCAGAACCATGACTGTCGTCCTGTAAGACATTTTCTTCCTGGCGTCAGTTTTTCCTGCAGCACTGCTATTTGAATCAACTTGTGAAGAAATATTAAACGAAGACACAGCTTTGAAGAGAGTGACAGACAATATGATGTCACAAATAAATAAAGAGACACTTGGAAAGATGGAAGCTATGCATAAATGGAACCATGAGAAAATGACCACGTAGAAATGCCTGTAATTACCTGGTATAGTTTGACACCTTTTTTCCTCTGAGATTTCCATTCCCAGCAACATGTGAAAATAGGGGGCACAGGCAGAGAATATAAGAATTACAATGATGATCCACGTTCTTCGCACAGTGCACATCACCTGCATCCTGTGTGGCCACAGAACCGCCATAGTTCTCTGCACTGTCACACAGGTCACCAGCCAGGCAGACAAAGTGCCACTGACATACATCAACCAAAACAGCAGTTTACATGCTGCTGTATGCATAATCCGAACATTCAAACCAAAACCATATTTCAGCCATTCATCAGTTGCAGCAGAACCAAGGAATGTCAGATCAGACACGGCAAGAGCCATAGAATGGCATGCTGAGAGAGTTGTGGTCCTTGATACGACGCATCACGAAGACGGTGGCAAATATTTCCAAAGCCTCCCAACAGAGAATGCAGGGAGGGACTATTTTCCAGGTGGTCATAGCTAATTGGTAGACAGGGTATTTAGAAAGTGATGGTATATTTGTCTCTGGGGTTGTGTTGTTTATTTGTACAGCATCGGGGTCAGAAAAGTTGCTCATGTTTGGTCTACTTGTACAGTTTGTGGTGATCCTTATTCTGAAAAAATGAAAGATAAAGGGAGAACAACTAAAAAAGAGGGATCTCTCTCTCTCTCTCTCTCCTCTCTCTCTCTCTCTCTCTCTCTCCTCTCTCTCTCTCTCTCTCTCTCTCTCTCTCTTCTCTCTCTCTCTCTCTCTCTCCTCTCTCTCTCTCTCTCTCTCTCTCTCTCATCTCCTTCTTGTCTAACAGAGCATGCATACATCCATTTATTAAGGCGTTGCTTTTATGCAAAACAAAACGTCTGTATACTGATTCACGGAGATGGATGGTCAGTAGTCCAGCGGTGACACACGTTTAGAAAGCAAAAACATATTGAACATGGTTCTTGTCTGAATCTGGAACCCCGTACTCCCCTGTTCCCCAGACGATGAGTAGTGGAACGGGCGTTAGACTTTTTTGATGATGTAAACATTACACAGTACATTCTACTACTATACCGTTTTTTTTTAAATCATCACCTGAAATTATGTCTTCTAGCTATTATCCAAAGATTTGTCTTAGAATCCCATGTACTGGCGTTCCCATCTCTCATTAAAATTTGAAACGATGAGAAAACTCATCATGACATTGTTAACCGTACCTCAAAGAGACATTGTCCAAATCTTAAAACAGATACTTTTGCTCTCATTCAATACTGTAGCCTTAATGTTGGATCAAAAGACTCGCAGAGCATCCATGGCAAAACGTTCACACCCTTGAGTGTCTCCACATCTACTCCCCTAAAGACGGGTGGATTGATGTTTACGTTGATGGCTCTGCTTAAATTGCACTCTGAAATAGTGAATCCAGTGGTGCGTGGGTCTACATTCAGTACCCTGATGGTGTGTAGAGATACTTTGATAAGCTTTTCCACATGCCTCTACTCCATGAAGTGCACAGTTGAGGCAGAAGCTAATAAATCAGAAGCTGACCACTTCATGATCAACGCGTTTAATCCCAGCAGTCTTCTCTTTGACCAGCACAACCTGTTCATCTGGCAGACCTTACAACCTCACAGAAATACTGACCATCACAACAAAGGGTCATCTTGCAGACCTTACAACCTCACAGAAATAATTACCAGCACAACTTGCCCTCCTCTCTTTCCTCTGTCTGCAGACGTTATACAGAAGCCCTACAGTGGACCCCTCCCATCGCAACGTACTTGGCAACAAGGCTGCTGACTTTCTAACAAAGGAAGGCACATGGTCAGAGCAAGTGGACGGGTCTATCAGTTATTCTGAAGCCAAGACCATCACCAGGGCTATTTAACAAAGCAAATGGATACAGCAAAATCCACCTCAGACACTTGTTGCCTGGTGACATGACAGGTCTGTATGCTCGGGCTCAGGACAGGCCACAGCTGCCTAAACTACTTCATGTCCATGAAACTCCACATAGGCCACACACAGCAGTGCCAATGCAGGACTGACAGCCAGACAACAGAACATGTTCTGCGGAAACTGCCCAATACATCAGGTGCTCCGAAAGAAGAACTGGCTAGACCCCTCCCCAGTGGTCACAAAGCCCCATGCTAGCATGGAAGAAATGCGGTAAATGATACAGCTGCCTTCAGTGCAGAAACTAGGTTGTTTGTCTGACAAAATGAAATGCGAAAGAAAAAAAAGGCTTTTATTTCTCAATGATTCCATATAGATATAGAACAAGCTGACCCATAGCTGACTCAGAAATCTTATTTGATTTCTTTCATTCTGCTCAGTTATCTTCCAAAATGTGTTCCTTATCCGTACAATAGAGTAGTATAGTGTTATAACAAAAATATACATTTCATCATGATGAATTATCTTTCAGCTAACGCAGTAGAACATTTCTAACCACGAGCTAAATCATAGCAGTCTCCTCTTTAATATCTGCAATCCCCTTCTTAATTTTCTTATTTATATATATATATATATATATATATATATATATATATATATATATATATATTTTTGTTGTTGTGATGTATGTGTGTGATTGTTTGTGTGTGTATGCATTATATATAGATTATATATATACATATATATATCTTATATATATATATATATAATTTTATATATATATACATATTCTGACTACCCTTCCAAAACACTGACAAAGATTAGAAAAAAACATGAACATTCCAGAAAAAAGTTACAAAAACAATCTCGAAAACAATTACAAAAACTTTCCAGAAAATGTTAGGAACTCTCACGAACATTCCAGAAACTTCAGGAACTCTTGAAAACATTCCAGAAATTTCAAGAACCCATGAGAATATTTTTTTTTAAAAAACATAACAACTCCCTAGATCTCTGTGCAGCATATCAAATGAAATCAACATGATAGCAATATTCTTCACAAATAAACATGTGCCAGATAAAGGTAATGTGTCATTCTCAAGAAAACTTATGAATTTCACACTGTCAAGTGCATACGTCATCAAGCAAAGAATATGCCATGTGAACTGTCAACACAAATCCGTTTGATTAATAAGCGATCAGGAAATAGAAATTTGAATGTGTTTATGACAATCGCTCCCTGTATGAATGCAAAGAGCCTGTAGTATGAATACCATCTCTACCTTCAGGAAATTGTGTGCAAGGAATCCCGACTTTTCTATCAATCTCTTTGTTTGTACCTTGTTCCTTTTCTTCCTGTCACTTTCTTCCTGTCTATTTCAAGGATTTTTTATCCATTCTCCTACCTTTTTTTTACAGAAAGACTTGAGCGAGAACAGTTCTCTCTCTCTCATGTCAAAGTCGGATTCGCTGGGCCTGACTTGTCAGGCGCTTAACGGCAGCGCAATGCAATTTTGCTCATGACAGACACGTTAGTAACTGTCTGAAATTTCGATAAAGAAGGAAAAGAAATCTTGGATCGCTACCAGATGGTTCCTATTTGTCTGTCAATCTTCTGGGAACACCTCTTCTATTGATTTCGCTGTCGTTATTGTGGCTGCTCCATAAATGTTAACGTCAGCTCCCTCTTGGTGACATTAGACTTTAAATAAAAGATAGTGGGTATTTTAACCGTATGAATTTGTTTTTTTTAACGATAATTGCAATTCCTTTACTGATGAACTTAAGAAAATTCTTTGTAAAAACACCGCTCTGTTTATTCTGATTGTCTGAATAATTTCTGTGATGAAAAATTATATTACCATTTTGGCTATCCTTGACGGGAAAAAAATGACATTACCTCGTGGTGCGTATGATTATGAGTCCATAATGATTGCTTTGTCATTGGTTGCACTCTGTCGATACCTTCTAGAAGTCCTGATTAGCTCTGGTTTGATAAAGGACTATCATATAATGAATCAAAATAAAAAACACATGTCCTTGTGCCCAGTCATTAACGCTTCATCTTTTCTTTAAACTTAAGATATTTAAAAATTTTATTTATTCATTTATTTATTTATTTATCTATCTATCTATCTATCTACTATCTATCTATCTATCTATCTATCTATCTATCTATCTATCTATCTATCTATCTATCTAATTATTATTTATTTATTTATTTATCTATTCTTTCATATCGAGGATAATGGAATAAGCGCTCACGTGGTTTTTTACATCCAGTCCCCGTGTATATTATGCAGTTTTGTAAATCTTGTTCTTTGTTTCCACCGGCACACAATGGCCTACTCTGACAAGAAGCGGGACAGGATTTAACGTGCGCGCAAGACGTTCTACGCGTGTTCGCACACGGGACCTCGGTTTACAGTCTCATCCGAAGGACTTTTGGGGAGAGTGGACTCTGCACTGTTGTTAACTCCAGGTGAAAAATCCCCTCGAACGGGAATCGAACCCGGGTCGTCAAATTGAGAGCGCATAGGGTGTTCGATGGTCAATATGTACCACCAACAGGCAGGGATTTTTTTTGTATCTCAGAGCTCCGAGGTTTACCTATAGTGAGAGTTTTGCCTGTACGACCTCCCCCTCCCCCCCCCCCACCTCCCACTCAAACCATGTAAGTAGCCGCGTTCCTACATCGGGGATAGTATCTCAACAGACACTTTTGTACATGCATATTTTTTATGTTGTGTCCTCCGTTTGTACCATCACGAAACAGCCCACTCCTCCGAAAGGTAGAACAGGATTTTTTTTATTGTCTGTGCAAGATGTTGCGTGCTATTCGCACACAGGTCCTCGGTGTAAAGTTTCATCCGAGGACTTTGGCATTTAGTTCGATTTTCTCGTCCAAAACTTGGGAAAAAAAGCGAGGCTGGGAATCGAACCCAGAGTATCGATATTTTGTTAGGCAGGTGACGTGAAATTTTCCTGCCACCTTCTTCATTCTGTTTCTTTGTCGAATGCTCAGACAGCAACTGTTTTGTCTGTTTTATGAGCAAAAAATGCGTCACGCTGCTGTTAAGCGCCTGACAAGTCAGGCCCAGTGCATCCGACTATAGCATAAGAGAGAATTGTTAACTTTTAAGTCTTTCTGGAAAACAAAAAAACGGCATGAGAATGAACAAGAAGGCGGACAAAAGACAAGAAGGAGGTGACAGGAAGACAAAGGAACAAGACAGAAGAAACAAAAGAATGAAAAGAAAAGAGGATATTTCTGGCACAGAGTTTTCAGAAGGTGGGGGGGGGATTTGTGCTGGAATAACTAGGGGGGGGGGGTGAACCTACATCTTAGACAGAGAATGAATTAAGTGTAGGAGGGAAGGTAAGGCAGAATGACACGCAAGTTTCAATACACTGACATAGCTTAGTATAGGAGAACGAAGGAGGACTGCAGTTATCTATCTGTGCTTCAGTATTGCTGCACACGAGACAGATACCACAGCTCCCTTGTATGATATGATATGATAACCCGTGAGGATGCCACGCACGGGCCTGTCAGTATAAATAACATTCTCACCTTCTGGAAAATACTGTGCCAGAAATCCCCTCTTTCCATCTCTTTTGTTTCTGTCTACGTTTCTTTTTCTTTCTGTCACGTCCGTCCTTCTTGTCTATTATTTGTCTTCTTGAAAGACTTCAAAGTTAACAATTTTATTCTCTCTTATGCCAAAGTCGGATGCCTTTTTTTTCCTGGAAAGATAACAAATCTCTCCCAAGTCTAAGTCGGGTGCACTGGGTCTGACTTGTCCGGTGCTTAACGGCAGCGCAACGCGTTTTTTTTTTTCGTTTGACAGACAGCACTTTGGTGGTGTCCAATAGTGCTTGTTCTGAGCTAACATACGCAGGACACCACATATTAAGCCCCATACTAACGACAGTATTAGCTCAGTCGCAGGAGCCAGACTCAGTGAGTCACCCACCCGAGGTGGCAACCACCACAAAGTCCCTCCAACGACCGTCGCCCGTGAGCCTCCAACCCCAAAGGCTTTGACACAAACTCATCAAAGGTACAGAAGTGTATGGGGAAACCGAATCTGAGGTCACCATGAGACCAGAGCAACGGGGGCTATGGAATCAGAGGACATTTTTATTATTGTATGATGATCAATGATAATGAGGGCGATGCAATGATGTTGTTATGGAAGTGCATGTGCTTCGAGACTACTTGACAGGGTTGTATTCTACGCTTACTATCATAATATAATCCGGTGTTAACCGGGCCCGAGAGATACAGACACCTGCAGTGTTGGTCAGGTAATTTGAGCAACACTCTATAACTCGCATCCGTTAAGTGGATGAAGCTTATCTGTGTGGTCCCAGTCTTCCCTATGAGCCCACAGCACACTCACTCTGGTAGGAGCCGGCCTGAGTCCGAAAATTCCCTATGACTGTTATGAGATTCAAACCCGCGACCTTCCAGTCCGAAACCCAAAGTGCTAACCACTGCGCCATGGCGGCATGTCGCTTAACCTTAACTTGGGGAAAGCGAGTGTCTGATCACTGAGCTATCCTGTCCCACTGTAAAAGAATAAAAATGAAAAACAAAACCTAGATAAATCCCTTGCCAGATCCCAAATTGCATGTGGGGTTCCTTCGTTTGATCCATGTCTGACCGATTCTTTTACAAAAGATGGATCCCTATTTAACGTGTACGCGGGATACACAGGATATCACTAAAGACGTGTGTCTTCATGCACAATCTGTTTATTCTCGCTACCCAAAGGACATGTAGAGTAAAGAGTTTGAACTTTGTTTTCACTCCAAACTTGTCACACGAACATCTGGACTGGCCAAGACTTTCCTGCAGCAAAAGGAGGGAGACGAAGAGGCAGAAAGAGAAAACGATGGGAAGACAACATCAGAGAGTGGAATAGTCTAGAATGAAACGATTTGCTACAGAAAGCAGAGGACCGCAGAAAGTGGAGGAAGATGGCTGCAAAATCTTCAGTGGTGCCTCCACGGTCTATAGAACTTTGGGATAGGTGAGGATGAAGGTGAATCAACGAAACCAAAACCCAATTCCTTTGTAAAGGATAGCTCAGCGGCAACTGGAACCTGCATCCCTTCAACATGACTCCAGGTCACAAGATCCAGTTAACCATTGAGATATCTCTCCTGTCTATCTCCCTCCTTCTTTGATTTCTACATAAGATAAACTAGTCTGCGTTTCTATTTTCTTCTGAATTTCAAGTCAGTGTACTCTTCTGGTGAAATACACTAAGACACATTTCTGTCCACATATAAACAAATGCTTTGTACAATTCTTATTTTTCTACTGAACTTTGAGACAGTGCATTGTTGTTTTGATAAAAGGACTAAGACATACTTCATTGCACACATAAAGTAATGCATGTTTCTACTGAATTTCAAGTCAGTGTACTGTTTTTTTATGAAAACACCAAGACATATTTTCATTCACACATAAACTAAAACAATGTTTCTAGTTTTTATTGAACTTCAGGTCAGTGTATTGTTCTGAAGAAAGCACAATCAATATAAAATATTGTATTTCATTCCACACACCCACTTTTCTACCAGCCAACAGCTGATTTTACCTAGCGTGGCGAAAAACGTGTTTGAAATAAATCAACCTTCATCAGACGTCAATGATTCGGATTTAGATCGTGAACACCCACACAAATAAGTTTCATCTTATCTTCTTTCGAATGTATCCTGTTGCATGATAGGATTTATTGTTCACACCGTTCCCAGTCTTGGATATATAATTATTTGTAGTGATCATGAAAGTCGCCGTAACAAGGACCATTAAGATTACATGTTACCTAACTACTACGTCAATTTTTAAGCTTATAGCATTTTCAGCATTTTGACTGTCAGAAGTTTAGTTTCAACATAGCCTTTTACTTGAATACTGATGTACAGAAAACGGCCATTTTCCTCTATATCTTTTGTTGTTTTAAAACTATAGATAGAAATTACCACTATATAATTATTGTATAGATAACATAATTACATAGAAAGTAATCAAATTACATCAAAAATGCTTCTGATTGAATTCCATTGTTTTCATTGTTTCAATACGTATGATAAATAACAAAAAAAATTAATTCTGTTGGTGGTAGATAGCACAATTCTATAGTTTTTTGCGGAGATATTCTGAACAAAAGCACATCATTGTCAGACGTACAAGTCATTCAATTCACACAAAAAAAGTTTACTCGTATGAAAAACACAGAAAGCAATAAAACGTCTGCAGGCAAAAAGTTGATTGCCAGTCTAGTCTTGAAAAACATCATATTTATCAGACACTAAAAGATTTGTTTTAAAAGTTTCTATCAACCATGTGATATGAAAAAAAACAGATAGATAGATAGATAGATAGATAGATAGATAGATAGATAG
>CM060324.1:35995467-36002967 GCA_030674155.1 Stramonita haemastoma
TGAATGGGTGCACATAAAAGTTGGTTTTATTCCCTTGAAACGGAATTTATCGATTTTTTGTGTTATCTTTATTCTCACCAAAAATATATAAACACATACAACATAAACTTTTTTTTATTTCTCTCATTGTCGTCATCGTCGTTGTCGTCATTATCATCACTTTAGCAGAATGATGTGTGTATCTACACACACACACATATATATATAGACACATATACAAAACATTTTCCTTCCCCCCTCCTTCTCCCTCCCCGCTCACCTCTTTCAAAAACATAAACAACCTCAAAGGAATAAACAGAGACAACGACAGACAGAAAAATGTTAGAGAGAGAGAGAGAGAGACAGACAGAAGAGAGAGAGAGAGAGAGAGAGAGAGAGAGAGACAGACAGACAGACAGACAGACAGACAGACAGACAGACAGACAGACAGACAGACAGACAGACAGACAGACAGACAGACAGAAAAGAGAGAGAATAGTATACAGACAGACAGACAGACAGACAGACAGACAGAAGACAGCCAGACAGGCAGACAGACAGAGAAAGAGAAAGAGAGAGATAGAGAGAAGGGGAGGGAGAGAGAGAGAGAGAGAGGAACGGAGAGAGAGAGAGTGAACGAGAGAGAGGAGATAGAGACAGAGACAGAGAGACAGATAGAGAGATACAAAGAGAGAAGAATGAAGATGGAACTACAGGGGAAAAAATCACATGGTGGAGAAATATTTATATGCAAATAGAACTGGTTTTGACAAATTATTACAAGCTGACCTGTGACAGACGATATTTATATAAAAAAAATTAACAAAACAAACACAACGGTATAAGCAGTTTCCATCTCAATATATCACTTCTCTGTCTCTGTCCTGTCTGTCTCTGTCGTCTCCTGCTCTCTCTCCTGCTCTCTCGTCTCCTCTCTTTCTCTCTCCTCTCTCTCTCTCTTCTCTCTCCTCTCTCCTCTCTCTTCTCTCCACTCTCTCTCTCTCTCACTCACCTCACACCACCACACACCACACACACCACACCACAACACACCACACACACACACACACAACAACAGGTTAAAATTAGTTTTAGGACACATGCGTTTACGAAAAGGATTTTCTTTTTTACACTTACAATTTTTATCACAAGTTAACAAATGTGCATAATATTCATGGTTAAAATTGCAGAGAACCAAAGAATTGCTTTGCAACATTAATTTTGCATATTTTGCAAACTGAAAACAACAATGACTCCCCCCTCCCACCACCCTAAAAAAAAATAGCTTAAGCAAAAACCAAACACGTCGACAAAAAAGTAAACAAAACGAAAACCAAACAAGCCAACACACAAATAAACACAAGTAGAAAAAGACAGATTTGTGTCAGCGTAAAGCTTGTACGGTCTATATCTGATGTGTCCAAAATACTGGAAAAATTATAATCAATAACCACCATTCTAAAGTTTTCAACATAAGTAACACAGAATAAGCGCACAAGGAATGAAAATAAAGCAACCCCCCCCCCTCCCCCCGCCCACCTCAAAAAAAAATGAGAGGAGGAGGTAATTTGAAAAAAACAAACATAAATGTTGTTTTGCATGTATAACACATTTGTTTTGCAATCGTTCCCTCGTAAAATTGTTTACTGTATTTGTATTACCTGCCAAAAGGATCTATCTCTATGCTAATATGCTATAAAGAGACGGATCATTTTGTTAGCTTCGTTGCTCGACTAACAAAAAATTGGTACTTATCTACAAAAAAATAAAATAAAATAAAGAAAAATCATCAGGAATAGAATGACAGTTTACTTGTTATAACCTAAAATGTGTTCAATGTTTATGCGCTTGTAATGCAAAATATTAAGACTAAAGTATCCTTCCAATCATGTGATCCTGTTTCAGTCTGTCAAATATTGTTTATTTCATGTTCAGATATTCAAAAAGTAAAAGTGACAAAATGACAAAATGAGAATGTTGACAAGTTTTGCACTCTTATACATATATATATAAACAAATATAAAAGAAAGACGAATATACCTTCAAATAGGTGAAAAATCTATAAACAAAATAGAAGTAGTACTGCTCTTGTAGCTATGCGCTTTCCACAGGGAAAATTGATGTTAGTGCCAACATTCACTCAGAGAAATCCTCCACTATTGAAAATTAAATGGGAGACATAGTACAATAGTACAAAAAAAAAAAAGCTCAGTGCGAAGAATAATGCAAAAAGCAAAGATTCTGCTCCTTAAGTAGCTTGCAAAAAAGAAAAGAGAAGATTTCGTTGTAACATTTTGTCACAAAATTGAATTTTGATGAGAGAGAGAGAGAGAGAGAGAGAGAGAGAGAGAGAGAGAGAGAGAGAGAGAGAGAGAGAGAGAGAGAGAGAGAGAGAGAGAGACAGACAGACAGACAGACAGACAGACAGACAGACAGACAGACAGACAGACAGACAGACAGACAGACAGACAGACAGACAGACAGACAGACAGACAGACAGAGAACGAGACATAGACAGAGAACGAGACATAGACAGAGACAGACAGAGACAGACACACACACACACACACACACACACACGACAGAAGGAATACGATATTTACATGTATAGAGTAAAATATTCCACATTCAAGAACAATATTTTGTTTCTTTGGACATCTCGGAAAAAAAAAAAAACAAGAAACGGTATATGTTCGTACAGAGACAATGATAAGAAGAAAAAGTGGTCCTTTTTGTCTTTATTCAGATGATCATGAAATACAATTTGTGGCATTATAATTCTGCAACAAAACACTTAGCTCATGGCTTTTTCGTTTGAAATGATAATATGCTACATGTTCATTAATACGCCCCCACCCCCTAAAAAAACACACACGCAGATAAATACAATATCTACAATCATTATTTGTTGAAGTGTATTTACACATCAAGTGGTTAACTTTGAAAACATTGAAGAAAAAACTCAAAATTGACAACTTCCCACTGCTGTATTTTAGATATGTCAAGTGCTTCACTTGACTTGACTTCAGTAGACTTCACTTGACTTCATGTAACTTGATTGGACTTCACTTGACTTAAATTCACTAGACTTGACTTTACGTGACTTGACTTCGTTTCACTTGACTTAACTTGACTTCGCTTCACTTTAATTAACTTGACTTCGTTTCACTTGACTTAAATTGACTCGCTTCACTTGACTTTAATAGACTTCGCTTCACTTTAATTGGCTCTGCTTCACTTAATCTAAATTGACTTTGCTTCACTTCACTTAATTGACTTCGCTGCACTTAGCTCCATTTAACTTCACTTGACTTGTCTTGACTTGGCTTGACAAGTATCACTTAACTTCACTTGACTGTCACTTGACTTCACTTCTTCCTCAAAAGCCCTTGAGAAGTCGTTGGGGGGACTCTGTGTGTGTGTGTGTGTGTGTGTGTGTGTGTGTGTGTGTGTGTGTGTGTGTGTGTGTGTGTGTGTGTGTGTGGTATGTGTGTGTGCGTGTGTATGTGTATGTGTGTATGTGCGTGCGTGCTTGCGTGCGTGCGCGCGCGCGCGTGCGCGCGCACGCGGTGTGTTGTGTGTGGTGTGTGTGTATGGTGTGTGCGTGCGTGCGAGCAAAATGAACTTGGTGGAGCCCAGTATCTGATACGGAGGATGCATGCTGGTTATGTTCTAGTCGTGATTTCAGTGGTCATATCTTCCCACTGTGTTTTACGAAAAGTGATGGGGATTTTTTTTCATGTGGATACCATGTTTTCTCACAAGGAAGTTTGGTGTACAGCAGTCTCATCCCAAAGAATTTTCTGTGGAATGGAAATGGTACCGAGGTTAACTCCAAAAAAAGAAATCTCTTCACACAGACAACGTTTTAAGAACTACACTAGGCTATCCTATCCATCCCCCATCTATTTCAAGTTTTATTTCCCCCTTTCTTAACCTCTGTGTGTGTGCGTGTGTGTGTGTGTGTGTGTGTGTGTGTGTGTGTGTGGTGTGTGTGTGGTGTGTGTGTGTGTGTGTGTGTGTGTGTGTGTGTGCGTGTGTGTGTGTGTGTGTGTGCGTGTGTGTGTGTGTGTGTGTGTGTGTGTGTGTGGTGTGTATGTGTGTATGTGTCTGTGTCTGTGTCTGGTGTATGTGTGTGATTGCTTGTGTGGTGCATGCGTCCGTACTCGTGAGTGCCTGTGTGTGTGCGTGCATGTGTGCATTTGTGTGTGTGTGTGTGTGTGTTTTAGTGAGTGTGTGTGTGTGTGTATTATGAATGCGTGTGTAAGCATGTATGTGTATGTGTGTATGTATGTTCACATGTGTAAGTATGCATGCACCCACACACACGCACGCCTCTAGTTGTGTAAATGGAGGGGGGAGTGAATGAGGGAGGGGGGGGGGGTAGGAGTACATACCGATGCAGGATGAAAATTAATCGGAGTATTGAGATGGGGTTGAGAGGTGATGACAAAAAAAAAAACCAACATATTTGGTACAACAGCGGATGTCGTAATATTAAGGTCAATGTGTTCCCATAACCTATGCTGTCGTAGAGCAAGATGTCAGTCAGAGACCTCATCTTCTCAATAGGCCAGCATGGTGAGAGCCGTACCCATCTCCTCTCTCTCTGCTGCTTCACCTTCCCTACTGACCTAAGAGGGAGGTACCCATTTACAGCTGGTTGAACTGCAGGGACTGTACTGAAGCCAAGGCGCGTAACAGGTCACCCATCCAACTGGTAACCACACTCACGCTGCTTAACTTGACTTGGGGAAAGCGACGCTCTAACCACTTAGCTTATACCCCGCCCTGTTAACCATAAAGACGGCAGATACCCATTTAAAACTGGGTGAACTGGGGACTGTACTGAAGCCAGCGCCAAGGCTACGAATGGTCACCCCATCTGATAGGTCACAATGCTAAACGCTGCGTAACGGTAGCTTGGGGAGAGCGAGCGCTCTGACCACTGAGCTATCATACAGCATGGTTGTATTTGTGTGTTATACAATACAAAATAAATAATTACAGAGCTGAAAAAAGGTAAACCAACCTTAGTCAGTATTCATAAGATTGAGTAGTGATGGCTCACTTGCACCTTGCATGATACGATAACTGTGTTGTTTGTTTTTAGAACATAGGTTTACATTTCAGGTGGTGTTCCTAAGGGGTTACAAACACGCGAGGTAGATCCAACGTTAAGGAATGATTTGATTTTTTATTCAACAGCAATTCACAAGAGTTCCACACAACGAACACAACACACCTGGTTTGACAATGCCATTGGAGACATAATTATCATGAACAAATATATTCAACACAAAACTATTTTAAAATGTATTATGTACAACAGATTATGCTTCTCCCCCTCCACTTCCCCCCCCAAAGAAAAAATTCAAATGGCACCTCCAAAAAAACCCAAAAAACAAACACACACACACACACACACACACACACACACACCACCACACCCACACACACACACACACACACACACACACACACACACACATACATACACACACACATCACACACACGTGCACACGTTAATCCCGTTCCGCTTTTCGAAGAGTAGGCTATCGTATGCCGGTGGGAACCGATAACAAGATTTACAAAACTGCATACACACGGAGACTGGATTTTAAAAAAGCACATGAATGCTTATTCCATTATCTTCCAAATAAAACAATAAATAAAATAGAATAAAATAAATAAAACGCATAAACACATAGCGTTGTTTGATAACGGATAGACAATACACCCATACAGAAAGTGGGAGATATAAGATTAGGGTTGAAATCCCTCAAAAGCATAATTCTTTATCATTTTGTATATTCCTTTCTTACCCTTCATCCTGTCACTTAGATCTCTCAAACCTTGAGTGGTAGTGTAGGTGCTAATCTTTCGAATGAGACAATCAATTGAGGTCCATTTGAGGTACGTAAAATCAAGAAGACAGATGAGGAGATAACAGAAAAAAAGAGAAAAAAGGAAAAAAGAAGAGGAGAAAAAGATAAGAATAGAGAGGACAGAAAAGGAAAGAGAGAAAAGAGATGAGAAGAGAAGAAGAAAATAGGAGGGGAAGGAAGGTAAGAAGAGAAGAAATGAAAAGAAAGAAAAAGAGAAGAGAAAAGGAGAACAGAGAGAAGAAGAAAAAAAGAAGAGAAATGGCAAGATGAAAACAGAGAAGAGGAGAGGAGAAGAGAAGGAAGAGAGGAGAGGAGAGAACAGAAAAGAAAAAGAAAGCAATAGAAAAGAAAAGAAGAAAGAAAGAAGAAAGAAGAGAAGAAGGAAGAGAAGAGAAGAAGAGAAGAGAAGGGAAAAGAAGAAGAGAAGAGAAGGGAAAAGAAGCAGAAGAAGAAGAAGAAGAAGAAGAAGAAGAAGAAGAAAGAAGAAGAAGAAGAAGTGAAGAAAACTTAGAGTAAGAGAGCAAAACAGAACAGGACAACAAATTGTGTAGGCCGCGGCACAGTTTAGTTAAAACCCACCCCCATGAAAGAAAAGGAGATGGGAAAAATAGATGGCACAGAATAGTAGCATCACTCTCACCTCGAAGCAAAGAAATCAGCACTGACTACAATACAATACAATACAATACAATACAATACAATACAATACAATACAATACAATACAATACAATACAATACAATACAATACAATACAATAATTATGATATAATGCAAAACAATACAATACATTGCTTTACAATACAGCATGGTTCTGTATGATTCAGTACAATAGAATACGATTCAATACCGTCAAATGTAATACAACACATACAATGCAATGTAGTGCACTGCAATACAATACAATACATAAAAAATACAACACGAGAGAACACAATACTATGGAATGGGATACATTACAGTGTAGTACACTCTATGATATAAAGTAATATGATAATTATAATATAATACAGTACACCAGACTTGAGAATACATTACAACACAATATAAAATAATATCATACAACCCCATCCGAAGTGCTGCGATGCAGCACAACACCATACCAAACCATAAAATACAATACCACTTGATTAAACACAATATCACAAAGCACATTAATACACAGAATTCAATTAAATCCATTCCAATCCGCTCCGATACTACATGATACAATTCTGACAGTTCATATCTAAAAAATACCCCCCAAAACAATCAAGATCCACATTAAACATATTTCACCTTCGCAATAGGTACACTTCATTTTTGTTTTATATAAAGTAAAGGTGTCCCCATAACCTATGTTATATAAAAAATCGAAAAAGAAGCGCATTAATGGTAGTGTTTCCGGAAGTGACCCCTTTTCTAGGTCAATTCAGGGTTCATGTTTTCTTCTTCCGCTTTTCTTAGCTCCCTGTCTGCAGTCTGTCCTGGTGAAATCGAACCTGGCGGAGCTCGTCCTTTTCATGCTTTAGATTGCATGCAGGGTATATTGGCATCATCCCTTCCTACCATCCTTTCATGGCCTTCTTTTGACAAACAGATTAGTGGAGTTTGGTCCATTTTTGTTCATGCGTGCCACAAAATAGTCTGCCTGT
>CM060324.1:36012967-36017967 GCA_030674155.1 Stramonita haemastoma
CTGTTCCTTGCCCCTTCTTCATATAGCCTGATACGTGATGTTGATGCCTTATCCAGTTATTGTCTCATTTTCCAACCAGTTATGCAACTTTTTGTTGTTACTCTCTTTAACCACTTCAGATACCAGTGCATAGGAAAGTACATAATTATGTAATTTGCCATCTATAGATAGCGCATTGGCCATAACAGTATATAATCATGTCTATTTCATTTTCATAAATATTGTCTCTTGTGTACTTTTGTTTTGCTCTTCCTCTTTATACCCGTCATTCATTTATGATATGCATGCTTTTTGTGTCTCTATAGCTCAAAAGAGTTAATGGGAATAAACTATTGTGAATTGTGAATTGTGAATTGAATTGTGTTAAACGCTAAAAGAACCAAGGGCAACAAGAGGGCTGTCCCTGACAAATTCTGTAGAAGAAAGCCACTCTGGTAAGGAAGCAAATACAATTGCAGGCAGGAAAAAGAAGAGAAAAAAATAGGTAGGTGCTGCACTTGTGGCGACGCGCTCTCCCGGGGAGAGCAGCCCAAATGTAAAAAAAAAAAAAGCACATTAGTGCTTATTAATCATCACCAAAATAAAGAGAATTCAGAAGAAATAAATAGAGAAATAAACAGATAAAGAAAGAAAGAAAGAAAGATGAAAACGAAAGAAGGAAAGAAAATGAATGAATAAATAAATAAGTAAATAAGCAAATAATTTTTTTTTAAAAGAGAAAAAGAAATGAATAAATTAATTAACTAACAAACAAATAAAAACCAATAAACCACGCCCCCTCACACCCACACCCACACACCCTCTCAACTCACCTAGAATACGTGGACCGCCCAGCACTCAACCTGTGCGTGTCACTGGAACTGGCACGCGAATCGCAAGTAGAAGCCGAATGCTGCCTGAGAGCCACACCCCGACGAGGTCCCGCCCATCCACCGGTACCCACGCTCAAACCCGTGCCCACACTCCCTCTCTCGCTTCCCCCGGCCGCAAAGGGACCCAGACCCAGACTGTTGGACGCCACAGTAGCAGCAGTACTGGAGGAGGGAGTGAGGCCTCCCATGGGTCGGTTTCCGTTGGCGTTGTCGCAGACGGAGGTCAGTTGTTTGACGAAGACGGAAGTGTCGAGGTGAACGTTGTCGCTCTCCGCCATTTCGGCCAGCCAGGCGATCAGTTTGTCGTAAGCGTCTACAGGGGGGCCTCCTCTTAGGTCCTCCACTCTTTTCAGAGCGTGCACTGAAAGACAAGAAGGATATATTGTTATTATTATTATCTATTATTTTATATCGAGGAAAATGGAATAAGCACTCATGTGCTTTTTTACATCCAGTCCCCATAGGTATGCAGTTTGTAAATCTTTGTCATCTGTTCCCACCGGCACACGATGGCCTACTGTTAGGTCCTCTACTCTATTCAGAGCGTGCACTGAAAGAGAAGAAGAGATGGATAGGGTGGGGTGGGGCATGTGAGAGAGGTGTGAAGCGAAGTAAAGGGGGAAAAGTGTGTTGTTGTTTGCTGTTGTTGTTTTTTTTGTTAATTAATGAAGTTATCTACGGTTACTGTAATCATTGCCCCTTTATAATCTGCCACCGTCACCACTATCACCATCATCATCAACGTCGTCGTCGTCGTCATCGTCGTCGTCATCATCACCATCACCATCATCATCATCATCATCATGGTTATTGTCGTCAAATTTCAAACCACCAAAAAAACTATAAACACAACAAAGGTAGAACAACAACAACAAGGACAACAACAATAACGCGCGCGCGCGTGCACACACACACACACACATGTTCCACTTTTTGAAAGCGTAGGCCAGTGTGTGCCGGTGAGAACGAACGACAAATTCAAAACAAAACTGCATACACGGTGACTGGATGAAAAAAAGCACGTGAATGCTTATTTCATTATCCCCAAAATAAAAAAATAAAATAAAATAAACACAACTGCGCGCACACACGCGTGCGCGCGCACACACACACACACACTCACACACACACATACACACATACACACCCAAAGAAACTTACACAAACACAAACACATACACATACGCACATATATACACACGCGCACCAACATACTGACATACATACTGAAAGCACCAAAACAGAAAAATCCTTAGTAGCAGACGAGAGTATCCTTCCTGTTATACTGCTAACAACTCTTCAGAATGCCACAAGTATGCTGAAAGATCCTCCACCGTCATGCCATCATCACACACACTCCCTCTCCCCTCACCTCTCCACTGTGTCTGATACCCCCCCCCCCCCCCACACACACACACACACAACACACACATACAACACGCACAGACACATACAGACCACACACACACCACACACACACACACACACACACACACACACACACACACACACACACACACACACACACACACACACACACAGACAGACAAACAGACACACACACACACATGCACAGACATACACACACTCTCTCTCTCTCTCTCTCTCTCTCTCTCTCTCTCTCTCTCTCTCTCTCTCTCTCTCTCTCTCTCTCTCTCTCTCTCTCTCTCTCTCTCTCTCTCTCTCTCTTCTCTCTCCACACACACACACTCACTCACTTCACACACACACACACACACACACACACACACACACACACACACACACACACACACACACACACACACACACACACACACACACACTTCATTCTAGTTTCGTTTCTTCTTCTCTCTATGTAAAGAGATACTTATACTTGCAGACACCAACTGTGTCGTAGGCTGTTGTACTGTAAACGATGCATGCCCAACATGCTCTCGTAAGTGGGTGTGTTTGTTTCTTTGGCAAGTCCTCTGCTTTGTTTTTAGCAAACAAACAAACAAACAAACAACAACAACAACAAACAGTTGAAGATCATATCAACCCAAACTATTTTGTTCAATTCCTCTCTACTTTCAGGAATGAAATTGATCTGGGGGTAAAAAGGGTAAAAGGTAAAGTGTCCTTTAACTTATGTGGTCATAGGGGAGCGAGGTATCAGAAACCTCAGCTTTTCTAGGGGCCAGCATTATTGAGGTCGGCGCCCATCTCCTCTCCCACGCTGCTTTACCTTCCCTCACCCTAAAGAGGGCAGGTACCCATTTACTGCTGGGTGGACTGGGGGAACTGTACTGAAGCCAAGGCGTGCAAACGGCCACCCATCGTATCGGTAACCACGCTCGATGATGCTTAACCTTAGCTTGGGAAAAGCGAGTGCTCTGACCACTGAGCTATCCCGTCCCCTTTGTTAGGTATAGCGTCATATTCGTGATATAACAATGACTGAGAGTGAGGATTTCACTAGCACTGCCCACGACAAAGTCTAAGAGCGAGAGCCCCCCCCCCACCCACCCACCCACCCACCCCTCACCCCCCTCATCCCCCTCCTCATTCTTCCCTCACCTCCCCTCTCCCTCTCCTTCCTGCTTGAGTTAACATAGTACTGACTTAACTACCTTGAAAGTCTTTCCGACAAGACTATTAACAAAATCAGGTCCCGTTTGGGCCCAATTTTTTTTTCCTCATCCATTAGACCATGAGTGATGGTCTGAGTGCTAGTCTTTCGGATGAGACGATAAACTGAGGTCCCGTGTGTTACACATCATTATCTAGTGCACGTAAAAGAACCCACGGCAACAAGAGCGTTGTCCCTGGCAAAATTATGAAAAGGGCCACCCAGAGAGAGAGAGAGAGAGAGAGAGAGAGAGAGAGAGAGAGAGAGAGAGAGAGAGAGAGAGAGAGAGAGAGAGAGAGAGAGAGAGAGAGAGAGAGAGAGAGAGAGAGAGAGAGAGAGAGAGAGAGAGAGAGAGAGAGAGAGAGAGAGATTTGTATATTATAATAAAATTATATACACACATAATAAACACACACAGTTGCTGCATAGGTTAGTAGCAAGACTTTCTCCTTTTTTAAAGATTCCAGACACTCTTCCCTTTTCCCTATTTTCTTTTTTTTTTTTTTTACTTCATCTTCCTGATTTGTGTTTCTCCAACATGGAGAGCCTAGCCTAGCCGCGAGCATTGGCAAAGTCAAGTCCAAACTTTTCCGGCAGAAGATCAAAGTGTAGACTGAGCTGACAGACTTTGAGCCTTCTTCTTGTCAGTTCCATCTGTCTGTCTGTCTGTCTGTCTGTCTGTCTGTCTGTCTGTCTGTCTGTCTGTCTGTCTGTCTCTCTCTCTCTCTCTCTCTCTCTCTCTCTCTCTCTCTCTCCTGTCCTCTCTCTCTCTCTCTCTCTCTCTCTCTCTCTCTCTCTCTCTCTCTCTCCTCTCTCCTCTCTCTCTCTGTCTCTCTCTCTGTCTCTCTCTGTCTGTCTGTCTGTCTGTCTGTCTGTCTGTCTGTCTGTCTGTCTGTCTCTCTCTCTCTCTCTCTCTCTCTCTCTCTCTCCTCTCTCTCTCTCTCTCTCCTCTCTCTCTCTCTCTCTCTCTCTCTCTCTAATGTTTCTATGATTTTGTCTGTCTCTTCTTCTGCATCTGTCTGTCTAGTCTGTCTGTCTGCTTTTTTCTCTGTCTGTCTCTATGTCTGTTTGTTTGTCTCTCTTTGACTCTTTATTCGTCTTGTGTGATACGAGTTTTTTTTTTCCCCACGTTTTTCTCAATGTCTCTCTGTCTCTATTTCTGTGTTTGTCTGCCTGTCAGTCTCTGTCTGTCTGTCTATCTCTCTGTCTGTATTATTTTTGTCTCGGTTCTTTTCTGTTTGTCTGTCTGTGTCTGTCTCTCTGTCTGTCGTTGTTGTTTCTCTCTGCCTCTCTCTATCTGTCTCTTCTTCTCTATGTCTCTTTTCTTTCTATTTTTCTTTGTTTTTTCTTTCTCCCTTTGTTTCTTTCTTTCTTCCTTCCTTCCTTCCTTCCTTCCTTTCTTTCTTTCTTTCTTTCTTTTCTTTCTTTCTTTCTTTCTTTCATTCAAGATGTAAATTGATGTGACAGACCACTTTTCTTTTCATCACGCTTGCATGCATGTATACATGTGTGTGTGTGTGTGTGTGTGTGTGTGT
>CM060324.1:36025467-36027967 GCA_030674155.1 Stramonita haemastoma
TATATATATATATATATATATATATATATATATATATATATATATATATATATATATATATATATATAATATTTATTTATTTATTTATTTATTTATTTATTTATTTATTTATTTATTTATTTTTATATATGTGTGTACTGCTATGTCTCCACCTACGTCCATCTGTCTGTCTCTGAGTCTCTCTCTGTCTGTTTCTCTTTCTCTCTGTCTGTCTCTATCTCTGTCTTTGTCCATCTCCTCTCTCTCTCTCTCTCTCTCTCTCTCTCTCTCCTCTCTCTCTCTCTCTCTCTCTCTCTCTCTCTCTCTCTCTCTCTCTCTCTCCTCTCTCTCTCTCCTCTCTCTCTCTCTGCCGCCGTACACTACCTACCACCTCTCCATCTTCCTACCTCCCTCCACCCCCCCCCCCCTCCATCCCCCCTACCCCCCCCCCCCCACACACACACACACACAAAGAAACACACATATAACCCAACCCCAGACAGGCACAGACAGAAAGAAAGAGAGCCAGAGCCAAGATAGAATGGGAGAAAGTACCACAGCTATTATTGATCAACATCCATCCCTGAATAGAGGAGAGGAAGCAAAACCAAAATGATGACTTAGTCTTCAAAGCCTCCCAGCCTACCTCTCTACATCACGTGAGACGTCACAGACTAGGCACTCACATACATACAACCGCAACCACAAACAGAATGCATACAGGCAACAGGTGGGGGGTGGAGGGAATATACTGTCTTGTTTTGTTTTGGATGTCTGGAAAATACTCTGGAGTTAAACTAACCCCATCCTCCAAGTCGTTATGTAGCTACCTTTATGACTGAAAAGATAACAGATCTCCTCTGCACCAAAGTAGGATGTGCTGGGCCTGACTTGTCAGGCGCTCAACGGCAGTGCAACGCGTTTTCACTCCTGACAGACAATAATAGTTGCTGTCTGAGCATTCGACAAAGAAGAAAAAAAAAGAAACAAGGATAAAAAAAGACAATAATAAGAGGAGCAAGAACAAAAAATTGAGAGAAACTTTGTTTCAAAATGATCAATTTCTCTATCATTTCTACTTTAACAACACAGTCAATAAAATTTGAATAGAAAAGGGATTTATTTCAATAACAAAAATCTTCTCTTGTTGCAGAGAGTAGAGGATAAGAATGCATCAATCTCTTGGCTCTACATCAGGAAACTGATTGTAAGTAGGGTTTTTTGGCTGTTTCTACTTTCCTTTTTTTGCGGTTCTCTGACCGGAAATGGCAAGGGGAGAAAAATCAGAAATGACTCGTTTTGGCTGCACCCATAATTCTTCATTTGCAGATGAATGCTGGGGTATCCTGGGTGTTGTGCAATAACTGTGATGTCTTTTTTTTGGTGTGAGATAAAACATGGAAAGAAGTGATGGGGGGGGGGGATAATGGCAGCTTTGTCCATATTGTTTGGTGGTCATACTAGCTGTCTAGACAGTTTGTTTTTTTGTATGTTTGTTTGTGTCTCTCTGTCTCTGATCCTGTCTCTGTCTTCTCTCTCTCTCTCTCTCGTCTCTCTGTCTCTCTGTCTCTCTGTCTCTCTGTCTCTCTCTCTCTCTCTCTCTCTCTCTCTCCTCTCTCTCTCTCTCTCTCTCTCTCTCTCTCTCCTCTCTCTCTCTCTCTCTCTGCTCTCTGTCTGTCTGTCTGTCTGTCTGTCTGTCTGTCTGTCTGTCTCTGTCTCTGTCTCTGTCTCTGACTCTTGTCTCTGTCTCTCCCTCTGTTCTCGTTGTGTGTGTGAAAGAGAGAGAGAGAGACTGAGAGACAGAGAGAGAGAGAGAGAGAGGGTGTGTGTGTATGTTTTTTATTCTATTCTATTTCATTCTTTTATTTCAAAGATAATGAATTAAGTACCCACGTAACTGTTTACATCTAGTCCCCATATCCCATGTGTATGCAGTTTTTTTAATTTTATCATCCGTTCCCACCGGCACACAATGGCCTACTCTTCCGACAAGCAGAACGGGTTTTAACGTGTGCGCAAGATGTTCTGCGTACGTTCGCACTCGGAATCTCGGTTTATAGTCTCATCCGAAGGAATTTTGGAGGGAGTGGAGTCGGCACTTATGTAATCCCAGGAAAAAAATCCTCTTCAACGAGATTCGAACCCGGGTCAACAGATCACAAGGGCATCACTCTGACCACGAGGCCATCCTGTATCCCCGCCCCCTCCCCCTTCTGTGTGTGTGTGTGTGTGTGTGTGTGTGTGTGTAACTGGTAAAATCTAAAAATGTGTGGAGCACAAATACTACACCTTTCTGTAAGTATACATAAAAGTAAAACAGAAAAAAAAAACGATTCCCATATACAGACTACGCGAATAGAATGGGTACAAAAATTGCTTACAAAACAACCTACATTATCATCTATCCATTACATAAAAAACAAAAAAATGAAAACAAAATCGAGTCCTTTCAATGACAAAAAATGCTGACGGTAGCAGACGACAATGTAGCGCCCTCTGGGTTCGTAGACTGACTGTACTT
>CM060324.1:36031764-36036764 GCA_030674155.1 Stramonita haemastoma
GTGTATGCAGTTTTGTAAATCTTGTCATCTGTTCCCACCGGCACACGATGGCCTACTCTTACGAAAGGTGGAACAGGATTTGACGTGTGCGCAAGATGTTCTGCGTGCACTCGCACACGGGGCCTCGGTTTACAGTCTCATCCCAAAGACTTTTGGGGAGAGTGGAGTCAGCACTGATGTTAACTCCAGGGGAAAAATCCCCTCGAACGGGAAACGAACTCGAACTTCTGTCTGTCTGTTGGTCTGTCTCTCTGTCCGTCTGTATACCTGCCTCTGTAGAGTGTCAAAACGAAAGGAAAGGCACATTACATCAATAGATCACGAGAAAATACACACAAATCGACCAGTCGGCCAAGCAACCGGACCACCCTGATTTAGAGAGACAAATTTCTCAGACTTACTGCACGATGATCAATGGAGATGAGAATATGATGAAACAAATGCTACTATGGCAATGCAGCTGGGGAGCTAGGAGTTGATGGCAATTGATTTTAACTGTTACTTAAAGCCGCCGCAGTAGTCTAGTGGTTAGGGCGTTGGACTCGTAATCTAAGGGTTGCGGGTTCGATCCCAGCTTTCGGCTATGGCGTTGTGCCCTTGGAAAAGGCACTTTACGGCTATTTTCTCACCCCACCCAGGTGTAAAAGGGGTACCAACCTTGTGTTGAGGGTTAACCCTGCGACAGACTGGCGTCCTATCCAGGGGGGAGTCTATGACTGTCAGTCGCTTAACGCCACAGAAACCGGGATAGGCACCGGCCTGATGAGCCTTAGGCTCGGGACAGACTTTAACTTTAACTAATGTTACTTAACCAATATAATGCCAATTTAGACCAATAACCCTGATAAATAAATCACACGTTTAGGAAACATTTTAGTTGTTTTTAATCACCTGCTCTCTATCTGTTTGTCTCACTGTTTGTATTTCTCTTATCTGTGTCTCTCTGTCTCTGTCTTTCTATCTGTCTGTCTGTCTGTCTGTCTGCCTGTCTGCCTGTCTGTCTGTCTGTCTGTCTCTTCTGTCTCTCTGTCTCTCTTCTTCTCTGTCTCTGTCTCTGTCTCTGTCTCTCTCTCTCTCTCTCTCTCCTCTCTCTCTCTCTCTCTCTCTCTCTCTCTCTCTCCTCTCTCTCTCTCTCTTCTCTCTCTCTCTCTCTCTCTTCCGACCTTGCGCTCACATCTCTGTCTCTGTCTCTGTCTATCTCTGTCTCTCTGTCTCTGTCTCTGTCTGTCTGTCTCTCTCTCTCTGTCTGTCTGTCTCTCTCTCTTCTCTCTCTCTCTCTCTCTCTCTCTCTCTCTCTCTCTCTCTCCTCTCTCTCATCCTCTCCTCTCTCTCTCTCTCTCTCTCTCCTCTCTCTCTCTCTCTCTCTCTCTCTCTCTCCTCTCTCTCTCTCTCTCTCTCTCTCTCTCTCTCTCTTCCGACCTTGTGCTTACGCCCACCTCATTCTATTTTTGCTGAATTTCTTTTCTGTATTGTGATGTGAGCCTGCTGATTCGGGAAGTCCCTAAGACAACGCCCTTCATGTCAAACCTAATTATAACCAGCAAACTACTGAGTTTCTGTAATTGTATACAGGTAATTTCCTTCCATTTGCGTTGATAGGTTTGTCATTTTGATTTTCAGCCACAAAAGGTCGTTGACTGTCCTGCAACATGAGTGTGTTAGGTGTAGGTGTACGTATATATGTATACATATAGATATATATATATATATAGCTATTTATTTGTATATATATATATAGATGTAGTATATATAGATATTATATTTTCTTCTTTTTCTTCCTTTTCTTCTTCTTCTTCTTCTTCTTTCTTCTTCTTCTTCTGTTTTTTTTCTTCTCCTTCTTCTTCCTCTCCTCCTCCTCCTCCTCCTCCTCCTCCTCCTCCTCCTCCTCCTCCCTCCTCCTCTTCCTCCTCTCCTCCTCCTCTTTCTCCTCTCTCTTCTCCTCCTCCTCCTCCTCTGCCTCATCCTCCTCCTCCTGCTCCTCCTCCTTCCTCCTTCCTCCTTCCTCCTCTTCCTGCTCTGTCCCGGTATCCACAACTATCGTCACGTTTTGTAAGTACATTTCTGCTTGAATCTGTCAAGTTGTCTGGAATCAATTAGACAACGCCCTGGCTTTTCTTTTCCCTAATGCTAGGTATATTTAGCAGTTGGTTCAGGTACTGCCATTGTGCACAGGTCTATTTTTTTGTACCATCATCAGTTTACATAGTGTTATTTTCAGATACGAACGACAAAGGTCTGGGACGTGTGTATATTATATATATATATATATATATATATATATATATATATATATATATATATATATATATGTATATGTATATGTATATGTATATGTATATATAGAGATATAGATATAGATATGTATGTATATATATACTGTACTGCTGTGTTTCCACCTCTGTCTGTCTGTCTCTGTCTCTGTCTGTCTCCTCTTTCTCTCTGTCTTTCTTTCGTTCTTTCTTTTTCTCTCTCTCTGTTTGTGTCTTTCTGTTGGTCCGTTTGTCTCTGTCTGTCTGTCTGTCTGTCTGTCTGTCTGTCAACACCAAAATGTCGTGGATCTGCAAAATTTCTCCTCTATGTTTCAAACGAAGACTGAAGCTGGAAGGTGGCCGGACGGTTAAGGCATTCACCTGTGTAACAAGTAAATCGTGAGGTTCTGGGTTCAGTTTTCTGCCTTACCATGTCTTCTCAGTTGTGGCCACAAACAAATCGAACTGAATGTCAAAGTCCTTCGGATGAGATGAGACTATAACCAAGGCCCCGAGTGGAAACGCGCAGAACATCTTGCACACACGATTCATCAATTACCATTAAACCAAAAACAAGAAAAAAACATTTTTTGGCATAGGATCCTCATATAGAATATTTCTAATAGAAGATTTTCGATTAGAGTATTGGAAATTGAGAAGGAAGAGAAAAACAAGGACGAAGGAAAGGAAAGGGGTATAAACTGATACCTACCACCCACAAAGCCACCCACAAAGTACCTACCAGATCATCTGCATATGGAGAGTTAATCAATATTGCTGAGTACCCACCAAGCCATTACCGTATCACCTGCCTATCAGTATCAATGAATAAGACATGGAGTGATCATCACTATTTCTGAATATAACGCTGCAGATAAAAATTCCGGAAGAAGACGAGAATGCAACGCCCTCTGGCTGTACGATCAATCGTACTGTCTCCGAATTCCGCTTCTAAGTACTCTGATACCAAAAATGACAAGAGGAAAGAAAGTTATGAATCATCATCTTAGATTTTCTCACGTTTTGGAGATTGTAATATGAAGTTAGTCCACCAAGTTTTGCTACAAGTTTTGCTGTTGTTAATTAAGGGTCATGCCTTCAGCGCCTGGGCTTTATCACAGTTCTTAATTAAACCATTGACGCTGGGGGCAACGGCAAAGTGAGAAGCTGTATGATCAGTGGCTTTCCCACTCGTGGAATTCCACTTTACAGCTTTTTCTTTAGTGATCGACTATGACTCTCTGACAAGGAGGCTTGACTTGCACTGTCCTAATGTACTGCAGCCCTGGAGATTAGTTGGCTTTTGAAAAACATCTCCAACGCTGACTGCCCGTATGCCCTCTCGGCCGAGAGAGTGTGGATGTACCATGGGAAGGGCGCCTCTACTATAATCAAATTTCTGCCTAATTTCCGAGACAGCATCTGCCTCCTCTGCTATTTTGGAGGTCATCGTCGAACATATGGACAAAACAACAACAAATGTCACACCACTTGCCTGAAGAGAAAACTGATGGCTGGTGAGTGATCATCAATTCAGGTATAGGTTACTGATGTAGCAGGTGGAAACAAGTCAGCATAGAAAAAAAGGCTTAAAGAACTAGATGTTGGGTGAAAAATTAACTAATCAACCGATAAACTCATCAATCAAAAAATCAATCTCTCTGTCAATTAATCAATCAAACAATCAACCTCTCTCTCTCTCTCTCTCCTCTCTCTCTCTCTCTCTCTCTCTCTCTCTCTCTCTCCTCTCTCTCTCTTCTCCCCTCTCTCTCTCTTCTCTCTCTCTCTCTCTCCTTCTCTCTCCTCTCTCTCTCTCTCTCTCTCTCTCTCTCTCTCTCTCTCCTCTCTCTCTCTCTCTCTCTCTCTCTCTCTCTCCTCCTCTCTTCTCTCCTCTCTCTCTCTCTCTCTCTCTCTCTCTCTGTCCTACACTACCTACCACCTCTCCATCTTCCTACCTCCCTCCACCCCACCCCCAACACCCCCACCCTCCATCCCCCCCTACCCCCCCCCCCCCACACACACACACATGCACAAAGAAACACACAGATAACCCAACCCCAGACAGGCACAGACAGAAAGAAAGAGAGCCAGAGCCAAGATAGAATGGGAGAAAAGTACCACAGCTATTATTGATCAGCATCCAGCCCTGAATGGAGGAAAGGAGGCAAAACCAAAATGATGACTTAAGTCTTCAAAGCCTCTCAGCCTACCTCTCTACATCACCTCAGACATCACAGGGGACGGGATAGCCTAGTGATCAGAACATTGTGCTGGCAATATGAGTTCATTCCTGTTGGAGGGGATTTTTCCTCTGGAGTTAACATCAGTGCTGACTCCACTCTCCCCAAAAGTCTTTAGGAAGAGACTGTAAACCGAGGCCCCGTGTGCAAACGCATGCAGAACATTTTGCGCACACGTTAAATCCTGTTCCGCTTTTCGTAAGAGTAGGTCATTGTGTGCCGGTGGGAACAGATGACAAATGCAAAACTGCATACATACGAGGACTGGATGAAAAAAGCACATAAGTGCTTATTCCATTATCCTCGATATAAAAGAATAAAATAAATTTTAGAAAAATAAATAAAAAACAGACTAGGCACTCACATACATACAACCACAACCAAAAACAGAATATAGGCAACAGGTGGGGGGAGGGGAATGTACTGTCTTGTTTTTTTGGGGGATGCCTGGAAAATACTCCAGAGTCAAACTAACCCCATCCCCGAAGTCATTATGTAGCTACCTTTATGA
>CM060324.1:36041764-36044264 GCA_030674155.1 Stramonita haemastoma
CCATGTTTATGCAGTTTTGTAAATGTCATCCGTTCCCACCGGCACACGATGGCCTACTCTTACGAAAAGCGGAACAGGATTTAACGTGTGTGCGAGATATTCTGCGTGCGTTCACACACGGGGCCTCGGTTTATAGTCTCATCCGAAGGACTTTGGGGGAGAGTGGAGTCAGCACTGATGTTAACTCCAGGAGAAAAATCTCCTCGAACGGGACTCGAACCCGGGTCGTCAAATGGCGAGCGCAGTGTTCTAACCACTTTCTACCATGTTGTGTGGCCAGATATAGCATAGGGAACGAGTGGAAATGTCATGAGGACAAGACAAATATGGTCCAATAGCCCACTTTTTACTTTCTTCAGAAACTTTTTTTTTTTTTTTTTTTTTTTGGGGGGGCAGCGTTGTGACATTTTTGCATTGCAAATGTGATGTAAATTGTGTGTGGGATCAGATGCCAGAACAAAGGAGAGAGACTTCAAGTGTGGTCAGTTTTGATTCTTTTTTTATGTCCGGTCGGGTCTCCACTGCCGTTTTGTATGTCTCACACTCCCGCCCCCCCCCCCCACCCCCACTTTTTGTTCATCTGTGTCTTCATTTGCTTCAGTGTTTCTCCTTGTCTGTTACAAGTTTTAAGTTTTCTTGACTGTTTTAGTCTGTCTGTCTTTATTTCTAAAAGAAAACAAAGATAGAAAGAAAGAGGAAAAGACATACATACAGAAATGAGAATAAATGCGATTCTTTTATTCATTGTTTTTGGTCTATAAAACTCCATAGGACTGTATGGGCAAGTGTTGTTTTCTCAAAACCAAAGTCATATTATGGCAGTGAATTTAGACAACAATATACTACATAGCGGATGATTTTTTTTTAGAACCTGTGGAATACTTAAATATAACAGTCCTTGTATTTTTTTCACAAGCTGAAATGGGCAAGAAGGAAGACGATAAGGATTGAGAGAGTAAAAAAACAAAACACCTTATCTACTAAACTGTCGTCCTATTCATTTATACATTCGCAACACTTTACAAAACATGCAAACAACATCCAAATACTGAAAGACAAAATGTGATTACATGGCAGAGTATAATTATTGTAGACGAGAAATCTGCGCTTCCTTCCCCCTGCTTCCGTTTTTGCCAAAATGTGGCCGGAAATGGCAAAGGGGAAAGAATGGCACTGTCACGGAAACAGGATAGAAATGATCCATTAGCCGAGAATTATGCTGCTGTTACGCGCCTTACAAGTCAGGCCCAGGAAAATCGACTTCGGCGTGGGAGAGATTTGTTATCTTTTAAGTCTTTCTGGTTGGGAGGCAGGAGATTAGACCAAGAAGACAGGCCAAAGACAAGAGGGAGGTGACAGGAAGAAAAAGTACAAGGCAGAAACAAAAACAGAGAGGATATAAAGAAGGGAATTCCTTGCATAGATTTTCCAGAGGGTAGGGATGCTATTTATGCTGACAGACCCTGGCATGCTCACGTACGTGGAGGGTGTCACCCAAGCTATGGGTCTAAGCTGCTGTATATTCTTCTTGAAAGAATGTATTTGTGTGTTTTCCTGTGTAGGTGCAAGACATGCACCCACAAGAGCTTTGCATTTGTGTAGGGAAAAGGGTGAGTTTAACATCCTCGTGGCAATACAGCCTTTAGGGACAAGCTGGTGTGGGTGCAAGCACCCACGGAGAAGTTCGGTTTTGTTGTTCTTCACAGGTGTTTTGGGTAGCTTTTCTAGGGTATGGAATAGGTATGGATGTCAACTCTGAGGGAGAGAAATCTGCGATTGACCTTTGCTCCAGGGGTTCAGATTCATGCTTTTAGATTAGTCTCCGCCCTGGGGGTGCCAAGGGCCTGTAAACAAAATTATTAATAGCATCCCTTCCTGGAAATTCTGTTGTAGAAATTTCTTCTTTTCTATTACTCTCTTTGTTTTTGCCCTGTTCCTTTTCTTCAGATCACCTCCTTCTTGTCTATTTTCTGCCTTCTTGGTTATTTTCCTGCTTTTATTTCCAGAAAGACTTCCAAGATAATAATTCCTTCTTATACTGTAATCAGATGCGCTGGGTCTGACTTGTCAGGTGCTTAACGGCAGCGTGACGCATTTTCCCTCATATAAGACACTAATAGTTCCTGAGTGTTCGACGATGAAAAGGAAAATAAGTCAAAGCTGATAATCTGACTTTTGGGGTTATAAAGTCAGTTCTTTCTTGTGGCCTCAGTTGCATACATATTACAAAACATTATTTATATTTTCTTAAAATTTTGTGTTTGTTCTCTTCTTTTGCTTATTTTAAGTGAATGTTTCACGCGTCTGTTTTCATTAATCAAAAGTTCCTTTTTCTTTTCATAATCATTTTTTTCTTCATTTTTTTTTAATGGAGAGACTCTTCTAGGCTCCAGCACGACATCAGCCGCTTTTCACCTGGCCCACTTTTTTGCTAGGAACCATTTTAGGCAGGTGGGGGTAAAGTTGTCGATTTTGATATTTTGACTGATTATAACATGAT
>CM060324.1:36054264-36059264 GCA_030674155.1 Stramonita haemastoma
GGTGGGGGAGGAAGAGGTGGAAGAGGAGGATTTGGAGTAAGAAGAGGAGGAAGAGGAGGAGGTGAAGGAAGAGGGGAAGAGATGGAAGAAGGAGGAGGAAGGAGGGAAGAGGAGGAGGGTGGGAAGGAGAGAGGAGGAGGAAGAAGGAGGAAGGAGGAGGAAGAGATGGAGGAAGTAGGAGGAAGAGGATAAAAGAGGAGGAACGTGGAGGAAGAGGAGTGGAGTGGTGGGAGGTGGGGGAGGAGGATGGTGGTGGTATGGAAGAGGAGAGAGGTGTTGAGCAAAAGGAAAACGGAGATAGAGATGGAAGAAGTAGAGGAAGAGGATAAAAAGATGGAAGGAGAGGGGAAGGCTGAGTTGATGTTTGTGGGTGCGTGTGATGTTGTTGGTGTGGTCATTCTTGAGTGGAGAGAAGATGTAGAAGAGAGGGAGGGTCGGTGGTGGAGGTGTGCGTGTGTGAGGGTTGATGGGGTGTTGATGGGGTGGAGTGGTGGGAGTGGAGAGGAGGGGGAAGGTGTGAAGGTGTATGTGTGTGTGTGTTTTTGTGTGTGTCTGTGTCTGCGTCTGTGTCTGTGTCTGTATGTATGTCTGTGTCTGTGTGAAAGAGGAAAAAATTCTAGAACTCTAGAAGGAACAGCTCAGATGGGAGTGACAGTGACAGACAGACGATGATGACAACGACGACAACAGCGATAACGGTATTCACAACGTCGATGATGACAATGATAGTATGACAACAGCAATGGTGATGACGACGACGATGACGACGCTAGCAACGATGGCGCTAATGACGATAACAGAATGGACGATCATGATAGTACAATACCGACAATGATGATGACAGTGATGACAACGACGATGGTATGAGGATTTTTTTATTTTATCTGGCTGCCTCATCTGCTGCTCCCACTCCACTAAATCCACTCTTTCCTGCCCAGTCATACATATTTTATTTTTATCTATTTATTTATTTATCTATTATATTCATTTATTATTTTATGTATTGTTTTATATCGAGGATAATGGAATAAGCACTCGTGTGCTTTTTTACATCCAGTCCACCGAATCAGAGACAATTTGTTTACATGCAAAATTATATAAAATCCTAGGATTCTTAAGGGATTCGAACCTGGGACCTTCCTGTCAGTAATTTTATGCGCTTATCACTGCGCCATGATAGCTGGTCAGCAAAAATGATGATTTTGTCTTTGTTTTCAATATCCCCAAATTTTCGTGAAAAAAAAACCCGTATTTTTAACAACATCACACTGCTTTCAACAAATAGGATTTTCTCTCTGCCTCTCTCTGTCTCTGTCTCTGTCTCTGTCTCTGTCTCTTCTCTCTCTCTCTCTCTCTCTCTCTCTTACTTCTATCTCTAACTCTGTTCTTATTATTTGTCTCCCTCATATCTATCCTCTCAATCTTTTCTCTCTCTCTCTCTCTCTCTCTCTCTCTCTCTCTCTCTCTCTCTCTCTCTCTCTCTCTCTCTTTAAGCATTTTAATTGCTAATTAAACTGTGTTCGTTAAATTTAATGTTTGGTCTCACCCTGCATTATCTAGTGCACATGCTCTGAAATCTCTGTCAGTCTGTGTATGTCTGATTTTTGCTGACAGGTTATCCATCTGTCTGTCTGTCCGTATGCTTCCATCTCTCTAGCTGTTTTTCTGTATCTGTCGCTGTCTGTGTCTGTCTGTTTTTCTGTCTGTCTCTGTCTCTGTCTCTCTCTCTCTGTCTTCTCTCTGTCTCTGTCTGTCCTTCTCTGTCTGTCTGTCTGTCCTTCTCTGTCGTGTCTGTCTGTCTGTCTGTCTGTCTGTCTGTCTGTCTCTGTCTCTGTCTCTGTCTCGTCTCTCTCTCTCTCTCTCTCTCTCCTCTCTCTCGTCTTCTGTCTCTCTCTCTGTCTCTCTCGTCTTCTCTCTCTGTTGTCTGTCTGTCTGTCTGTCTGTCCCGTCTGTCTCTCTCTCTCTCGTCTTCTCTCTCTCTGTCTCTGTCTCTCTGTCTCTCTCTCTCTCTCTCTCTTCTCTCTCTCTCTCTCTCTCTCTCTCTCTCTCTCTCTCTCTCTCTCCTCTCTCTCTCTCTCTCTCTCTCTCTCTCTCTCTCTCTCTCTCTTGGGCATCCGGACTTCTGTGGGCATATAGGTGTACAATGATTAATGAGCATACGTACGTAATAATTATACGTCTGGCACATTGTTTTCTAATAATCATTCCTACACTTCAAAGGATAGTTCAGTCTCTACAAAAACAAAACAAAAACACCACCCACCTCAAACCACCCTCCACAACCCTCCTCCACCCCCCCTCCTCCAAAAAAAATAAATAAAATAAACCAACAACAAACAACCAACCAAACAGACGTTATTAGGAAACAAAACAAGATTGACGGAAAGACCAAAAAAAAAAAAAAGGGAGTAATATTATGTTTCTGTTTTTGTGGCTGTGTCAGTTCACTGACCGAGCGTACACACACACACACACACACACACACACACACACACACACACACACACACACACACACACACACACACACACACACACACACACACACACACACCACACTTCCCTCCTCCTCCTCCTACCTCCTCCCCTTCCTCTCTCTCTCTCTCTCTCTCCCTCCCCTCACACCTAGTACCACACACACATACAAACAAGCACTACAACGATAATTATAGGAATGGACAGGAGTCAGAGGAAGGGGGAGAGTGGGAAGAAGGAGAGAAAGAGGAGGAGGGGACACATACAAACAAGCACAACGAAATAGGAAGGGACAGGGGTCAGAGAGGGGAAGGGGGAGGAAGGGGGGGAAGGAGAGAAAGAGGAGGAGGAGGGTGGAGAGGGGACATACAAGGTGATGATGGTTGGTCCCTTGGTGCCGGCACTAGGCCTGATATAAGTGCCTCAGTGCTGTCACTGCCTGTGTCTGTCTGTGTCTGTGGCTGTGGCTGTGGCTGTGTCTGTGACTGTGTCTGTGGCTGTGGCTGTGGCATTTTCCCATCACCACCATCACCGCCACCACACAGACTGAGGGATGTGCATAATTCATCCCTGTGTTCACAAACAGCCTATTACTATGATCATTCATACTCAAGAGGGGGAAAGTGAGTGTGTGGGGGGGGAGGGGGGGTAGGGGGTGGGTTGTAAGTGTGTGTGTGTGTGGGGGGGGGGGGTGGGATTGTGTGTGTGGGGTGTGTGTGTGTGTGTGTGTGTGTGTGTGTGTGTGTGTGTTGTGTGTGTAGTGTGTGTGTGTGTACGTGTGTGTGTAGTAAGTGTTTGTGTGTGTGTGTGTGTGTTTGTGTGTGTGTGCTTGTCTGTGTGCTTGTCTGTGTCTGTGTTTCTGTGTGTGTTTCTGAGTGTGTGTTGATGTGTAATATACTGTGCATATGCGATAGGGAGTGGGAACAAATGTCAAGGATGTAGGGCTGGGGGGAGGGGGGACGGGGGACGGGATAGCCTGGTTGGTTAGAGCGTTGCGCATTGTGCTTGTGATCTGCTGACCGGGTTCGAATCGCATTCAAGAGGATTTTTCTCTGGAGTTAACATCAGTGCCGACTCCACTTCCTCCATAAGTCATTTGGATGAGATTATAAACCAAGGTACCGTATACGAAAGCACACAGAACTTCTTGTGCAGACGTTAAAAACCTGTTCCCTTTTCGGAAGAGTAGGCCTTTGTGTGCCAGTGGAAACATATGACAAAATTTACAACTCTGGAAACACACGGGGACTGGATGTAAAAAAAAAAAGCACTTGGTGGCGTATTTCATTATCCTCGAAATAACAGAATGAATAAACGAATAAATACACAAACAAGCGCACACACAAGCGCGCGCGCACACACACATGCGCGCGTGCACACACACACACACACACACACACACACACACACACACACACAACACACACACCACACACACACACACATTTACAAACACCAGTATGTGTTAGTGTGACTTTCTTTGATTTAACGTCTGTTCACTCAAAGTGATATTAGAATGTGTTAGTGTGTGTGTTTGTACGTGTGTTTTCGTATATGTGTGTGTGCAGGCGTGCGTACGTATGCTTGTATTTGTGTGTGTGTGTGTGTTGTGTGTGTGTGTGTGTTGTGTGTGTGTGTGTGTGTGTGTGTGCGTGTGTACTAAAGAGAGTGAGAAAGAGAATGGGGGGCGGGATTAGGGGAGGAATGGACAGAGACAGAAAAACAGAAAAGAGAGAACAGGAACAAAGCCAGAGACAGTCTTAAAGAAACAAACAGACATGCAAACAGAGAAACAGACAGAATCAGACAGATTCAACGGCAGAGACAAGCAATCAAATTTTGATCTAATCAGACGAAAATCAGTAGGCCTACTGACTTTACCCAGCCAAAAATTCTACACATTATTCCTGGGGTTTTTTTTCTTCTTCTTCTCATTAGTTCCATGTCCATTTACTGCGATGTGATTTAAACAATCCTTTAGATAAGACTACAAACAGAGGTTTTGTACGTAAATGCACACAAAATATCTTGCGAGGATGTTAAAACCTGTTCCGCCTTTTGGAAAAGTAGGACACCATATGTCAGTGGGAAGAGATGACAACATTTACACAACTGTGCATGCACACGGAGACTAGATGTAAAATGGAAACCACCATATTCTTTTTTTTTAAAATAGAAACTGAAATTTACATCTATCTATCCCTTAGTCTGGCAACCGTAGGGGTACCCTTGAAGACTTCACAACCAAATTTGGAGATTTGAAGTCTTCAAATTTACATACAAATGAAATAAATAAAAAGATGTTTATATATATATATATATATATATATATATATATATACATATACATATACATATATATATATATATATATATATATATATATATATATATATATATATATATATATATATATATATATATATATGATATTAGCCCATATATATATATCAATATACAAATCCAGTTTGGTGAGTGACAGAAAATTCAGATTCAGAGAGCATCAGATAGATCATGCCAGACAAA
>CM060324.1:36074264-36076764 GCA_030674155.1 Stramonita haemastoma
CTCCTCTCTCTCTTCTCTCTCTCTCTATTTTATTTTTGGTATTTGGATCATTATAATTGTTGATTTTATTTATATTTTATTGGCAGTATCTCCCCCCCCCCCCCTCCAATAAGGATATTAGTTTAAAAAATTTTTTTCCCCTTTTATCCAAATGTATGATTTATGTCACATGTATAATTTTTGACAGATGGTGGTGGATTGATGTTTTCAGTTGTTTATTCTCTTCTCTTGTTTGCTCTTTACCTATTAACACTTTTCTATTCTTTCATTATCAAAATCTTTTATTGTGACTTCTGATTTTTGTCTTCTGATCGAGTGCATTTTTATTACCTTATCATATGTAGTGTCCTTATTCTTGTATGTTGTCTGGTTTGCATAAAGCTTTATTGTTTAGTATTTTTACAACTTGATGTATCCCTGAAAAGGGCGGGGACTGGATGTAAAAAAGCACACAAGTGCTTATCTATTATCCTCGAATAAAATATTTTGCCTTGCCTTGCCTTGCCTTGCCTTGCCTTGTCTCTCTCTCTCGAGCTTCCCTTGCCTGGCAGCCAGCAAGACGCAACGCTCTGAGCTCGTAACAAAATTCTCAAATTATTCATCACAGTTTGTTCGGAATGCCAGTGGACGGACTTCCATCAACTTTACAGAGCATGTTGAATGCTCTGCTGAGGGAAATGACCATCTCTTCCTATAAAATTGATGGTAGGGGCAGTCAGACTGTGGTTGTTCTGAGATTTACTACATCTTCCATTCAGCCATTTGAGACGCACAGTAGTAACGCGACCTATAGAAAAAAATGCATTTCGCAACAGAACCGCGATAGACAACGGGCCCAAATGTTTCGCGCAAATCGTGAAAAGCAAGCACGTGAAAATATCTCCCTCCAACTTGTTTATGCCAACTCCGCCTAGCCTGTGTTACACTACAGATCGTGAGAAGGAAGATTTCCGAAGTGGGCCTGACTCCGACATGTTTACCTGTGCGCCATGCCAGTCTTCCTTACCTGTGTCTCCTAGCCAGCCAGTGGGCATCGATATGCCGCAGTGTGTTACAGATACACAGACAGTGACACTGGAGTGTAACGAAAATACCTGTGACACTTATGGTAATGTAGATGTAAGTACGGAAGAGTTGTGTGAGAGAGAAAAAGTGGATGGTGAGGAAGAAGGGAGCATGTCTGGTTCTGAATGTGCGGAGAGTGTGGCAGAATATTCAGGTGAATCTGTTGAAGGGCAGACGCGTGAGACCGAAGAAACAAAGTTTAGGGAGTTTTTGGACCAGTTAAAAGAGTTCGATAACCAGTTCAAAAAAAGAGTGGACGGTATTACCAGTACACTGAAAGAAATGACAATGGCCAAAATGCGAAAAAACAATCTGTGTGTAGAGATGTGACGTAGTTACTCCAATGATGTCTGATACATGCCTGAAGTTGTTTCTGCAGAGACCAGCCAGTGAATAGATAATGATTTGTATCTCAGAAAAAAACAACAAACTATTCATAATTTTGTAATTATTGCAAACCCCTGTTGTGGAGTTCCATGCCATGTTATTCATTGGGGTTTGTCATGACTGAATTCTCTTTCATTTATGTGTTTTGTGCCCAGTCCCCATCCCTCTGTCCCCTTGTGAATGGGCGTAAAGCTTTCCACAATAAACTATTGTTATTGTTATTATTATTGTCTCTCTCTCTCCTCTCTCTCTCTCTCTCTCTCGCAATATTGAACAAAAATTCATACTATTCATATAACTCCCTAGATTAGAGTAAACTATTCCCTTGGTCCCAGTCAAAAATTAAATGCGATCTGCAAACTTTGAATTACTTTTTTTTTTAAAGGAAAGTAAAGTTCTCAAAATATAGAATGGACTTGCTCCCATTTATGATCTAATGTGTCCACATCTTTTGCAATGTCCTGTTATGATAGCTGTGTGTGTTGGGGGGGGGGGTTGTGTGTGTGTGTGTGTGTGTGTGTGGTGTGTGTGGGTGTTGTGTGTGTGTGTGTGTGTTGTGTAATGGACGCTGGTTTTGACATCAACTTAGAAAAATCGGTGAAATGTTAATTTAGGACACTAATAGTTATTGAATTGCCAAAGAAATTTTTTTTTTAATTTTAATTAATTTAATTTTTGTAGAATTCAATTTGCCAGTCATTTGATTCAAATGAAATCGCTTTGTAACATTTCCCCTTTTATTCTTTTAATTTCTTTTTTTTTAAATCAGGTTACTAATCAATAGGCAGGAAAAGACTTTATACAATTGAAAATAAAATCAAATACAGAATTACTTTTGTTAAAAAAAAAGTACATAGAGACAGAGACGAGACAGACTCTCTGTCTCTGTTCGTCTCTGTCTGTCTGTCTGCTGTCTGTCTGTTGTCTGTTGTCTGTTGTCTGTCTGTCTGTTGTCTGTTGTCTGTCTGTCTGTCTGTCTGTTTTCTCCTCTCTCTCTCTTTTCTCTCTCTTCTCTCTCCTCTCTCTCTCTCTCCCCTTTTCTCTCTCC
>CM060324.1:36083522-36091022 GCA_030674155.1 Stramonita haemastoma
CTCTCTCTCTTTCTCTCTCCTCTCTCTCTCTCCCCCCCCCTCTCTCTCTCTCTGAAGGATATCTAGTTCAGTCCCACCCTCCTCTTCCTTGTTAAAATGGCCTCCTCTCCTAGTGCTTTGTCTAATTATCTCCCGTTACCGACGTCATTCCGGTGTGGAATGAAGGAACTTGGCTTACCCAAATGAGCCAATAGTGTCTCGTTTTACCAGGTGCCTTCCACATTTTAAAGAATCTTTTTTTTCTAGAAGGCAGGGTATATAAAAGGGAAATTTAGGCTTGCTAAATGGATCCAAAAGATCGTACATCTACCTTCTCCTGCACACAAACGCGTGCGCGCGCGCGCGCGCACCACACACACAAAACACACACACACAACACACACACAAAACACACACACTCACACACAGACTCACACACACACACACAGAGACACACAGACACAAGGACACACAGACATACAGACACACACATACGCACACTTACACACACACACACACACACACACACACACACACTCACACACAGACACACAGACACACAGACACACAGACCACACACACACACACACTCACACACAGACACACAGACACACAGACACACACACACACACACACAACACACACACACACACCACACACACACACACACACAACCATTACCCGCCCCCCCCCCCCCCCTTCCCCTCGTCTAATACTACTGAGAGCGTGCAGACGTAAAATCGAAGACAACAGCAACAACAACAACACAAAGAAGAAGAAGAAGAAGAAGAAGAAGAAGAAGAAGAAGAAGAAGAAGAAGAAGAAGAAGAAGAAGAAGAAGAAGAAAAGAACAACAACAACAACAACAACAACAACAACAACAACAACAACAAGAACAACAACAGGAATAGGAACAAGAAAAACAACAACAAATACCTACTACAAAAGCACAAAAAACGCCATGACTACCAAATGAAAGACTACCTCCTTGAAACACAGCTATAAATTACAACCACATTGACTGTAAACCACACCAACAAGAGGAACAACGAAACAATACTAACAACAATAATAGAAAAAAACAATAAATACAGCAACACTTAACAACAGAATTTCAAGGAATCCAGACACAAAACTTCAAACGGGAGAGACGTACACTAAAGACATAACCTCAAGGGAAAAAAACTCAGATTTGAAAACAAAAATCAATCATCTTTTTCTCATCTTTATCTCTCCTCATCTCTAATTCCAGTTTCATCCTTAGCCTCTTCTATTAGCCTTAGCCTCTTTACACACTAACACAGACACAGAAACAGACACAGACAGACACACACATACACACACACACACACAAACACAGAAATACACACACACGCACACACACACACACGCGCGCGCACTCACACACACGCACACATGCACACACATACACACTCACACACACTCGCACGCACACGTGCACTCGCGCGCGCACACACACATTCATTCTCATTCTCTCTCTCTCTCTCTCTCTCTCTCCTTCTCTCTCTCTCTCTCTCTCTCTCTCTCTCTCTCTCTCTCTCTCTCTCTCTCTCTCTCTCTCTCTCTTTTCTTTCTTTCTTTCTTTCTTTCTTATTTTTTCTTTCTCTGTCTGTCTCTCTCTTTACCTCCGTCTCTCTCTTTTCCCCTTTCTTTCTCCTTTTTTTTTGTTTCTCCTCCAATCTGTCTCTGTCTGTCTGTCTGTCTTTGTCTCTGTCTCTGTCTGTCTGTCTGTCTCTGTCTCTGTCTGTCTGTCTGTCTGTCTGTCTGTCTGTCTGTCTGTCTGTCTGTCTGTCTGTCTGTCTGTCTGTCTGTCTGTCTCTCTCTCTCTCTCTCTCTCTCTCTCTCTCTCTCTCTCTCTCTCTCTCTCTCTCTCTCTCTCTCTCTTTGTCCTCTTCTGTCTTTACTCCAAGACATAAAATGTGGACAAAGAGACAAGAAACAGGGCAAGGAATCGACATCAAAGACCTCACTCAGGTCCCAAAATCGATACTGGGAGAGCAATGCTGATCATAGTTCACCACAAAAATAATATTGTCAAAAAAAAAAGGTCAACTGATATAATGATAGAAAACAATTGCCAGAAAGCCAGACTTTTTATTATACCCTAATGTATATATCATTTTTTTTGCATTTCTGAAAAATGTCAAAGATTCTTTCATTTTAAAGACACAATTCATGGAATTATATGCCGTTTAGATTGTAGAAATGATCGGGTTAGAAAATTGAATCAGTTTTGTATGAACTTTGTCTCTTTCTTTTCATTTTTTTCTTATTCCTTCTCCTCTTCAAAAACAAGAATTCCTTCATATCAGACGTAAACCAGATCCTATGCGCGAACACACGTAGAACGTCAATTCGCAAACGCTAAAACCTGATCCAACTTTCCAAAGGGTAGGTTGTTGTGTGCGGTGGGAACGGATGGCAAAATTTACAAAACTACATGAACACAGAAAACTGGATATGTAAGAAAAAGACACATGGTGCTAATTCCATTATCCTAAAAAAAAAATGATAATGAATGATAGATAAGTACAGTTTTAAAAAATGAGCAGAATTACGCATAATCTCTGAACCAGTAAAGTTATGGTTTGTTCCTGGTATGGCTTACATTGCCTCATTCCTTTTGACAAGGGAGAAAGAGAGAGAGAGAGAGAGAGAGAGAGAGAGGAGAGAGAGAGACGAGAGAGAGAGGAGAGAGAGGAGAGAGAAGAGAGAGAGAGATGAAGAGAAAACAGACAGACAGACAGACAGACAGACAGACAGACAGACAGATCAGACAGACACAGACAGACAGACAGACACAGAGAGGAGAGAGAGATAGAGAGAGACAGACAGACAGACAAAACAGACAGACGACAGACAGAAACAGACAGACATACACGAACAGACACAGAGAAGTAGGAGAAAAGAGAGAGAGAGAGAGAGAGAGAGAGAGAAGAGAGAGAGAGAGAGAGAGAGAGAGAGAGAGAGAGAGAGAGAGAGAGAAGAGGAGAGAGAGAGGAGAGAGAAGAGAGAGAGAAGAAAGAAAGAAGAAGAAAGAAAGAAGAAAGAGAAGAAAGAAAAAGAAAGAAGAAAGAAGACAGAAGAAAACAGACTCAAAACGTAACGTACACGAAACTAAACTACAAAAAACATCACAATAAAAGCAATTAAAAATTACACTAAGTAAAGCAGAAATCCGATGGGCATTCCACAGTATCTAGGTACAAAAGATAATACAAGAAAACTTCACAAAATACAAGATCTTGTCGAAACTTGAAACAAAAAAATAATGTGGGCGAGCAAATGATGGCAGAAAATATCAAAGAGAGAGAAGAGAGAGAGAGAGAGAGAGAGAGAGGAGAGAGAGAGAGAAGAGAGAGAAGAGAGGAGAGAGAGATTGAGTGAGAGGAGAGAGAGAGAGAGAGAGAGAGAGAGAGAGAGAAGAGAAGAAAGAAAGAAAGAAGAAAGAAAGAAAGAAAGAGAAGAAAGAAAGAAAGAAAGAAAGAAAGGGAAAAGAAAGAAAGAAAAACTAAAAAACGTAACGTACACGAAAAATAAACCTACAAAAAAAAACATCCAAAATAAAATGCAATTAAAAAAATTACACCTAGTAAAGCAAAATCCCGATGGGCATTCCAAAATTATCTAGGGTAAAAAAAGATAATACAAGAAAACTTCACAAATACAAGATCCCTTGTCGAAACTTTGAAACAAAAAAATAATGTGGGCGAGCAAATGATGGGCAGAAAATATCAAAGAGAGAGAGACAGAGACACAGAGAGAGAGAGAGAAACAGAGAGAGAGACAGAGAGATAGACCGAGAGAGATCTGAAATTCTTAAGACATAGAAAGTGGCAGACATTCAGACAGAACAAAAAGTGAATACTCGGAATTCTCTCTCTGTCTCTCTCTCTGTCTCTCTCTGTCTCTCTCTGTCTCTCTCTGTCTCTCTGTCTCTCTGTCTCTCTGTCTCTCTGTCTCTCTGTCTCTCTGTCTCTCTGTCTCTCTCTCTTCTCTCTCTCTCTCTCTCTCTCTCTCTCTCTCTCTCTCTCTCTCTCTCTCTCTCTCTGTGAAAATGAGCCAGAAACCCAACGCCTGAGAAAACTAGGCTAATAAGGTCACCAGGGCAATATATAAGACCACTGGAGACAGAGAGGAAAAAAACGACAAGAAGGAAGGAGGAAGGAAGGAAAGGAAGAGGGGAGGAGGGTATATCTTTTCTAAAATGACCTTTTCTCGTCGAGAGAATCAACTCTCCACTTTCTCTGCGTTCCAGCAATCTATCTATTCCTGTCTCTTCTTTAATCCCCCCTTCACCCCCCTCCCCCCTCTTCTGTCTTCCTCTTTTCTTCCTCCCCAGCCACCCCCACCCCCACCCTCCTCCCTGGCCTTCGCAGTTCCATCAACTCATCATTATCTCTCTATTCCCTGTCTTTCGCAACTTTATCCAACACACTTTAACGTAAACTTTAAATCCTACCAGATTGATAGACTAGATACTGTGGGTGAAGTTTTAGGTGAGTATAATTTTTGATCTGTTGATTTACTTATTTGTTTATTCGTTTATGTATGTGTATATCCATTTGTTTATTTGTGTGTTTTGTATGTCACCTATTTACATGTGTACGTTTATAGCCAGGTTTTTAGAATTTTTCTTTAGCAGTCAGTCATTTCTTTTTTTGTTTTGTTTTTTTGTTTTTGTTTTTTTGTTGTTGGGTTGGGGTGGGGTTTTTTTGCTTTTTTAAGTGCCTTCTATTTATTTCTTTTCATTTGTTTGATTAATTCAGCTAGGCTTTTTATAGATCATTATTCATTTAGATATTTGATATGCTTCATTCGGCAAAATTGTTTATTGATTATAGTTGATTTATACAATTATTTAATCTGCTTGCTTATCATTACTTAAAACTACAGCCATCAAAATACTTTTCTTTTTGCTTAGTATCAACTGGTTTGGCTCTTTATCCAGTTTTGTAACTATTTGTTTGTGGGGGGTTTTAATGTTGCTTTCTATATCTGTGTGTGTGTGTGTGTGCGTGTATGTGTGTGTGCGTGTGTGTGTGTGTGTGTGTGTGTGTGTGTGTGTGTGTGTGTGTGTGTGTGTGTGTGTGTGTCTGTGTGTGTGTGTATGTGTGTGTGCGTGTGTGTGTTGGATACTATACTTTAAAAAAAAAAGATTTTGCTGATCTTTCTCGTTGTTCTTGATGTTGTCTACGTTGCACGTCCACTTACTGCCTTTTACCAACACACTTTAAAGCAAGCAATGGAGAAATACAGAAACGCAGACAAGCAGGAAAAAATAAAGAAGGAAAGAGAACAAAAAAAGAAACAAGAAAAAGAAAGAAAGAAAAACAGAGAGAAATAAAGAGAGAAACAAAGACAGACAGACAGACAGAAAGTACTAGACAAGAACAGAAACGAAACAAAACTACAAGAAAGAAACAAACCAGCCGACACAAAGAGGCAAGTAAAAGATGCCCTCTCTGGCTTGTTCAACAAACTTGAAAGTTTTTTCGATCTGAGACAAAATGGCGGCATTAATGGGAGGTAACTGGCTACAGCGATGGGAGCCAAAGCTATTTCCTTGAGGAGGATTGGACAAGAGAGGTCCTTTTTATGATTTGATGGTGGGGAGGGAGGGAGGGAATGTTTGGGGTATATGAAGTTTTCAGGTGATGGGGAGGGATATTGAAATGGAGACAGGAAGACTGAGAACGACACACAGAGAGAGAGAGAGAGAGAGAGGAGAGAGGAGAGAGAGAGAGGAGAGAGAAGGAGAGAGAGAGAGAGAGAGAGAGAGAGAGGAGAGAGAGAGAGAGAGAGAGAGAGAGAGAGAGAGAGAGAATACTGAACACTGAACACTGAACACTGAACACCGAACACCGAACACCGAACACTGAACAGGTTTAATCTGTACATTGGCCTTAGGCCACAATACATGGAGTGGGGGGAGGGAGGAAACAAAATACTGATATTGTGATAATTCATAAAACAAAACAGCCAATTCCTTGTGAGGAATGATCGCAATAGCCCTATCTTGAACGGGCTTGGAACTTGAAAAAACACATATTATACTGCATCAATAATGACGATAACACACCTCTAGATCGCACGGTCAAAATACAATACTTCATTTTAGAGAGACAGCAACAGTATTTGAAACACAGCTTATTCTGCACATCACTACCTTAAATAATATTTTGATATAACAAATTCTTTCTTCTATTAATGGAGTGAAAAATGTATCTGGATAAATAGTGAGTGTGTTCTTTGTTTGATGCTTTGATTAAATCTGGTATTGACATATTGATACACTCAGAGAGAGAGAGAGAGAGAGAGGAGAGAGAGAGGAGAGAGAGAGAGAGAGAGAGAGAAGGAGAGAGAGAGAAGAGAGAGGAGAGAGAGAGAGAGAGAGAGAGAGAGAGAGAGAGAGAGAGAGAGAAGGGGGAGGGGGAGAGAGAGAGAGAGAGAGCGTGCGTGCGTGCGTGCGTGCGTGCGTGCGTGCGTGCGTGCGTATGACTGTTTCTGTGTGTCTGTGTGCCCCCTATTTCTGTCTGTATCTTCGTCTTGTCTCTACATCTCTTTATTTCTCTCCAAAATCTCTGTCCCCTTTTGTCTTCGAATCTTCTACACCAGTTTTGCAGGCGCACGTGCAATCGTGCCAGTGGACCTTTATACTGGTGCCACCCAAAACCTTTTAGCAAGCTCCCCAAGCTGAGAGGGTACGTGACGTTGGGCCGAACGGTTGTATACACTTCGTGCTGTGAAGTGAACGCCCGGAGGTTTGAGGCGAGACGATCAATTGGGGGGTGCAAATTGGATTACGTACGATTGAAAGTGTGGATGGAGCCTGTGTGTTGATTATCTTAGCTCTTAAATCGAGTGAGGAGGGTTTGAAAGTAAATAGGTTTTTCTGTTTAAAGCGATGATGCGCTGCTTTTTATTATTGCTGTTTGTTTTTAATGTTTGTTTTTTAGTGGATTTTTTTTATCTATTTTGGCCTTTATTTTCATTTTGTTTGTCGATTTATTCATTTTGTTGCTTTTTTTTTTATTGTTGTTCACGGTTGTTAGCTTCATGATTTATATCGTTATGTGATAAAGTTGTTGTTATCATGTTTACATAATTATGGGTATTTTGTTGTTACGAGTGAAAATGGCCATTATGTGCTGTGTTGTACTGTGTTGTGTTGTATTGTATTGGGTTGTATTGTGCTGTGTTATGTTGTTGTTTGTTTGTTTGTGTGTAGTGTAGTGTAGTGTAGTGTAGTGTAGTGTAGTGTAGTGTAGTGTAGTGTAGTGTAGTGTAGTGTAGTGTAGTGTAGTGTAGTGTCGTGTCGTGTCGTGTCGTGTCGTGTCGTGTCGTGTCGTGTAGTGTCGTGTCGTGTCGTGTCGTGTCGTGTAGTGTAGTGTAGTGTAGTGTAGTGTAGTGTAGTGTAGTTGTAGTGTAGTGTAGTGTAGTGTAGTGTAGTGGTGTGAGTGTGTGTGTGTACGTGTGTGTGTGTGTGTGTGTGTGTGT
>CM060324.1:36108522-36111022 GCA_030674155.1 Stramonita haemastoma
GGTTGAGAGCCTGGAAGGATAAAACCTATTACGTTAGCTCTTTGTGGCAATTTACTGTTAAGTGTTTCATTTTTTTCCCCCGTGTAAAAAGGAGATGCTATTATTCTTCTTCTTCTTCTTCTGGGTCGCAGGCGTACCGTGTGTGATTGTGTGTGTGTTTGGGGGGAGGGGGGGGGGGGTGTGGGGGGGATGCGTGTGTGTGTGTGTGTGTGTGTGTGTGTGTGTGTGTGTGTGTGTGTGTGTGTGTGTGTGTGTGTGTGTGTGTGTGCGAGCGCGCGTGCGTACGTGCGTGCGTGCGTGCGTGCGTGTGTGTGAGGGGGGGGGGGTATCTGTTTGTCGGTCGGTCTGTGTGTCTATGTGTCTTGTGTCTGTCTGTCTGTCTGTCGCTGTCGATGATTGTGTATCTGTGTCTGTGTGAGTGTGAATAAAAAATGTACCTAAACAAATTTTTACACCTCAAATTCTCCCTCAAAGTTTTTACTAACCTGGGTCTCACTCTATATTGTGTATCCCCCGCAAATCGATTCTGCAAATCAGTGAATCTTCGTATCTATAAAGCCCAACCAAATCCAGAGAGCAGTGTGCATGTTGGGTATGATCCTATCATCCATCTCACCTGCTAAAGCACTGTAGCGCACGTAAAAAAAAAACCACGGCAACAAGAGGGTTGTCCCTGGCAACATTCTGTAGAAAAAAGCCAATCTGATAGGTAAACAAATACAATTGCAGACAGGAAAAAGAAAAAATGGGTAGGCGCTGCACTTGTGTCGACGCGCTCTCCCCGGGGAGAGCAGCCCGAATTTTACGCAGAGAAATCTGCTGTGACATGAAGTGGTACAAATCAATAAATATAAATGTATAAATCAATAGCTAAATAAATAAATAAGCTGGCCCACTCTTGTACTCATAAGACCGATGAAATATCTAACAGGTGCACAGGATGTTATACATACGTTCACATATCGGATCTCAATTGACTAGTCTAGTGTCACATAAAGGACTTGCGGGAGAATGACATTTTTTTTTCTTAAGGGGAATGAAGTCAGTATCCATGTTGATTTTAAGGGGGGAACCCCCTCAAACAGATATCCTATCAGACAGATTCTTCTTCTTCTTCTTCTTCTTCTCTTCTTCTTCTTCTTCTTCTTCTTCTTCTTAATTCTTTTTCGCAATTCTCCTTCGTAATTCTTCTTTTTCTGCTTCTTCTCAATTCTTCTTCGCAAATCTTCTTCTTCTTCGCAATTCTTCTCTTCTTCGCAATTCTTCCTCTTGTTGTTCATCTACTTCTTCTCAATTATTCTTCTTCTTCACAATTCTAATTCTTCGCAATTATTTTTTGCAATTTTTCTTCTTTATGTTTTTTTTCACTTCTTGGCAATTCTTTGCAATATCTTTTGAGTCTTTCTGAAAAAAAGGCAAGAGAATGGACCACGAAGGCAAAAACATAGACAAGAGGGACGTTACAGGAAGAAAACGAACAAGGCAGAAAAAAGAGAGGGATAGAAAAGTTGAAATTCCTAGCACAGAATTTGCAGAAAAGGCCTCCGGTATCTCCATGGGGAAGAACGGATTTACACCTGTTCCTAACAATCATCAATGTAGAAAAAAAGGTGAGTTACAGCTGATGGGTGGTGGATGATATGTCGTGTTGAACATACCCAGCATGCATTTGCTACCTGGAGAAGGATGAGCTCCACCAGACTCAACTTGCCTCACAACAACTGGATTCCACAGTGAAAGTTGCATTATGCATTTTGTGAAAGGGCAACGGCTGTAATACACCTGTCTGGGTTTATTAATGGCTCCAGTGTGGGGTGCTGTGTCCGCGTTCATAGCAGATAATGCGCGAGGAGCGATTGCATATGTCTGGGTGTTTTATGACCGGAGACTGGGCAACTGCGTGCGTTCATAATAGAAACACGGGACGAGTGATTGTATGTGTCCGGGTTTATTGATGCTTCAGTGTTTTACCGTGTGCTGCTGCGTGCATTTGTATCCTGCAATAAATGATAGCTTCTGTCTGGGTTTGTTATTGCTCTAGTGGCTGTGAATGGCTCCGTGGTTTAGAGTGGCAGGCTCATAATCTCATCACAATTATGTCGAGGACGAGTTCGAATCCTTCTCCCCCTGTAGGATTCCGGAAGCCTGCAACATAAACAGCATCAGCACCTTCTGGAAATTCTGTTCCAGGAGTTCCCTCTTTCTATCCCTCTCTTACCATCTGTTTTGTTCCTTTTCTTCTTGTTTACCTCTTTCGTGTCTATTTGTGCCTTTTTGGTCCATTCACCTGCCTTTTTGTCAGAAAAAAATTAAAGTCTAAATGTTGTGCGCAAGATACATGCGTTAACACACACACCAGGTTGTAGACCATGGGTTCATTCAAAGGAACTTAAAAGGAGAAATCGGTACCAATATTAAACTCCAGGTGAAAAAAAAACCCAAGTAAACCCCTGGGGATGGATTGGCCATACGCTCCGCAGCCTGCTTCAAACGTCACCAG
>CM060324.1:36116022-36117576 GCA_030674155.1 Stramonita haemastoma
AGTTCCAAAAACAAAAAAACCCAACCCCAAAAAAAAACCCAGTTTTCTTTTTATTCCCCAAAAAAATTACTTTTCCCCTTTTTCCCCAAAATTTTTGATATATCCTTTCTTCAATTTTCCCCCATTAACCTTTCAGGGGGCTGTAAGAAAAAACAATGTTCAAACCTTTCCCAAATCCAAAAGGTTGAATTTTTTCCCTTATTTTTACCATATTTCCCCTACCCTCCCCACCAAATTCCAGGGGGGAAAAAAACAATTATTTTTTCCCGATTAAAAAAAAAACTTTTCCCTTTTTGAAGGGGCCCGGGCCAAAAGCGGTCATTTTCTGTGTAATTAAGTGCCAAGACCACCCCATTTGTTTTTTTTAAAAAAATTTTTTGAGGCCTGGGCCCCTGACAAACTTTTAAGCATAACAACCCCCTTTTCCCCCTTAAGTAAAAAAAAAAATCCCTGAAGTCCCGGGGTTTGGCTCCAATGGCGAGGTATTTAAAAACAGTCAAAAACCAAATTCTCACCCCTTTCAATGCAATCCGCGGGGGTTTCCCCGGGGATGATGGTCAGTGTGCACTTCGGGGGCCCTTATGGGTTAAAATGGGGGGAAAGCACAACAAAAATTTTTTTTTTTTCCTGTGGAAGATGAGAATGATAAAAATTTTTTTTTTTTCCCCCCAAAACCCCGAAAAATGGGGGACTACACTTAAAGGAGTTGAACTTATCCGCACACAGAACAGGAAGTTTTCGGGTTGATATTGACGACAGAATTTTTTCGTGCTTTTAAATTTTTGGGTTTTTCCCCCCAACCCAACCGGGGAGCAGAAGGGGGTTTTATATAACAATCATACTTTCCAAAAAACCAAACCCGTGGGATGTGGGGGGGGGAAAAAAAAGAAACAAAACAAAACAACAGGGTTTTAAAATGGACGGGGAAAAAAACACACTGTCCTAAACAAAGGGTTTGGGGGCCCGTGTGTTGGTGGTGGGGGTGGGTGGGGTTTTGGGTGTGTGTGGTTTTGGTGTGTGTTGTGGGGGTGGGGATGTGTGTGTGTGGTTTTTTTTTGTGTGTTTTTGGGGTTTTTTTTGCTTGCGGGGCCCCCGTTTTTTTCCCCCAAACCAAACCACGCGTGCACACTGGGGGGAAAAAGGCATACAAAAAAAAAATCCCCCCAATCCCTAAAATTAAAAACGCAAAACATTTTTACATACAACATACAAAACATACATACAACATACATACTACAACATACATAATACATAAAAAAATAAAGCGCGCGAGACACCCGCGCGCGGGGGCACACACACAAAACACCACGCGGGCAACACACAACACCCCACGCGCACGCACCGGCATCTCGGCCAAAATTTTTTTTCCCCTAAAAGCATTACGACTTGGGGGTCGCCGTAAAATTCCCCGGGTTTTCCCTAATCACCCCACCCCTGATCATTAAAAAAAAGAAATAGAAAAACCAGGAAAAACCCCAAAAAAACAGAAAAAGAAGGGGTAAAAGAAAAAAAAAGAAAAAAAAAAAAGAAAAAAAAAAAAAAAAAAAGAAAGAA
>CM060324.1:36117676-36122676 GCA_030674155.1 Stramonita haemastoma
TTCCAAATAGTTCTTGATAATTTTTTTCCCCTTCATAGTTTCACCACCCTTAACCTTTTCGGGGGCCCTTCGTAAAAAAAACCCAATGTTAAAACCCTTTTCCGAAGCCCCATTAAGGGTGACTTTTCCAGTTTTTTTTTTATCCCATATTTCCCCCCCTCCCCCCAAATTCCCATGGGGAATAAAAGCAAATTTTATTTTCTCTGATTAAAAAAAAACCTTTTCTTTTAAAAAAGGATTGGCCGGGGCCAAAAGCTGTGTCATTTAAAACGATGTAAGTTAAGTCCCCCAAGACCTCCCTTTACCATTTTTTAATGTTGAAAAAATTTTCTTAAAGAGGGCTGGGGGCCATGAAAAACTTTTAAGCAAAACAACCTCCATTCCCCCCTTAAAGGGTAAAAAAAAATCCTCTGAATCGGAGTAGGGCTGCCTTAAGGGCGGGGAAATTTAAGAACATCATAAAACCAAACTTCTCATCCAGGTGCAATGTAAATCCCCGCAGTGTTTTCCCAGGTAGGATGGGGGGAGTCAGTGTGCACTTTCTGGGGACCCAAAAGGGTGTTAAGCGGGGGAACGCAAAACCCCAAAAAATTTTTTTTTTCTTTCCTGTGGAAGATGAGAATGATAACAGATTTTGTTTTCACCCAACACAGATAAAATACGGTGACGTCACACTTATGAGGAGTTGAACATATGCCAGCATCACAGAACAGGAAGTTGTCAGGATTGATATTGACGACAGATTGCATGCTGTGCGTTAAGTTCTGGTTTTCCCCCTAAACCCAACCGGAGGATGCAGGATATAATATATTATATAACAATCATACTATACATATACACAGCCACGTTGGTGAGTGTGGGGCTGGAAAAGAGAGAAACAGGAAACAAAACAACAGGCTTAAGACTGGACAGGGAACACAACACAGCTGTCCTACAACAGAGATTTGGGCTCTGGTGTGTGTGTGTGTGTGGTGTGTGTGTGTGTGTGTGTGTGTGTGTGTGTGTGTGGTGTGTGTGTGTGTGTGTGTGTGTGTGTGTGTGTGTTGTCTGTGTGTGTGTGTGTGTGTGTGTGTGTGTGCGTGTGTGTGCTTGCGCGCGCAGTTGTTCACGCAAGCAGCCACGCGTGCACACGTGGGCGAACGCGTGCATACATATATATACATACATGCTCACATTCATACATACATACATGCATACATACATACATACATACATACATACATACATACATACATACATACATACATACATACATACATATATAAATGCGCACGCAGGTATGCACACACCGCGCGTGCGCGCACACACACACACACACACACACACGCACGTGTGCACACACACACACACGCACGCACGCGCACGCACGCGCGCATGCTCGCGCGCAACGTTTTTTCTACCCCTAAAGCTGCATCACGACTTTGGGGATGTACGCCAGGTATATTCGAGTTTCCGTAACTCACCGACCGCTGATCATTAAAAAAAAAAGAAATAGAAAGACAGGCAGGAAAAACCTCCAAAATACAGAAAAAGAATGAGTAAAAAAGAAAGAAAGAAAGAAAGAAAGAAAAAAAAGAAAAGAAAGAAAGAAAGAAAGAAAGAAAGAAAGAAAGAAAGAAAGAAAGAAAGAAAGAAAGAAAGACAGACAGACAGACAGACAGACAGAAAGAAAGAAAGAAAGAAAGAAAGAAAAAAAGAAAGAAAAAAGCAAATATACAAAGAAACAAAAACGAAAAAAAGAACAAATATAAAACTACGTCTCCCTCTTTAACACCCCCCCCCCCCCCACACACACACACACACACACACACACACACACATACACACACACATACCCTCAAAAGAAAAGCCAACAGAAAAGAACCAATACCAACGACGAAAACAACCAAATAAAACCAAAGAAACAAAAGACGAATGCGCACTCAAAGCCAAAAAAGATAAAAAGAAACATTACAAAAAGTTACAAGATAAACCAAGAAACAACAGACATAGGAGGAAAGAAACAAAAAACAACTTCAAAAGCAAACCAAAGTCTACAAGGAAAACATATTGTTAAAAATCAGCTAAGACTACCAAACTTTTTACCGTCTGTTAAAAAAAAAAAAATTTAAACTTTTTTGCTCTGTCTTTATTTCTATCACTCTGTCGGTCTTTCTGTGTGTTTGTCTGTCTTTCTATCTTTCTGTCTCAGACATAGGACCTAGGTTTATTGTCTCATCCGAAAGACGCGCCCTGACCACATACTACTAGATAGAGAAAAGCTTCTTGTTCGTCGTGGAATGCTCAGACAGTAACCATTGTTGTCTGACATAATTATGAGCGAAAATGTTTTGCGCTGCCGTTAAGCGCCTGACAAGTCAGGCCCAGCACATCTGGCTTCGACGTGGGAGAGACTTGTTATCTTTTCAGTCTTTCTGGAAAAAGGGAAGGGGAAAGGACCAAGAAGGCAGAAAATAAGCGAGGCGGAGGTGACCAGAAGAAAAAGGAAATAAAGCAGAAACATAGAGAGGGACAGAAAAGAGGGGGTTCTGAGCACAGAATTTCCAGAAGGCGGGGATGGTGTTTACATTGACACCTTCCCCTCCCCACCCCCCACCCCCCAATCCCGCTACTCCCTGGTATCTCCATGGGGGATTACAACTTGTAATTTGCTGTACACATTCCCTATATACTTTGATCCATACATTTTTAATTTCTAGTTTGCATTTGAAACTTTGCGAACTTAAGTTTGGGTTGCTTTTTTTTTTATTTACAAAAACGAAAATATTCACGCTAGTTTTTGCAATCATTTTTGCTTTTTAAGACAAGAAAAAGAAGTCCGTCTGTCTATCTATCTATCTATTATTTATCTATCTATCTATATTTATTTATTTATCAATCTACTTATGTGTCTATCTATCTATCCCGTAGTGTGGCGACCGTACGGGCAACCCCGAAGACTTGATAACCATTTCCCTCCATTCCTCTCTCTGTTCTGCCTTTCTCAAAGTTTTGTTGAGTTCTAGGCCTGTCCATTCGCTGATGTCCTCCCATCTCTTCCTTGGTCTGCCTCTTTTTCTTCCTCCTTGGACAGTGCCTTGAAGTATTGTCTTTGCATGTCCTTTTCATCATATGACTTTCCCATACCATTTAAGTTTACGCTTCTTTACGATTGATAGAAAGTTTTTGTAGGGACAAATGGTTTGCTGAATTCTTCCAACTTTTTCGGGACTGTGATAATATGTGTATTGAAATCATTGAGTACACAATATCACAATGTTATAATGTAGCATTATATGGCTATTTTTAGCTGTTATAAGGTAAATCGCCATAATACAGGCAGCTAGACTCAAACTTCAGACCAGTTGATTTTTTTTACACTTTTAGCGTTCTACTATGAGTTTTGTCATATTTTTTCCAATGATTGTAAAGTACAAGCTACGTAAAAAAAAATGCAATGAAGACGAGACAAGTAAGAGGAAAAAAAGAAGCTAAAAAGAAAAGAAAAAGAAAACAAAAAGATAAAGCTAGCGACAGCTCTGATTCATTCAAACCGTCACTCCTCCTTACTCCACTTATTGATCCTGTTCACTCCGTGCACAGTTTGTCACCAGAAAGTGGGTATGCTGCTGCCTCCTCTATGAATATTGAGGAAGACAACTAGGTCAGTTAACACACTCTTCTTCATCTCTGTCTCTCTGTCTGTTTGTTACTCTCTGTCTGTTTCTGTGTCTGTCTGTCTGTTCTGTCTGTCTGTCTGTCTGTCTGTCTGTCTGTCTGTCTGTCTGTCTGTCTGTCTGTCTGTCTGTCTGTCTCGTCTCTCTCTCCTCTCTCTCTCTCTCTCTCTCTCTCTCTCTCTCTCTCTCTCTCTCTCTCTCTCTCTCTCTCTCTCTCTCTCTCTCTTTCTCTATCATTCTCCTCTCTCTCTGTTAGGCCTACTCTCTATCTCTGTCTCTCTTTCCTTGATGAGCATACCTACTCAAGTGTGTAAAGCATGGATGTAATTATGATAAAATTATTTCCATGCCCTCTTTGAGAGAGAGAGAGAGAGAGAAGAGAGTGTGTGTGTGTGTGTGTGTGTGTGTGTGTGTGTGTGTGTGTGTGTGTGTGTGTGTGTGTTGTGTGTGTGTGTGTGTGTGTGTGTGTGTGTGTGTGTGTGTGTGTGTGTAAGTGTGTGTGTGTGTGTGCTCTTGTTTGTAATTTTTTCGTAGTTTTTCTTGTTTCTTCTTTGTATTCTCATTCTTATTGTAAAGTTTGTTCCTTTCCGCACTGTTATTGTTCTTGTCATTGTTGCTCTTTGTTATCTTCTGCTGCAGACAGGGAAAAAATAACGGGGGCGCTGTACTTGTGGTGACGCGCTCTCCCCAGGGAGAGCAGCCCGAATTTCACGTAGAGAAATTTGCTGTGACATAAAGTTGTATAAAATCAAATAAAAAGATAAAAAAAAAATGTCTTGCTCTCCTTCTTTTCATTACAAACACATGTTCATGTTCATCTTGCTCTTGTTCTTGTGAATGTTCTTTTTCTTCATCATCTTTTTCTGATTCTAATGCTTGTTCTTGTCCGTCTTGTTCTTGTAATTCTTCTGCTAGTTCAAATTGTTCATTTTATTCTCATTCTATTGCTTACTCTTGTTCATCTTGTTATTATAATAAATTATTATTGTTGTTCTCCTTCTACTATCATCATCTTGTTCATCTTATACTTATTCTAATGCTTGTTCTTGTTCGTCTTGTTCTTGTAATTATTGTTGTACTTCTTCGTTTTCATCCTGTTCATCTTATTTTGATTCTAGTGCTTGCTCTTGTTCGTCTTGTTTTTGTAATTCTTCTTCTTCTTTTTCATCTTATTCTTATTCTAGTGCTTGTTATTGTTCGTCTCGTTCTTATAACCATTTTTGTAAAAAAAAAATTCATCTTTTCCGTCCTCGTGCCCTTTGTATAACCACTAAATCCTGCTATCATTTTTTTTCTCCTGTAGTTTGTCATCTTGTTTCAATGCATCACCATGAAGCGTGTCAC
>CM060324.1:36125176-36127676 GCA_030674155.1 Stramonita haemastoma
ACCCTTCATCTATTTGCTAGCGCTAGAACACTTTTCTTTGCCACGAGTTTTGCTGGTGTTCGATATGGGGCTGTTTGCTTCGTTTTGCCCCAAGGGTTGGTACATGGTGTCTCCTTGTATGGCCGATTTCTGCTTCAGATAGCTAGTCCTTGTCATCTTTTACATTTTACACCACTTCTTCTTTTTCTTCCTCTTCTTCTTCTTCTTCTTCTTCTTCTTTCTTCTCTTCTTCTTCTTTCTTCTTCTTCTTCTTCTTCTTCTTCTTCTTTACAATTTTTCTTCTTCGCAATTCTTCTTCTTCTTCGCAAATTATTCTTTTTTTACCATTCTTCTCCTTTTCATTGTCGTCGTCGTTGTTCTTCTTTTCTTTCTTTTATGTTTTATTTCTCTCCCTTTTCTTTTCATTCTGCCTTGATTTTCTTTTATCTTCTTGTATTACCTGTAATTGCTTCTTTCTCCTCTTTTTTTATCGTTGTTGTCCTTTCTTTTATTCTTCTAAATCTTTCATATTATTATTTTAATAGCAATGATAATGATAACAATAACAACAAAAATAATGATAAATCATAGAAAGCGCTGTATCTTGCAAAATCAAATCAAAGCGCTTTGTTTAATGTATGCACGTGCGCACGCGTGTGAACACCTGCATGCGTGCACATATACGTTGCATACACAGCAGAAACAACAATTACAACAACCAAAAATATCCAATTTCTGGCCACATTGATTGGGCCTGATTGAGTAAGGAAAGCACTGCCCTCCTTCACCGTAATTCTGAAGTTCACACCAAAGCCAAATGTCACTGGTTTGTTTTGTTTTGTTTTCTGTTGTTTCTCTCTTTTTTTCTATCCCTTTGTACATGAACAATTCTGTGTCCATTGACAGAGAAAGAAGAAGATAAGGAGAAAGAGAGAGAGGGGGAGAAAGTGAGAGTAAAGCAAGAAAAGGAAAGAAAGAAAGAAAGAAACGAAGAGAACAGAAGAGAAGAGAGAAGAGAAGACAGACAGACAGAAGAAAGAAAGAAGACAGAAGACAGACAGAAAGAAAGACAGAAAGAAGAAGACAGACAGAAGAGAAGAAAGAAGAAAGAAAGAAAGAAAGAAGAGAAAGAAGAAAGAAGACAGAAGAAGGAAGAAGAAAGAAGACAGAAGAGACAGGCTGAGAGGCAGCAGAGCAGACAAACAGACAACAGACAGAAGACAGAGAAAAACAGACTACACGGAAGTAAAGAAACATGAGAAAGGCTACAGAGAAACAGGGGGAAAGAAAGAGACGAGAGAGCTAGAGACAGAAATAGGCAAAAAGGGAGTCAGAGAAACATAGACAGAGAGAGAGAGAGAGAGAGAGAGAGAGAAGAAGAGAAGAGAGAGAGAGAAGAGAGAGAGAAGAGAAAGAGGAAGAGGAGAAGGAGAAGAAAGAGACAGACAGACAGACAGACAGACAGACAGACAGACAGACAGACAGACAGACAGACAGACAGACAGACAGACAGACAGACAGAAGCAGTAAGAGACAGAAGAAGAAAACAAAACAGAGACAGAGACAGAAACATAATCTAAACAAAACCGACACAGACAGTACAGAGAGTAAATGAATCAACGACAGAGTCAGGAAAGACAAACGAATGTTTAATGTTTATTCAACAGCGAATCCTTCCAGACCTCCTTGTGTTGCGGATTTCATGGGGAAGGCATTTGAACACACTTTTTTTTTTCTTGCCCTTTCCTCTCCACACCTCCAGTTTACCCTCGATACTCCCTTCCCACCCCCTACGAAGGGCAAGCAGGAAGGGGGGGGGGGGGGGGGGGGGGATTGAGAGAGACAAGGAGAAGCGGAGTAGCCTAGTGGTTAGACTACTGTCTTACTCCTGATTTGGACAGTAACTTATGGGCCTGGGTTTAAGTCTTTGCTAAGATGTCTGTTCGAGGGCGTTTTCCGCCTGGACATCAAACATGTATTAGCTATAATGCCTCGAAAGTCCTTTTGAGGTGAGACCACAAATTGTGTGGAGACCCCTGGAACCTAATCTCCACTCACGTATCTCGTAGACCATTGGGGCACTCCTGAAGATTTTGCAAACAGCTTCCTCCACTCCTCACGGTTTTTTAAAAAAAATTCATAGTATGTCGTTCCCACCTAAAACCAGTCCACTCTCTGATATTGTTTTCCCATCGTTTTCTCTGTCTGCTTCTTTGTTTCCCTCCTTGCACTGTTCCCTGTAGAAAAGTCTTGGCCAGTCCAGATGTTTGTGTCATGCATAGCCCCCACATCATTTCATTTTGCACTTTTTTTTCACTAAAGTCAGGAGCTCTTCATAATAATGCCCTGATGATATTTTCAATTCTGGCTTTCCACTTCCTCGTTACTGATGTGAACTCTCTGAATGAGATACCAAGAAGTCTGTAAAAGCACTGTCTTCTCCCACATCTGTATCTTTCTTTCAATATCAGATTTTCATGTTTTACATTTACATCAACTGCATCAACAACAACAAAATTCA
>CM060324.1:36132676-36135176 GCA_030674155.1 Stramonita haemastoma
AGAAAATAGACAAATTTATAGTATAAACAAACTCCCAGCTGCCAGAGTTAGAAAATAAATCACAAAGTTGGAAACTTTGTGTGAAAGACAGGCACTTACAAACTTGTGATTGAACTACCAGTAAAGTGAAAGTTGTTAGTTTTTGTCCATCTGCAGAAACTTGCGAAAAGAAACAAACTAATTGTAAACTTGTCAAAGAAGAGAAAATGAAGCACATAAAAAGTTTTTTTTAGAGAAAGGAATGTGATGTTGCAAAGTTTAAAAAAAAACATGAGTGTAGGCCTAAATTTTATTTCAACATAGAACTTTTTTTTTTACATCAAGACTTTAAATAGCAGTCTGAATATGTAGGTGAGGGGATGGGGGGGGGGAGATGGTGAGTCAAATGAAAAAAGTACAGACTAAAAGCTAAAAGTTTTCGTGTAACTTGCATTTAGGGCAAGTGGAGAAAAAAAAACTACAATAAAATAGCTTGTTTATAGTAATTCCATCAATGAAAAATTATCCTTCCAAAGACAAAAAGTATTCCCAAACAAAAAGATTTTAAAAAGAAGAAAAATAGATAGTACCATACTATGAAGAAAGGGTGGGGTGGAGTGGTAGCCGAGTGGTCAGAGCACTGCACTCATAATCTGACGGTGACTGAGGACTGGGTTTGAGTCCCCACTGAAGTGATCGTTTAATTCAAAGGGATTTCTCCCTGGAGTTAACATTGGTACTGACTCCACTCTCCCCAAATTCCTTCAGATGAGACTGTCAGCCGTGGTATCATATGCCATCGCATGCAGTACATCTTGCACACACAATAAAACTTCATCCATCTTTCGTCCAGATGTAGACATGTCAAGGGTAGTGACACGAATGACACGAATATATACCCAGCATGCCTCCTGCTACCTGGAGAGGAATGGGCTCCACCATGTTCAACTTTGCTTGCAACACGCACAGCCTGAAAAACTCAGTACAATAATTATGTGCTAATGATTCCTTAAAAAAAAGTGATTAATGGAAATGTGAGAGCGAAACAATGGATAAATTCTTTCCCTGGAAAAAACAACAACAACAACAACAGCCAAAGCTTCATGCACAAAAAACAGAAACTTTGATGTGACAGTGCAAGAGACGATGATGTAGTGTAATGCAGTTAACGTAGTGCAGTGCAGTGCAGTGCAATGCAGTGCAGTGCAGTGCAGTGTAGTGTAGTGTAGTGTAGTGTAGTGTAGTGTAGTGTAGTGTAGTGTAGGTAGCGTAGCGTAGCGTAGCGTAGTGTAGTGTAGTGTAGTGTAGTGTAGTGTAGTGTAGTGTAGTGTAGTGTAGTGTAGTGTCGTGTCGTGTCGTGTCGTGTCGTGTCGTGTCGTGTCGTGTCGTGTCGTTCGTGTCGTGCCGTGCTGTGTCGTTTAGCACAATATGACAGTGGGTCGGTGGTTTAGAGGCAATGCACCTGCCTAAAAAGTAAGTGAAAAGTCCGGGTTTGAAATGTGAGGTGGTTCGATCCCCGTTCGTTCCCACAACTTTTCCTCCATCCATTAGACCATGAGTGATGGTGTCGGTGCTAGTCTTTCAGATGAGACGATACAGCGAGGTCTCGTGATCATCATACTTTTAGTGCAAGTAAAAGAACCCACAGCAACAACAGAGCGTCCCCGCATAATTCTGTGTAAAAAGCCACCCTGATAGGGGAACAAGTACAAAGACATGGAAAAATAATAACGGGTGGCGCTGTTCTTGTAGGGATGCATTGTTTCTGGAGAGAACGGCCTGAATTTCACGCGGAGAAGTCTGCAGTGATTTAAAGTAGTAGACAATACAATACAATACAATACAATACAATACAAACAATACAATACAAAATACAAGACAAGACAAGACAAGACAAGACAAGACAAGACAAGACAATGCAATGCAAAACAATACAATACAATGCAATGCAAAACAATGTAATTTAATGATGCCTTGTAATGTTACATGCAAGGTGAGACAGTACACTGCAACGCAACGTAATGCAAGAGAGGGCGAAAAAAAAATGCAGCATAAACAATACACGACAAAACACTAACAGTGCAATACAAAACTTGTACAATAAAAACAATGCAATACAAAGTGATGCAAAACAACACAGTGAAATACTGTACAATATAGTGCAATATGATATAAGGCAACACAATACAAACCAGGATGCCTACGACACCCTTGCACACCACAATACACACCCACACACACTAACACACCAACACACCACAGAACACCAGCGCATCCCACCCACACGCCACACCAACACACCACACATCCACACACACACACACACACACACACACACACACACACACACATACACACATACACACATACACACATACACACACACACACACCACACAACAACAAAACAACAACACACACACCAACACACACACACACACACTTACACCCACACCACACCAACACCAACACACACACACACACACACACACACACACACACACACACACACACACACACAC
>CM060324.1:36142676-36152676 GCA_030674155.1 Stramonita haemastoma
AGACAATAATAGGTTCTGTCTTGAGCGTTTGACGAAGAAAGAAAACCAAACTATGCAAAAACAAAAGAAAACTATCATTTAAACAAAAACATACATTTAAAGCATGTCACAAGATCAAAAGGACTTGCAAAAAATATACTGCAAGGCACTATCCAAGGAGGAAAAAACAAGAGGCGGACCTAGGAAAAGATAGGAGGACAACATCAACGAATGGACAGGCCTAGAACTCAACAAAACTTTGAGAGAGGCAGAACAGAGAGAGGAATGGAGGGAACTGGTTGTCAAGTCTTCAGGGGTGTTCCCATGGTCGCCAGACTAAGGGATAGATATATAAATACATTTAAAGCAGAAACCAGAGACACATTACAGCAAACGAAGAAGAAAAAAAACAGTACCACTATTACCACTTCCACGACCACTACCTTGCTAAAATCAACGAAAATGATAACAGCTGTAACAGTGGCAATAACACCATGACATCACTATTAGCAGCAGCATCAGCTTCTTCTTCTTCTTCTTAGTCTCGTCATCTCTCATCATCCATCATAAAAATCATCATCATAAATAACAACAACAACAATAAAATGTGGCAACGACAACATCAATAACAACAACATTGTGATCAATCCTCAACATTATCGGAACGAAAACAAAGATAATCAAAACAACAGCAACAATAACAACAAACAACGATTTGCTACCATTTCGCTTTTCGACACGCATTCTCACGCAAGTGCTATATTTGTGGCGCTCCACCACGAAATGAGTCGCTTAGCACATTACCTAATTTTGCGCTAGGAGCCTTTAAAGGCAGGCGGGGGTCAAGTCGTCAATTTTGTGATTTTGTTTGATTATTAAACTAGATCTGTTTATTTATCTTATAATGAAATATCAAGGAATAATTTTTATTCCTTTTCTTTTAAATGTGTTTTGAAATACCCAAGCACTCATTCTGACAACCTGTTACTGAAATAAACTTGCCCGTTCTCATTTTCTCACATCCTTCAGTCTGTCATTTCAATTTGTAATAATGTTGCACAGAATTGTCCGATTTTCAATCTGTTTTGTATTTGTAGCCACTTATTGCACATTAATAACATGTCAATAACTAAAAATTGACCTCATGTGCACTCCGTCTCATTATGTGGTGGAGCGTCACATTTTTGTTTGTTGCGTTGCCACAGCCACTACTCTTGATGCTGCTGCTGCTGCTGCTGCTGCTGCTGCTGCTGCTGCTGCTGCTGCTGCTGCTGCTGCTGCTGCTGCTGCTGCTGATGATGATGATGATGATGATGATGATGATGATGATGATGTTGCTGCTGCTGCTGCTACTTCTACTGCTACTGTTGCTATTACTACTGCTGATACCGTTAGTTATGCTGCTGCTGCTGCTGCTACTGCTACTGCTTCTGCTGCTACTGCTTCTAGTACTGCTGCTATATCTGCTGTTTATGATGCTGCTGCTGCCGCTGATACTGCTGCTTTTGATGTTTTTCTTTTAAGGTACATGCTGTTTTTTCTTTCTTTCTTCCTTCTTTTTTTTTCTTCTGATCATCCTGCTTTTGTTTTAAACGGATGTTTTCCTGTAAGCTTTTGGTTTTTCAATGATCTCATTTTGGGATCCCAAAAGAGGAGAAGAGAAAAAACACAAGTTGAAGTTGTTTTACATGCTGCTATAAACGGCATCAGGCCTTGTACCCCGCCTCCGACAACAAATGAAACGCCAGCTTGTCACGACAACGGTGTAACTCCAACGATAGCATCACGTATGTTACCCCCCCCCCCCCCCCTTTTTTTTTTTCTTTTTTTTTTTTTACTTGTTTCTATACAGAGGGGTGGGGTAGCTCAAGTGGTCAGAGTACTCGCTTTCCCCCAGTCAAGTTAAGCAGCGTCGAGCATGGTTAATTAATTACCAGTTGGATGGGTGACCATTTGCGCGCCTTGGCTTCAGTACAGTCCCCACCCACCCCCTCCCCCTCCCCCAGTTCACCCAGCTGTAAAATTAATGGGTACCTGCCCTCTTTAGGGTCAGGGAGGGTAAAGCAGAGAGGGAGAGGAAATGGGTGCCGCCCTCAACATGCTGGCCCCTAGAGAAGCTGAGGTCTCTGACGCCCCGCTCCCCTACGACCGCCTAGGTTATGGAACACCTTTACCTCTACCTTGACTCTATAAAAACGCCGTGACTAACCTTTGCTGAAGTCCACTTGACTTTGACTTTGACTTTGATTGAACTTTTTTTTTTTTTTTTTTTTTTTTTTACTTGACTTTGACTTTAGATTGGTTTGACATAAAGAGAAATGGAGGAATATATCTCAAAGAAAATATTACAATCTCTTTGAAAGTATTTGACATTTTGATCGGGATCAAAATACGACCACTGCACATTTTGTCTCAATTCAATTCAAAATACTTTATTATCTCTAAAACAGACAAATTTCAGTAGGTTAGAAGTCATACATAAGAACAAAAAACACGTTAAAAAAAGTAGTCTGTAATAGTCTGCAGTATTATACTGTGCACAGCTTGGTTTGATACTGTTGCTATTGCTTGTGTAGCTGCTGTTGTCGTGTTTTTGTTGTTGATATTACTGGTGCTGTTCCTGTTGTTTTGTTTTGTTTTGATGCTGTTGTTTAGAGTACTTGCTTGTTGTTGTTGTTATTGCTGTTCTTCTTCTTCTTCTTCGCAATTCTTCGCAATTCTTCTTCTTGTTCTTGTTCTTGTTCTTGTTCTTGTTCTTGTTCTTCTTCTTCTTCTTCTTTCTTCTTCTTCTTCTTCTTCTTCTTCTTCTTCTTTCTTTTTCTTTCTTCGCAATTCTTCGCAATTCTTCTTCTTCTTCTTCTTTTTCTTCTTCGCAATTCTTCTTCTTCTTCTTCTTCGCAATTCTTCTTCTTCTTCTTCGCAATTCTTCTTCTTTTTTAAGCGTGCCTTTTTTTTTTAAATGTGGAATGTAGAATGAAAGGGTGTGTCACTCACTGTGAGTTGGTTGTACAACAGCCGTCAATCGATTCATCAAGGACACTGTATTCTTTTCGCAGCTTGTACAGTGTGTGTGTGTGTGTGTGTGTGTGTGTGTGTGTGTGTGTGTGTGTGTGTGTGTGTGTGTGTGTGTGTGTGTGTGTGTGTGTGTGTGTGTGTATGTGTATGTGTGTGCATGTGTGTGTGTTTGTGTTTGTGTGTGTATGTATGTGTGTTTGTATATGTGTGTGTGTGTGCGTGCGTACGCACGCGTGCGTGCGTGCGCGCGCGCGCGAGCGCACGAGTGCTCTTTCACTCTCTGACTCACAAACAACAAACTTGTTTGTGCCTTATCATTCCTTTTACATGTAATACCGATAGCCGAGTGGCTGAGTCTGTTTAACTTGAATATCATGAGTCTATGAAACCATCTGTTCGAATCTCGGCGGTTACTGCTATATTAATTAAAGGTGGGTATTTTTGCTATCTTTCAGGTCAACTTCAAGTACAGACCTTAGCGCTAGAACCTTAATTCCCGTTATGAAGGATATACACATGTACAGACCTGCTATACCTTAATTCCCGTTATGAAGGATATACACATTACAGACCTGCTACTACCTTAATTCCCGTTATGAAGAGGATATACACATGTACAGACCTGCTACTCCTTAATTCCCGTTATGAAGGATATACAATGTACAGACCTTAGCGCTAGAACCTTAATTCCTTTATGAAGGAGGATATACACATGTACAGACCTTAGCGCTAGAACCTTGAATTCCCGTTATGAAGGATATACACATGTACAGACCTGCTACTACCTTAATTCCCGTTATGAAGGATATACACATGTACAGACCTGCTACTACCTTAATTCCCGTTATGAAGGATATACACATGTACAGACCTTAGCGCTAGAACCTTAATTCCCGTTATGAAGGATATACACATGTACAGACCTTAGCGCTAGAACCTTAATTCCTGTTATGAAGGAGGATATACACATGTACAGACCTGCTACTACCTTAATTCCCGTTATGAAGGAGGATATACACATGTACAGACCTGCTACTACCTTAATTCCCGTTATGAAGGATATACACATGTACAGACCTTAGCGCTAGAACCTTAATTCCCGTTATGAAGGATATACACATGTACAGACCTGCTACTACCTTAATTCCCGTTATGAAGGATATACACATGTACAGACCTTAGCGCTAGAACCTTAATTCCCGTTATGAAGGAGGATATACACATGTACAGACCTGCTACTACCTTGATTCCCGTTATGAAGGATATACACATGTACAGACCTGCTACTCCCTTATTTCCCTTCGTGTATGATATACATATATAGAAGATCAATTATTCACGTTAACGATCCCATAATTCACGCTAACGTTGGGTGGGTGATGGAAACACAGATGAATCCAAGCATGCATTTTCGAAATTGGAAGGCGGCTACCTTTATGATATGCAAACAAAAACCAAACAAAACAGTCGCATACGTAAAATCTCACCATTGGTGAACATCGCAGCTTAGCCAAAGATGAAAAGAAAAAGGTCATGGTATTATCAGAGTAGTTTATTTTTTAATTCATTCATGTTTTGTTATGTAGACAATGGTTCATAATTTTTTTACTTTGTAAAATATCGTCCATGATTTTTTTTTTGTATACCATTTAAAGTCACTGCAGATTTTTCTGGTGAAATTCGAGTGCTCTCCTCCGGGGACAGCGCGTCGCCTCGAGAGCAGCGGCACCCATTTTTTGTTCCTGTCTGCAACTGTATTTGTATCCCTATCAGAGTGGCTGTTTGTTTGTCTGTTTTTTTTAACAGAATTTTGCCATGGACAACTCCCTTTGTTCCTGTGGGTTCTTTTACTTCTTCTTAATAATTATGTGTAACGCATGGGACCTCGGTTTATCGCCTCATCCGAAAGACTACCACCCAGACTACCACTCATAGTCTAATGGATGGGAAGGAAAGTTCCGAGCCCAAAAGGGGATCAGACCACCCCACACTCCGATCCGGATTTTTCGATTTCTAGGTAGGCGCGTTACCTCTAGACCACCGATTCATCCTGCTAAAACCAGTGGATCGGTGGTCTAGAGGTAACGCACCTGTCTAGAAAGCGAAAAATCTGGGTCGAAGTGTGTAGTAGTACGAATCCTGTTTGGGCCTAAAATTTTCCCCCATCCATTAGACCATGAGTGGTGGTCTGTGCGCTAGTCTTTTGGATGAGACGATAACGAGCCGTAATTGAATCTTTGTCGCACGGTAGTTGTTACCCTATGAACTATATTTTAGCGCACATAAAAGATACCTTGACAATTCTGGCAACAATTGAGAAGACTGTGGATTGTGACAAAATAAACGCAGTGCATAGAATGTGCTTGTAGTCAAAAACATAAAAGAGGTGCCTGATTCTTGTATAGATCTAGTGTATATCAATCAAATACATGCGTGCCCCCGAGAGCTCCAGCGAAAATGATAAGAAGACATTCGTGGTGAGCGTCTGGTTACTTGTGGCGACGCCTCTCCCCGGTAAGGCATCCCCGAATTTCACACAGAGAATTCTGTATGATACAGAGTGGTATAAAATAAAATTTTAAAAAAATAATGATCTGCTTCTCAACGAATCAGATGCTTCCTCAGCAGGTGCAGAATCTGAGTCACTGTTAAAGGTGCAGTTCTGTCTTTTTCTGTTTTCTTTTTTCACAGTAAGGTGTAGCCTGTACTTCAAATTGCGTGAAAGATTCAATTCACTCTCTTCGGGAATGTTTTTTTTGTGTGTTCATTTATCGATTTTTCTATTCTAAGCTCGGTTTTGAGTATAGACCAAATTTTGTTTTGCTTTGGGTTTTTTTTTTTAGTTTTTCGGGTACAGGTTGGTTTTGTTTTGTGTGTTTTTTAACTTAACTATGCTCGAGTTTGTTTTGTTTTGTTTTTGGTTTTGCTTTTTTTTTTTTACTTCCTTGTCTCGTGTTTTATCTATTAGTTTCGTCATGCTTTGGTTTTATTTTTGGATTTTTTTTTTTTTTCTTCTTTTTTTTTTTTTTTGGGGGGGGTGTATTTTACTTGGTTTTTATTTGTCTGTTTGTTGGTATTTTTGTTTCGTGTTTTTTTTAACCATCTGTGTTGTTTTTTTGTTTGTTTGTTTGTTAACATTTTCTTGAGACGTGTTAGATTTGTTTTACTTTTTCTTGTTCTTATTCTCATATCAATTTGAATACATTTATATATATATATAATAATATTATATATATATATATTATATATAATATATATATATATATATATATGTATATATATATATATGTGTGTGTGTGTGTGATATGTATATATATATATAATATATATATATATATATATATATATATATATATATATATATATAAAGTAAAGGTGTCGCATAAATCTGTGTACATATAGATATCTATAAATGTACATATATATGTATATATAATTGTGATTCAGTTATGTTTTCTGATGAAGACATTGCTGCAGCCTGTTTTGAAATAGTGTTGCCTTGTTACGACCGTAAGTCATCTACTCCCTTGTTTTCGTTTCTTATAATTATGTTGCGGGGAGGGGGGGGGGTGTCTTTGTTTGGATTCTCTCTTTTTTTTTGGAGGGGGGGGGGAGTAAATTTTAACAATCTTTTAACACTTAGGTTACACTTATCTGGTCTTTTTTACCTATTTGATCCAATTTTGGTGTTATTGTTTCTTTTTTAGCCTCAGCCAAATTATTGCCCGTAAATGCTACAGTACTCATATCCCCATTGCTTGTTGTACTTAGTGTATACATATTGATATAAAGTTATTCTGTACGAAAAACATTTTGTCTGAACCAAAACAAGGGTCTACTCCTTGCGTGTCAGACACTCGTTCTTCGGACTGTTTCTTTGCGTTTAGTTATCGACTTGCTATTTCAGGCTCAGACTTTGAGGAGACAGGTTTGTTTTTTTTTATTGTTATTGTTCTTTTCCTTGTCGAGAATAAGCTTTTTATTTGACTTTTTTTGTTCCTTTTTCCTGATGTTTTCTTGTTTGATTTCCTTGTTTTAGTTCTTGTTTTAAGCTTCTTACTTTTTGTTGTTCCTGTTTTCTGTGTGTGTGTGTGTGTGAATGTGTGTGTGTGTTATGTGTGTGTGTGTGTGTGTGTGTGTGTGTGTGTGTGTGTGTGTGTGTGTGTGTGTGTAGGTGTAGATGTGTGTGTGTGTTTGTGTGTTTGTGTGTTTGTGTGTTTGGTGTTTGTGTGTGTGTGTGTGTGTGGTATGTGTGTGTGTGTGTGTGTGTCTGTGTCTGTGTCTGTGTGTGTGTGGTGGAATTGTGTGTGTGGTGTGTGTGTGTGTGTTGTGTGTGTGTGTGTGTGTGTGTCTGTGTCTGTGTGTGTGTCTGTGTGTGTGTGGTATGTGTTGTGTGTGTGGTATGTGTGTGTCTGTGTGTGTGGTCTGTGTGTGTGTGGTATGTGTGTGTGTGTGTGTGTGTGTGTGTGTGTGTGTGTGTTGTGTGTGTGTGTGTGTGTGTGTGTGTGTGTGTGTGTGTGTGTGTGGTATGTGGTTGGATGTTTGGAGGGGGGGGGGGGTTCTTTCGTTTCACATTTACGTTTGTTTTTTGTTTGTGTTTGCTTGATTATTTTTTGTACTCGTTTTCCTGTCTTATTTTTTTTTTGTTTTAGTTTCTTACTTCTGGTGTTTTGATTTAAAGGGGTTTTTTTGCATTTCTAGTTTCGTTCGAGATTTGAGTTTTTGGTTTTGTTTATTCGTTTGTTTTGGGTCTTGTTCCTGACATTTATCTGTCTGTCTGTCTGTCTGTCTGTCTGTCTGTCTGTCTGTCTGTCTGTCTGTCTGTCTGTCTGTCTGTCTGTCTATCTATCTATCTATCTATCTATCTATTTATCTATCTATCTATCGATCTATCTCTATCTCTATATTCATATATATATAATACATATATATATGTATATATATGTATTATCTATATTGATTAAAGAGAAAGAGATTGCACACACGCACACAGCACACACGCACACACGCACACAACACACAAACACACACATAAACGCACGCGGTGCGCATGCACGCACACACATACATAAGCATGCACGCATGTATGCGTAAACACACACACGCGTAAGCTGCAGTTCTTTTCTTTCTCTCTTTTTTTTCTCACAGTGTAGGTATAAAAAAAATGTTGTAAAATATCCACTTTCTCAAGAATATTCATATTCGTTAACTGTTCTTTTATGTTAAATATCATTTTGTAAAGACAAACCTCTATTTCCAAGGACACACACACACACACACACACACACACACAAACACACACACCACACACACACACACACACACACATGCACGCACGCACGCACCACGCACGCACGCACGCACCACACACAAACACACACACACACACACACACACACACACACACACACACACACACACACACACACACACACACACACACACACACACACACACACACACACACGGCTTATACACAAGCAGGCATAAGCTGCAGTTTTTTTATCTTTTTTTTCTTTTTCTTTCTTTTTTTTTGTTACATTGTTGGTATGCATATTCTGTGAACAAACTCATTTTCTTAAGAATCTGTCTTCAAGTTTCCTTATCAATTTTTTTATGCAGTATTGTGTATAGACTAGATAAACTTTCTTTTAGTTTACTTGCCTTTTTTTTCTTTCCTTTCTGTTTTTTTTTCTTTATCTATGTGTTTTTTCTCTCTTTTGTAACTTTCCCTTTTTCACTTTCTTTCTATCTTTTTTTTCTTTTGTTCTTGTCTGTTTAGTCTAATTTTCAATCATTCATTCTTTCCTACCTGTTTTCTTTCTTCTTTTTTTTTCTTCTTTGTTTTGTTTCTTCTTTTTTTCTTTCTTTTTTTCTTTCGTTCTTTCTAGCTGTCATTGTTTTTTTTTTTTTTTTTTTTTTTTTTTAAACAAAACAAAATAGAAACAAAAAACACAAAAGACCCCCCAAAAAATCGAAAAACTACAGCAACTAAACTAAGAATCTTGAGAATTTTCAAAACCAGGTCACGAAGCTTTACGATCGAAAAGTGTCTGTGAACACATCAAAAAATGCAATCACTGCTTCTTTTTCTTCTTTTTCTTTTCTTTCTTTCTTTTCTTTCTTTCCTTTCTTTCATACCTTTTTATCTTAATTTTTTTTTCGTTCCTCGGCTAGTCTCCCCATTGAGCCCACAGTACACTCACTCTGGGTAGGAGCCGGCCTGAGTCCGAAAAATCCCTATGACTCTTATGGGATTCGAACTCGCGACCTTCCAGTCCGAAATCCAAGGCGCTAGTCACTGCGCCATGGCGGCTGAAAAATGTTAATGGTTTAATGTCGCCAATAATGGGTTTCAATTCTCGTTAATGCTTTGGTAGATTATTGTTGGTGGTTGTTACGCGTTCTTCAGTTTAACCTGACTTTGGGTTTAATTAACTAGAATATTTTATTCCACTTCATTCATTACACTAAGAGGGTTTCTGTGAAAAGTTGTATTGTATGGTTGTTTTCAAACATTTTGCTGCATAGCCGTCAGATTTTGACTTAAATTCAGAGGATTTTTTTTCTCCTTTGATAGACAAAAATAGCAAAAATCCAACTAAAAGAACACCTTAAAAGATGACAACATTCTTTTAACAGCTGAAAATGAAAATAGTGAAATGCTTGTTGAGTAGGGCTTGTCATGCTATATGGCTGTGAATCCTGACCACAAAGAAACAGCGATGAAAAAGAGAATTGAAGCAGCTGAAATGTTTAGAGGGCTGTTTAGAGTCTGCTGGACAGCTAGAAAAACAGGTGAACACATATTACATGAACTGCGAACAACAACACTTTTTACATTCATAAATAAAAGGAAACTTACATATGTAGGCCATGAGCCACGAAATCAAAGTACAAACCTCATGAAGAATGTCTTTCAAGATAAGACCGAGGGAAAAAGGACAAAACTATTTTAAAAAAAAAAAAAGGGGGGGGGGGGGCAGACCACCAGCTTCTCTCATTG
>CM060324.1:36162676-36167676 GCA_030674155.1 Stramonita haemastoma
CAGACAGACAGACAGACAGACAGACAGACAGACAGAAGTATCCCAGCAATTGACATATTATTGTATTCACAACTACAACAGGTAAAAAAATGATTAACATTCAAAAGTAACAAGAATGTAAAGACGTCAAGGATTTTTTTTTAAGATAATGATAATTAAAAACAAGAACATCTAGTAAAAAAAAAAAAATACTAAAAAGTAAAAACAAAAACAAACAAAAAACAGAAGATAAAAAACATAAACTCTTTTATCCACTAGACTAAATCAATTACCATGTAATAATATTTCCCAAAGATTGAGGTTCAAAACATGAAATAACAAGAGAGAGTGAGACAGACAGACACACAGACAGATAGATACAAAGAAAGAAAGAAAAAAAGAAAGAAAGAAAGAAAGAGAGACAGACAGACAGACAGACAGAAAGAGAGAGAGAGAGGAGAATGAATCTTTGAATGAATAATCTTTATTTTTCAAGGGTAACAGAGTAAGTAAGCATTACATACTTTTTTTCATCCGGCCCAGGAGAGAGAGAGAGAGAGAGAGAGAGAGAGAGAGAGCAGAGGAGAGGAGAGAGAGAGAGAGAGAGAGAGAGAGAGACAGACAGACAGACAGACAGACAGACAGACAGACAGACAGACAGACAGACAGACAGAGACAGACAGACAGACAGACAGACAGACAGACAGACAGAGACAGACAGACAGACAGACAGAGACAGAGAGAGTTATTGTTTTGTATTTTTCTTGACAATACTTTATTTTATATAACCCTAAACAGGTGTTAAAATCATGGTACACTCAGAAAATACTCTGACAGCAGTACAGTGAAGATGTTGAAACAATCATCGAGACGTTGTATGTGGAAAAACTCTTCTTCACTTCTGTAAAGGCAGATAAGTAATGAAGCGTAGCCTACTTGATCGATTTACAGAGAGAGAGAGAGAGAGAGAGAGAGAGAGAGAGAGAGAGAGAGAGAGAGAGAGAGAGAACACTGAACACACTGAACACTGAAAAGTTTTATTGTACATCGGCCTTAGACCACTATACAAAACATGTTGAGACAGGGGGAAGGTAAACATTGTCCCGAAAAACATTTCATCGTCAATCCCATAATCATTTCATCATGTACATAATCACTGCCATCAGCATCTTCATTTATCTACATCTGCAGCTGCAGCATGTATATCAACATAACCATCATTACTTGCATCCTCTACGTCATCATCATCAAAATCATTCTCTTCATCATCTACAGTATCATCATCCTCTTCAACCTATATAATTATCATCGTCACGATCATCATCTTCAGTGTCTACATAATAGTCACGATCATCATCCTCGTCTTCTTCATCACTGTTTCCATCGTCATCTTTAACTTCTTCATTATAGTCACCGTTACCACTACCACTTTCAACACCTTCACCATCGTTACTATCATCCCCTTTAACATCCACATCATCATAACCATCGTCACCATTTGAGATCACATCATCATTACCATCATCATTATTAGTATTTACATCGTCATAACCATCAGCACTTCCTTCATTGGTTCTATCATCTACATCATCATTCATAATCATCACCTTCTACAATTACATCACTATCACCAATATCTTCAGCATTAAAATCACCGTCAACATCATCTTCAGCATTTACATCACCATCATCTTCAACATTTACATTACCATCACCATCTATTCAGCATTTACATCACCTTCAACATCATCTTCAGCATTTACCTCACCATCATCTTCAGCATTTACATCACCAACATCTTCAACATTTACATCACTATCATCTTCAGCATTTACATCACCATCAACATCATCTTCTACATTATACATCACCATCATCTTCAGCATTTACATCACCATCACCATCATTTTCAGCATTTAAATCACCATCCCCATCATCTTCAGCATTTACATCACCATCACCATCATTTTCAGCATTGACATCACCAACATCTTCGACATGTATATCACCCTCATCTTCATCATTTACATCTCCAAACATCTTCATCATTGACATCATCATCAACATTGACATCACCATCATCTTCAACATTCACATCACCATCATCTTTAGCATTTACATCACCATCATCTTTTAGATTAGATCACCTTCATCTTCAGCATTTACATCACGATAATCATCATCTTCAACATTTACATCACCATCATCTTCAACATTTACATCACCATCATCTTCAGCATTTACATCACCCACATCTTCAACATTTATATCACCATCATCTTCAGCATTTGCATCACTATCATCTTCAACAGTTACATCACCAGCACCATCATCTTCAACATATGCATAACCATCATCTCCAGCATTTACATCACCATCACCATCAACATTTACATCACCATCATCTTCAACATTTACATCACCATCATCTTCAGCATTTACATCACTATCATCTTCAACATTTACCTCACCATCATCTTCAGCATTTGCATCACCATCATCTTCAACATTTATATCACCAGCACCATCATCTTCAGCATTTACATCACTATCATCTTCAATAGTTACATCACCAGCACCATCATCTTCAACATATACATCACTATCATCTTCAGCATTGACATCACCATCCCCATCATCTTCAACATTTACATCTCCATCATCTTCAGCATGTACATCACCATCATCTTTAACATTTACATCACTATCATCTTCAACATTTAAATCACCAGCACCATCATCTTCAGCATTTACATCACCATCATCTTCAACAATTACAACACCATCATCTTCAGCATTTGCATCCTCATCATCACCATCATCTTCAGCATTTACATCATCATCATCTTCAACATTTACATCACCATCATATTTAGCATTTACATCACCATCATCTTCAACATTTACCTCACCATCATCTTCAGCATTTGCAACACCATCACCATCATCTTCAGTATTTACATCATCATCACCTTCAACATTTACATCCCCATCCCCATCATCTTCAATATTTACATCACCATCACCATAGTCTTCAACATTTACATCACCATCATCTTCAACATTTACATCACCATCATTGTCAACATTTACATCTCCATCTCCATCATCTTCAACAGTTACATCACCGGCACCATCATCTTCAGCAGTTACATTACCATCACCTTTATCTTCATCATTTACATCGCCATCATCTTCAGAGTTTTTCATCACCATCATCATCATCTTCAACATTGACACCACCCTCACCATCATCTTCAGCATTTACATCACCATTGTCTTCAACATTTACATCACCATCATCTTTTATGTAAATAAAGCAAGCTGAGAATCAGAAAAGTATTTTACAATCATAGCAAATCAAACATACCAACTAGACTGGGAGAAAACATTTGTAACATTCATTATTACATTTACCATCAAGGTAGTTATCACGGCAACTCTGCTGATTTGAATTCCAGTACTGCATAGTCACGCTAACCCTGTAATTTTCTATTCGAGATATTTGCTGGTTTTTGCACACACACACACACACACACACACACACACACACACACACACACACACACACACGCACGCACGCACGCACGCACGCACCCCCCCCCCTCCACACACACACACACGCACACACACACGCACACACACACACACACACACACACACACACACCACACACACACACACACACACACACACACGCCCGCACACACACACACACACACACACACACACACACACACACACACACACACACACACAACACACACACACACACACACACACACAAATACCCTCGTTCATAGATAGGCACATTCACCTTGAAGTAAAGATCATGCTAATCTCAGTGCTTTAAAATATTTTCTTCCGTCTTTTGATTGCATGAAACACATACTTTGATAGATTATGTCTATGAATAGGGTTTTTGGCTCTTAGCAAAACGTGCAAAGGAAGATCTTTTGATTCCTTTAGAAATTTAGACCTCACATCATCATACATTGGACATGCAAACAAAAAGTGCTGTTGAGAGAGAGAGAGAGAGAGAGAGAGAGAGAGAGAGAGAGAGAGAGGGAGGGAGGGAGGGAGAGAGAGAGAGAGAGAGAGAGAGAGAGGGAGAGAGAGAGAGAGAGAGATAGGGAGAGAGAGAGAGAGAGAGAGAGAGAGAAACAGAAACAGAAACAGAAAGAGAGAAACAGAAACAGAAACACAGAGAGAGAGAGAACACTGAATATGTACACACACACACACACACACACACACACACACACACACACACACACACACACATATAAATATAGACAGACAGACGGTCAGAGAGAGGGGGGTGGAAACAAGGAAGCACAAAGGAATGAAACAAGAAAAAAGTTTTGTTTTTTTTAACTTAGATCAAAAGAAACCCAGAAATGAAGAAAGAAATCATGAGCCAACCAAAGGCAGAAGGGAAAAAAAAGAAAAAAGAAACTTGATTTAACAACAAAAATATCATGCGAAAAGTACAAACACCTTTCATTCATTTCGACTTTCGAAGAAAAGGGATGGTAGAGTTGTGAAAATCCTTCTACTTCACCTCACCTATATATATATATATATATATATATATATATATATATATATATATATATATATACTCGGACGGTGCCAGCACAAACGAAGATTTTGCAACCAGCTTCCTCGTCTCCCCGCGGTCCTCTGTTTTCCGTAGCAAATCGTCCCAAACACGGTCAGTCCACTCTCTGATGTTGTCGTCCCAGCATTTTCTGTCTGCTTCTTCGTCTCCTTCCTTTTACTGTTCAGACATTTTTTTTTTTAAAAGACGGGAAAAGGTAGGGGCGGGAGGGTGAAGCAACCCAAAATGGTAGCCAACCAGCTAACCAACAAACAACGAAAAATATCGGTTATGAAACGACTCTCCGGGACTACCGGGAAAAATATTGCCAATTTCAGCGACTCTTCTTGTCAGCCAGGTACATTTCTATGAATGCTCGATTAATTTTGTATTGTGTAATATCATAAAATGGAATGTA
>CM060324.1:36172676-36175176 GCA_030674155.1 Stramonita haemastoma
TCACACATAGTTCCCTATTGAAACACATTTATTTATACTTAAGTATTCTAAGTATAGATATAATATATGATATATAGTAATATAGATAGATAGATAGTATATGTTGTGTTGTGTGATGTGTGTGTGTAGTGTGTTGTGTGTGTGTGTGTGTGTGTGTGTTGTGTGTGTGTGTGTGTGTTGTTGTGTGTGTGTGGTGTGTGTGGTGTGTGTGTGTGTGTGTGTGTGTGTGGTGTGTGTGTGTGTGTGTGTGTGTAGGTAGGTGTGGGTTAGTGTATGTGTGTGTAGTGTGTGTAATGGTTTGTGCATTATTTTCTTTTTTTATTTTATTTATTCTTTCATTTCGAGGATAGAGGAATAAGCACTCATGTGCTTTTTTTTTTTTACACATCCAGACCCCGTGTGTATGCGGTTATTTGTCAATTTTTGTCATCCGTTCTCAACAGCATACAATGATGGCCTACTCTTCTGAAAATCGGAACTGGTTTGAACGTACGTGTGTGCAAGATGTTCTATACAGTCCTTCTTCCAGTCAACACAGCAACAAGAGGCAGAAGGAAGTGGTTTATGTAGATAGAGAGAGAAGGAAGGGAAAAGAGTTAAAAAGAAAAAAAAAAAGGTTTCAAGATTGAAGTGAAGATATTTTTCAAGAAATGTCTGACAGCTATTTTCTTCTTCTTTTTTTTGATTTCCTTGCCAAACAGATTAAGGAAATAAGCAAACAAATAAAAGCATGCAAACGAAACTTGGTGAAGGCCTACCCGACCTTGTCACCGTAAACAAGAGACAAATTTCCCTGTGTATTTTTTGTTTTTAATTTCAAACTAACAAACAAAACAAGTAAAGAAACAAGTAAAGTAAATTACGACTTTGTTGATCTTGCTGTCGTTAATATCGATCTTATTTCGTTGTTGTTGCTGTTTTTTGTTGTTTGCTTGGAATTTTTTGTTTCGTTTATTTTGTTTCTTTGTTTGTATTGTCTTTCATCCATTTTTTTTTCAAACAATAGAACAAAAAATTAATAGATTTCAAAAATAACTTTTAAGAATTTACCTACTTCTGCCGCATAGGTTTTTGGACAAATTCATTTACATTATATTTTGGATTTCACGCTTGTTGTGCACATGTTTTCATGAGTACATTAGCATACGGAAGAGAAAAATAAAACCTGGCTTCTACAAGACTAAGACCATGAACCTCTCCACACTCTAGACAGTTGTGAGAAAAAAAAAAAAAAAAGGTAAAGGTGTCTCATAACCTACGTGGTCGTAGGGGAGTGAGCAGAGACCTCAACTTCTCTAGGGGCCAGCATATTGAGGGCGGCGCCCATCTCCTCTCCCTCGCTGCTTTACCTTCCCTGACCCTCAAGAGGGCAGGTAGCCATTGACAGCTGGGTGAACTGGGTGAGTGGGGGGGGGGGGGAACTGTACTGAATTCAAGGCGCGCAAAAGGTCACCCATCCACTTGGTAACCACGCTCGATGCTGTTAACCTTAGCTTTGGGGAAAGCGAGCGCTCTGACCACTGAGCTATCCCCATTATCCCCCCATCATTGGCATACAGAAGAGAAAAAGAAACCCTGGCTTCTACAAGATTAAGTCCATGAAGCTTTCTACACTCTAGACAGTTGCGCTAACCACTACGCCACCAATGCACACTGTGTGGAGAGTAACCAGATTAACTGTCTTGATTCCCACTCACATCACCCAGCCTTACTATTGATTGGTAGTCGTCTTTCCCCCTCCACACAATCTCTCTTTATCGGTTCCTGGTAATTTATCAAGGCTGGCACCAAGGAAGGGGAAGGAATGGTGGTATCATGTCTCTCTGTTCTCGTCAATCTTCCGGCAGTGTCTTTGTTCTGATTCCTTTGCTGAGATATCATTTCCCAAGCGGTGATACTGGGAGGGTTTGGTGATTTTTTTGTGTTGTGTAAATACTGTATCAATCTGTTTTATGCAAAAATCTGTGTTACGTGATAACTGTGTGAGAAGGTTTTTGTGCTTTGATGTTTTAGATAGCATGAAGTGTTGCTGATGTTTTACAAGGGTGGGGCTAAATCAAGACAAGGCTTGATGCTGTTTTCTTGCTGTGCTATTCTGAACCTGATGTTATTTTTGTAATCAGCTATCAAATAAAAGTTGTCTAGGCTAGCAAACTCATGTGTCAGAAACTTTGTGTTTAAATCACTCTCTTTTAATACATACCTTTTTTTCCTCCCAGTTTTCCTCTTTTTTACACTTAAATCTCGCTTGTATTGTTCATTCACGATAATGTAAGCTCTCCAAGCACACTATTGGAAACAAAATGCAGGGCATAATCAGGAGATGTGCCAACAGTTTCTGTGTATAGCACAACAGTGTGAGAGCGTTAACCCGGCATCTGACACAAGTAAACTTCAGAAGTGTCTATGATAGCATCAGGAAAAGTGCTGGACCAGAAAACACCAAGACCGCTTCTCTCAGAAGGACTACAGGTGATGTGACGTCATCACACACCTCCTC
>CM060324.1:36177676-36212676 GCA_030674155.1 Stramonita haemastoma
AAAGAAACAAATATTGTTTAGGACACGTTTCTAAACAATTGTTGGTTGTTATTTTTTTTTCTTCTTGGCCTAAAACTCCAAGGCTCACCAATGGTGAGATTCTTGCGTATACGACTTATTTTACCCCGCCATTATATAAGGTATCCACATACCAACTTCGGGGATGGTGTGTAAATACGACACCTGTATGCTTGCAAAAGGGGGGAGGTTGTTATTTTTTTTAATAAATACATTTGTCATCCCTTCCTACCGCCACACAATAGGGCCTAGCCTACTCTTTTTTGAAAGGTAGAACAGGTTTCCAACGTGTGCTCAAGATGTTCTGCGTGCATACGCACACGAGGCTTCGGTTTATACTATCATCCGAAAGACTTTTGAGGGGGTGCAACAGCATATTTATGTTAACTTTCAGGTAAAAAGGGATAAATGTGTTCCAAAACCTATGTGGTCGTAGGGGAGCGAGGCATCAGAGACCCCAGCTTTTCTAGGGGCCAGCATACTGAGGGTGGCGCCCATCTCCTCTCCCTCGCTGCTTTACCTCCCCTGACCTAAAGAGGGCAGGTACCCATTGACAGCTGGTTGAACTTGAGGGACATTTTTTTTATCTGAAATTTCAGATTTTACGAGGTGACAGCCCCTGATATGGCCGACTGTATACAATAAGACTGGACTGGATTGGAAACGCCTCAGATTTTTATCCGGGGATAAAAACTAAGCTGGTAGGTAGGTAGGTAGTTGCGTTACTTCGAACAGCTAGCCACTTTTTGCCAAGTACGGGGGTTTTCCGGGGAGTGAACTGTAAATTGGTTGACAAGCAGCATCCACCTCTGAATGAGTGGTGTCCCCTGTAAAGATGGCGCCCAGGAAAGAATGGTCTTCACCTGTCTTGCGAAATGCAGTTTCAAATTTATCCAGTTTGCGGGGGGAGGGGGGGGGGGGGGGGGGGGGGGGTTCGGAGATAGTTGCTTGCTTGTTTCTGTTGATGGTGGGTGGGTGGGTGGGTGAGTGGGTACGGGTGGGTGGGTGGGTTGGTTGGTTTGGTTGGTTGGTTGGTTGGTTGGTTGGTTGGCTAGTTGGTTGGTTGGTTGGTTGGTTGGTTGGTTGGTTGGTTGGTTGGTTGGTTGGTTCGTTGGTTGGTTGGCTGGCTGGCTGGCTGGCTGGCTGATGGGTGGGTGGGTGAGTGGGTTTAGAGAGAGACACACAGAGAGAGAGATAGAGAGACAGACAGACAGACAGACAGACAGACAGACAGACAGACAGACAGAAACAGAGACAGAGACTTTTTGTGTGTAATATTTGTCCACATTGTTCCTCTTTTTTTTTCATAGAAGGGGTGTCTTTTTGTGTTCAGCACCGCTTATGACACTGACAGTGAAGATGTAGGGGAGAAAAAGTAGACAGTTTCATTCATATTTTAAGGCAGTGTGTGTGTGTGGTGTGTGTGTGTGTGTGTGTGTGTGTGTGTGTGTGTGTGTGTGTGTGTGGTGTGTGTGTGTGTGTGTGTGTGTGTGTGTGAATTTCTGTCTGTCTGTCTGTATGTCTGTCTGTTCGTCTCTCTCCCTCTGTCTCTCTGTCTCTGTCTCTGTTTCTGTCTGTCTATCTGTCTGTCTGTCTGTCTGTCTGTCTGTCTGTCTGTCTGTGTGTCTGTCTCTGTCTCTGTCTCTCTCTGTCTCTCTCTGTCTCTCTCTGTCTCTCTCTTCTCTCTCTGTCTCTCTCTGTCTCTTCTCTCCTCTCTCTCTCTCTCTCTCTCTCTCTCTCTCTCTCTCTCTCTCTCTCTCTCTCTCTCTCTCTCTCTCTCTCTCTCTCTCTCTCTCTCTCTTCTTCTTCTTCTTCACTCTGTCCCTCTCTCTGTCTCTCTGTCTCTGCATGTCTGTCTGTCTCTCTCTGTCTTTGTGTGTCTGTCTCTCTCTGTTTCCATCTTGGTCTGTCTATCTCTATCCCCCCCTCCTCTCTCTCTCTCTCTCTCTCTCTCTCTCTCTCTTCTATCTCTCTCTCCTCTCTCTCTCTATCTTCTCTCTCTCTCTCTCTCTCTCTCTCTCTCTCTCTCTCTCTCTCCTCTCTCTCTCTCTCTCTCTCTCTCTCTCTCTCTCTCTCTCTCCCCTACCCCCTCTAGCCACAACAACAAACGCAGGGCAAACCAACCCAATCTTTCCCTCTCCATCAAAATGCCATCCACAAGCTTCACCCCCCACTCTACCTCCTCATGATTGATCACCTCAGTAAACACATTGTTTTCCACCACCACCACCACCACCACCTCCACCACCCCTACACCCACTACCCCCAGTATCAACACCCCCACCCCCTTACCCTTCCTCCGACCTCCTGTCTCCAGCAACTGTAATCATTATTATACCCAGAATGAAAGACGGCATCAGTTCCCTTTTGGCTGCTGTCCAAAGTTTACTCCCAAGGTCAACCCCTTTGCGCGCCTTGGTTTCAGTACAGTCCCTTCCAGTTCACCCAGCTGTACATGGGTACCTTGCCCTCTTTAGGGTCAGGGAAGGTAATTAAAGCAGCGAGGGAGAGGAGATGGGCGCCGTCCTCAATATTATTATGCTGGCCCCTAAAGAAGTTGAGGTCTCTGATGCCTCGCTCCACTACGACCACATAGGTTATGGGGCACTTTCACCTTTACCAACTAATGTCTATCACTCCTGATCCACGCTATAATACATAGTTATCTTGCTTTCTTTTTCTTTTCTTTAGTTCCTCCGCGAAATCTCCAAATTTCACCACTGGTGATAATTTGCGTGTGTTATTTTTTTCCCACCATTAAGGTAGCCGTATTCAGATTTTAGGTATGGTGTCCTAACGCGACACTTAAATGCATGCGGTATGGTTTTTATTACCATCTGTTCCTACCAGCGCAATGGCAAATGTCTCCGTGCGCGTGCGTACGCGCGCGCGCAAATACACACACACACACACACATACACACACAAACACACAGACAGACAGACATACACACACACTCACCTATCTTTCTTTCTGTCACTGTTTGTCTGTCTGTCTCTATCTCTCTTATGTCTCTCTCTGATCTGTCTGTCTGTCTGTCTGTCTGTCTGTCTGTCTGTCTGTCTGTCTGTCTGTCTGTCTGTCTGTCTGTCTCTCTCTCTCTCTCTCTCTCTCTCTCTCTCTCTCTCTCTCTCTCTCTCTCTCTCTCTTTCTCTCTCTCTCTCTCTTCTCTCTCTCTCTCTCTCTCTCTCTCTCTCTCTCTCTCTCTCTCTCTCTCTCTCTCTCTCTCTCTCTCTCTCTCTCTCTCTCTCTCTCTCTCTCTCTCTCTCTCTCTCTCTCTCTCTCTCTCTCTCTCTCTCTCTCTCTCTCTCTCTCTCTCTTTTTTCATTTTGTTCTCTTGTTTGCTCCTTATCTACTAACGCTTTTATTTTCTTCCATAATCACAATCTTTTATTGTGACTTCTGATTTTTGTCTTCTGAAAGAGTGCGTTTTATTACCTTATCATATATAGTGTCCTTTATTCTTGTGTGTTGTTTGGTACTGCGTAAAGTCTTATTGTTTAGTATATTTTCAACTTGATGTATCCCTGAAAAGGGCGGGGACTGGATGTAAAAAAGCACACGAGTGCTTATCTATTATCCTCGAATAAAAGACTTTGCCTTGCCTTGCCTTGCCTTGCCTTGCCTCTCTCTCTCTCTCTCTCTCTCTCTCTCTCTCTCTCTCTCTCTCTCTCTCTCTCTCTCTCTCTCTCTCTCTCTCTCTCTCTCCTCTCTCTCTCTCTCTCTCTCTCTCTCTCTCTGAGTCTGCGAGTTAATTTATTTTCGTTTGAAAGAACCCTTTTTGGCACAGAATTTAGAAGGGACAAACCTCATGTTGCCGTAGAATCTTTAACATGTGCCATATATGTGAATGTTGCAAGGTCAAGCACAAAGAAGAGAAAATAGTCTGGTCACAGACTAGTGTCTATCAATCTTCATTCAGCCCCCCATACCACAGTCATGTCAAAGGTGATCTATTGTCCGTCAATCCCGATCAAGGCTGCACTACACAGCTGCGCCCAAGGTCAAATGTTGACCATAATTATGTCCTCATTCAGGCTGCAATATACCGTTGCACCAAATGTTTAAGTAGTAGGTTTTTTTTCTTATTCCTTATTAAGGCAACAAAACACTGTTATCTCAAAAGATGAAAAAGTTTCTGTCAATCCTTATCACTCACTCACTCACTCAGTCCCATGTCCCAAAGGACGTAGGGGGGACATGAGAGAAGACGTAACAGAGATCTTTTTCCATGCTTCACGATCCTGTGTGGCTAGTAGGAGGTGTTGTAGGGGTTGGGCGGTCCAGTCTTTGATGTTGTCAACCCATGATTTCTTTTGTATGATGTATGTATACGCAAGCACAAGATATATATTTTAAAAAAAAGAAAGAATCAATCCTTATATATTTATATTATATCAGGTGTTGGAGGTGGGGTGGGGTTTTTTCGACATTATGATCCCTGTCAATTATTATGTGCCTGTCAGTGTTGTAATTGCCCTTACCTTGGATGATAATATTAAGAAGTTTTGACTCGACTTGAATATAAGGGCTAAAAAGGGGATGGAGGAAGAAAAGGCTCAGATAGGTAAAGTCATGCTCCCTTTTTGCCTTTTTTTCAGAGTGAAATTTGAATAATTATGTAAACAGAAAAATCTTAATTCTACAATATTTTTGTCAAATATTTAGTTACATTGCACATGTATGCTACTCAGTTATGACTTTCTTCCTAATGTCTAAAATCATCAATATCCCTGAAACGATGACGAGAAATGAAAAAGTTCAAATCTAAAAGTAAATTCATGACGATTTTGTTGGCGCAGAAATGAACATTTCTTTTAGAGAGTGTAACTTGTCCAAGGGTGAACCTGGCGGAGCCCACCTTTCTCCTGCTATCGTAGAATGCATGCTAGGTTTGTTATACAGATCGCTGCATACAACTGCGGGCGGAAAGATGAAGTCATTATCATTAATCATGACCTGTGGCAGGCCCTTAATGCATAGTTGTGTGGAAGGTAAACTCGTTTGGCAGATGAAGTGGTATGCTATCCTAGCCAATGCTGTGTGGTGTGTGGACTTAGTATTCATCATTCTGGTGTATTCTGTTGGCTTAATTGAAGTGGAATCACCACATTATATTGTCATGATTATTAGTATGGCGATTTGTCACATAAGGGTTGGGGTTGGGTTGGGAATGTTGGGTTTCTTTTTATTTTGTTTTGTTGTTGTTTTTAATGAAAGGTGAGTGACCGAAGCGATGAGTTATTGCGTGTACTCTCTCTGTCTCTCTGTCTCTGTCTCTCCCTGTCTCTGTCTGTCTGTCTATCTGTCTGTCTGTCTATCTGTCTGTCTGTCTGTCTGTCTGTCTGTCTGTCTGTCTGTCTGTCTGTCTGTCTCTCTCTCTCTCTCTCTCTCTCTCTCTCTCTCTCTCTCTCTCTCTCTCTCTCTCTCTCTCTCTCTCTCTCTCTCTCTCTCTCTCTGGGAAGAAGAACCCATCCCGTTTTACCTTGACCTTATCGATCGATCCCTCTAACCCACGTGAGGACTTATTAATGACTGCTTCAAGTCTACACTGTTTGCCCCCAGACGATAGGGGAAGACAAAGCTATCGTGGTATCGATTCTAACAGTCATGAGAGCTGTGACAAGATGAAAGACCGGAGGAGAGGAAGCTATAAGGGGAGGGGGGAGGGGGGAGAGGAAGAGGGTAGTAGGTTTAAGTGGCGGAGGTGGGGGTGGGTGGGTGGAGAGGTGTGGAGAGGTTAAAGGGGACACTAGGCTTAATACACCGATGTATGTATACGCAAGCACAAGATATATATATATATAAAAAAAAAAAAAGGACGGCAAAAATCCCAAACTTCACCTCAGCGTTCGCGGGTGGTGGGGGGGTGAGGGGGGTGGTTACAGAAACATCTACAAACCCAGCATGTAGCCTGTATCTGGAAAGAGATATGGACATGGCATGGTTTATTTACCCAAGAGAGGCTACGGCCTAAAAAGAAAAAAAAAATTCAGCGCCATACCCCAGTGACTCTTCAGAGAGTTAAAGGAGAGACAGAAGAAGAAGAAGAAGAAGAAGAAGAAGAAGAAGAAGAAGAAGAAGAAGAAGAAGAAGAAGAAGAAGAAGAAGACGAAGAAGAAGAAGAAGAAGAAGAAGAAGAAGAAGAAGAAGAAGAAGAAGAACAAAACAACAACAACAACAACAACAACAAGAAGATCAAGAACAAGAAGAACAAGAAAAACAAGAACAAGAAGAACAAGAATGAAAAGAAAAGTCAGAATGACTTTGTGTCCCCTTTAATTAAGGGGACAGTGGAGAAGAGAAAGAGGGCACGGCAGGAAAGGTGCAGTGTGGTAGTGTCAATGTCTGCGACATGACTAGAGGTAATAATTGCAGAAAATGAAGGAAGAGGAAGGAAGGTGGCAGGATGGTTAAGTCGTCGATCGCCTGCCAACAAGTAAGCCGTGAGGTTCTGGGTTCGATTCCCAGCCCTCGCCCTTTCTTCCCAGTTTGAAGGAAAAAATCGAACTGAATGTCAAATTGTGTTAACAATTGTTAGTAGTAAGCTTGCCTTTCTCTCTCTTGTTTTTTTGGGTTCTTCGGCTAGAGCTCCGAGGTTCACCTATGGTAAGATTTATGCGTATGCGACTATTTTTCTCCTACCACTTAGGTAGGTGCATTCCGACTTCGGATATTGCCCTTATCTAACCTAACAAGAGGATAGGGGGGCGGATAGCCTAGTGGTCAGAACATTGCGCTGGCAATTTGAAGACCGGGTTCGAGTCCGGTCGAGGAAATTTTCTTCCTGGAGTTAACATCAGTGCTTACTCCACTCTCCCCAAAAGTCCTTCGGATGAGACTTTAAACCGAGGCCCGTGTGCGAACGCACGCAGAACATCTTGCGCACACGTTAAATCCTGTTCAGCTTTTCGTAAGAGTAGGCCATCGTGTGCCGGTGGGAACAGATGACATGATTTACAAAACTGCATACACACGGGGACCGGATGAAAAAAAGCATATGATTGCTTATTCTGTTATCCTCGATATAAAAGAATAAATAAATATATAAATAAATAAATAACATTACTAAAGTAAAAACTCAACTCAACTCAACTCAACTCAACTCAACTCAACTCAACTCAACTCAACTCAACTCAACTCAACTCAACTCAACTCAACTCAACTCAACTCAACTCAACTCAACTCAACAACTCAACTCAACTCAACTCAACTCAACTCAACTCAACTCAACTCAACTCAACTCAACTCAACTCAACTCAACTCAACTCAACTCAACTCAACTCAACTCAACTCAACTCAACTCAACTCAACTCAACTCAACTCACCTCAATTCAATTCAATTCAGCTAAACTGATATAATCTTAACTTAACTTAAAATTAATTTTAAAAACTGAAATACGAAAAGGAGGATTTTTTTTTAAAAGGAAAGAAGAAATCAGTAAACAAAAAAGAGAAAAAGTTTACGTTAGAGGCCATTATCATGCCAAAGGGAATATAGAACTATATACACTAGCGGTAGCTGTCGCCACAGTTGTGTCCCTTAGAATTGTTCTAATGTCGAAGAAGTATATGAGTGTGTGTGTGTGTGTGTGTGTGTGTGTGTGTGTGTGTGTGTGTGTGTGTGTGTGTGTGTGTGTGTGTGTGTGGTGTGTGTGTGTGTGTGTGTGTGTGTGTTGTTGTGTGTGGTGTGACAAACGACATCAGCTATACATTATTTTTTCTTGCTACATCATCTTCTGTGACTTCCCTGTCTGCTGTTCCCACGCCGCTCATTCCAATCTCCCCACTACAGCCATACCCAGATTCCTTATGTCTCATCCTCAGGGTTGGGAGTCCACAGTGTGCCCAGCAATATCAATGGTGGGGCCACCAGCTAGAGGGGCCTTGCACTTCTGCTGGGTCACTTTGGTGGTGTTCAGTGGTGCCTGTTCTGAGCTAACATACGCAGGACACCACCTACTAAACCCCCTACTAACGACAGCATTAGCTCAGTCGCGGAGCCAGACAGAGTGATTCGCCCACTCGAGGTGGCGACCACCACAACGTCCCTCCAACAACCGTCCCCCCGCGAACCCCCAACCCCAAAGGCTTTTGACACAAACTCACCACTGGCACAGAAGTGTATGGGGAAACCGAATCTGAAGGTCACCATGAGACCAGAGCAACAGAAGGGCGGGGATGGGGGTGGGGGACACCAAATTAGAGACATTTTTATTATCTCTATTGCATGATATCAATGACAATGAGGATGATGTCATGATGCTGCTAGAATGCATCTGCTTCGAGACTACTTGACAGGTTGTACTCTACACATACTGTCATAATATATCCCGGCGTCAACCGGGCCCGAAAGATACAGACACCTGCAGTGTTGGTCAGGTAATTTGAGCAACACTCTTAAATCTATTCGTAAAGTGGATGAAGCTCAAATGTGTGGCACCACTCTTCACTGAGCCCACAGCACACTCACTCTGCGTAGGACCGGCCTGAGTCCGAAAAATTCCGATGGCTTTTATGGGATTTGAACCCACTATCTTCCAATCCGTAACCCAAAGCGCTAACCACTGTGCCATGGTGGCTTGTTGTTTACACTTACGATCTCTCTCTCTCTCTCTCTCTCTCTCTCTCCTCTCTCTCCTCTCTCTCTCTTCTCTCTCTCTCTCTCACTCTCTCTCTCTCTCTCTCCTCTCACCTCTCTCTCTCTCTGCTATCCGGGGAACGGATACCCTACTGGTCAGAACATTGCCTGCAATTTGAAGACCCGGGTTCGAGTCCGGTCGAGGAGATTTTTCTCCTGGAGTTAACATCAGTGCTGACTCCACTCTCCCCAAAAGTCCTTCGGATGAGACTTTAAACCGAGGTCCCGTATGCGAACGCACGCAGAACATCTTGCGCACACGTTAAATCCTGTTCCGCTTTTCGCAAGAGTAGGCCATCGTGTGCCGGTGAGAACAGATGACAATATTTACAAAACTGCATACACACGGGGACCGGATGAAAAAAAGCACATGCTTGCTTATTCTGTTATCCTCGATATAAAAGAATAAATAAATAAATAAATAAATAAATATATCTCACCACACACACACACACACACACACACACACACACACACACACACACACCACACACACACACACACACACACACACACACACACGGGGGACGGGATAGTTTAGTGGTCAGAACATTGCGCTATCAATTTGACGACCAGGGTTCGATTCCCGGTCGAGGGGTTTTTCCTCTGGAGTTAACATCAGTGCTGACTTCACTCCCCTCCCAAAAGTCCTTCGGATGAGACTATAATAAGTCCTTCGGATGAGACTATAGACCGAGGCCCATGTGCGAACGCACACAGAACATCTTGCCCACACGTTAAATCCTGTTCCGCTTTTCGTAAGAGTAGGCCATCGTGTGCCGGTGGGAGGAGATGACGCTATTTACAAAAACTGCATACACACGGGGACTGGATGTAAAAAAAAAAGAGGGCTTATTCCATTATCCTCGATATTAAAGAATTATTTTTAATACAAATAACACATGTGCGTGTACTCGAACGAGCGCTTTATGTTTTTTTTTTTCAAACTGTCTGATGCAATTGCACCCTGAGTGGCATTGTGTGAGAGATCCTCGCCCCTGTAGTTGATTGACAAATAATTGTGAACAGTTTTTACACCCAACCAGAATTCTCAGAGCTGTGGGATCAAACGGATAGCTCAGTTCCACATCTGGTGCTTTCAATTTGTGTGTGTTGACTTCTGCATTTTCCATTTCGGCTGATCAAACGGTAAGGCTGTACGTGGTGTGAGTGACATTGGTCTGTCTTTGCATTATAGTTGTTTTTTTTCTTTAAACTTAATGTGAGCTGCAAAAACAAAGTAAATGAACCACTTAATACTTTAGATTTTTCTTTTATTTTCAATGTTTTGCTCATAGCAGATTTCTTCTCAAATATTGATGCCGACTTGAATTTCCATATTCTAAAAAAGCACATCGAAATAATCCATCATGTGAATTTACAAAATATATTTCAGTAAATTTTAAAATATTTTATAACTAAAAAAAAAAACTACAAAAATAAACTATAATAAAAAAAGCAAAACATGACACATGTATGTCAACAGATCGGAGTATGTTCTGAATAAAAAGCAGTATCAAATTTAAGCCAGACAGTAGAATTTTGTTGCTGTAATATGAGCAAAATGCTTTGCGCTGCCGTTAAGCACTTGACAAGTGCCAACAATTGACCAGCTGGAGAAAATTTTATCTAGTTTCTTTGAGGATCAGAAATAACAAAGGAAAAGAAGAAAGGAACAAAGCAGAAACAAAAAAAGGTAGAAAAGAGGGAATTGCTGGCACAGAATTTCCAGAAGGTGGGATGATTGCTAATTTTACTGGCAGGCACTCGCATTGCCACGGGAAAGCTTGCCTCAGTAAAATCCTGGCCATGGAGATCTGTGGTCAAACTTTTGCTTGGGGACGTAAAAACACACCATTCCTTAATGTGTGTTGTACTCTTTAGTGGTGGGGTAGATGGGGGTCGTGTGTGTGTCAAGTCAACTTTTTTCAGTGCATGCTTTTTTTATAAAGCATCATTTAAGAAATGTGGTGTGTGTGTGTGTGTGTTTGTGGTGTTGTGTGTGTGTGTTGTGTGTGGTGTGTGTGTGTGTGTGTTAGCTCTTTATCGAGATATGGGATAGCATCTGTGTTGTTTACCAGTTCCCTGTGTGTTCGTGTGTGCGTGCGTGTGCGTCATGCATGTGTTTGTGTTGTGTGTGTGGTGTGTTGGGTGTGTGTGTGTGTGTGTTGTTGTGTGTCGCTCACAAAGCGGAGGTTTAACAGAAAATACAGACTGTAAAAAAATCTGCCTACAATGACTCTGACACACACAGTGTCAAAACTCACACAACACTCAACGAAGGCTAACTTCAAACTTGTAATCCTTTTTTTCCCCTTTTTCAGCTCTGCAGTTTTTCCTTACGGTTAACGCCATCTTTGCCAAGATCACTTGCAATGGACATACCCCAAGATATTCTGGACATAAGAGTTGAATAGCAAAGACACCACAACAGAATCCGATCCCGAGGAAGAGTTCCCGATAATAGCTTGTGAAAGGAACACTGAAGACGACACTACATCTCACGGTAACAGTCTACAGACGTACGCAGAGATAGGTGAAGAAATGGACTATGTGCTGTCAATTCCACTGGGATATCAAACATCTGGAAAACTAGAAGCAAGCAGAAGAGAGACATCTCTAGAACGGACTGTTGTAAGCGAAAGCCTCGCTGACCATCTTGAGGAGGAGGAAGGCAGCGGGGCTTTGACCAGAGGCAAAAAAAGATCACGGACGGACTTCCAGTCCTCAGAGGTTGAGGAGGAGTCCCCCAGCCCACCGCGTGCTATACAGATGTTTGCTATCAACTGGGTCTGCAGGATCAGGTTTTGGTGCCTGGGTCAAAAGACTGTCTTCAAGATGTAGCAGCATCCCTTGCCGGCTCCTGCCGTAGTATGCGCTGTTCTTGGAGCCCCACCACCTGCAGCATGTCGGCTTGTAGAGCGCTGCGTTTTGACTCGGTCAGTTCGGATAGCGTGACGATGGATGAGAACCGGACAGATGAGAACCGGACAGACGAGAACCGGACAGACGAGAACCGGACAGACGAGATCCGGACAGACGAGAACCGGACAGACGAAAACCGGACAGACGAACGCGGACAGACGCCAGATCTGAATATTCTGTAACGCCAGAATCTCCGTCCATAGGATCGACAGCAGACACACTAGAAGCATACACAGCAAAAAGTGAGACTGAACAAACGTTAGATCAACCGGCCCCCTTTGTAAATACTGACAAACAGAATGAGGAGGAACTGACCACTTCGATCTACTGCCCATTACTGACTGACAACTCCTCAACGAGATAGTGGTGAGGGCTCTGGTTCTCCCCGTTCCTTGCACGTGGTCACTTCCGAAGACAGTGACCCAGAACGAACCTTAGATCAGTTAACAGCAGCAACGGCTCCAGAACGCGAACAAAGCTCCGATGAAACAAAGACCGCTTTGAGTCCTGCATTAAAAACTGGCGACACTGGTATCACCGCCTCAGACACTGACCCTGACTCCACAACAAAACACTGTCTGGAGAGCTGACAGAGGATATTTTGCAGGAGAAATATCGGAGAGGTCAGAATCTCCAGAAACTGGACATGAATTAATGACAGATGAAGCAGAAACACGTTCCAGGTCTGTATCCACAAGTCTGGTCAAGGAGATTCGAATTCTCAAGGTGACTCACCTGTCAACAGGGATCTGAGACCTCTTCTGATATTCACAGCAAAGATTCTTCACAGGGAAACTCAGAGGAGCTCAAGAACCTGTACTGAGCACTCACTCAGAGCAGGGGAGGATGCATCCAGCACCTTACCCCGTGGTTCTTCAATAGAACGAGCCTTAGCTGAGCTTGTACGTGCAGGGAGTCCTGGCGAAAGTAACTGGGACGATATTTATTCCTCTTCCAGTACATTAGATGAACCCGATACTTACACTCCGTTCATGCCAGAGCATTCACCCAAAGATACGTCCGCTGTCCCTTTGGCAGAGGGAAACTTAGATGAGCCAGCTCCTGAGAAAGTGGTGACCGTAAGCATCGCAATGAAACAACGCCTTCTCCAGTCTGTATATCCAGCACATCTCGTACATCAGAATCCTGGTCTGAAGGCCCTTTTTCTTGGGAAGACGATGAGGACATCTACAGAACTCTATCCAGCGCATCCTGTACAACAGATTCCTGGTCTGACGACACCTTATCTTGCGAAGAAGATGGAGACCCTTTTAGAACTGTGTCCAGCGCATTCTGTACAACAGATTCCTGGTCTGACGACACTTGTCTTGCGAAGAAGATGAAGACCCTTACAGAGCTGTATCCAGTGCATTCTGTGCAGAAGAAATCAAAACAATGACCAGCACTGCACAAAGTATGGACAGCCAAGTTCTTGATGACCATGAAACCTCCTCAGTCCCAGTGTCTGAAGCTCACTTACTGCCTACACTGCAGGAGAAAGACTGCAGGAGAACAGAAACTACACTGCAGGAGAACAGAGTGCTACACTGCAGGAGAATAGACTGCAGGAGAAAGACTGCAGGAGAACAGATGCAGATGAACAACTGCAGGAGATAAGTGCACACATGCAGAGAACAGACTGCAGAGAACAGACGAGAGAACAGAGCGCTACACTGCGGAAACAGACCCAGCATCACACAGTGAAACCATGGAAGACAAAAATGGACGGTTTACAACATCATCAAAATCGCTGACGCACAAAAAACTGTGATGCACCAAACTGTGATGATGCACCAAACTGTGATGATCCCACCAAACTGTGATGATGCACCAAACTGTGATGATGCACCAAACTGTGATGATCACCAACTGTGATGATGCACCAAACTGTGATGATGCACCAAACTGTGATGATGCACCAAACTGTGATGACGCAGTCTCTACATTTTCGGACTCTGATCAGTCAGACACCCTTCTGTTAGTGACTCCTATTATTACGTAGTGTACGAAGATACATCTAGCGACGAGTCCTGCCCCTCTGTAACCGATCAAACATCTCTGGAGTATGCCCCTGCAGAAATAACTGCCGATCAAATCAGTGTGGAACAAACAGCTCTCCTGTCCCGGCAGCCAACAAATCTGGTCCCTCAAGCTCGGGTTTGGAAACAAACTCTCCCCACACAGCGAATGAGGACACCACCAGCACTCTCTCCCTTGGCTCTCACGCAGAACAAGCCTTAGAGGAGCCTGCACCTGCTGAGGATTCAGACGAACAGAATACGGATGACACAGAAATCTATGCATACTCTCCTGTGCTTAGCACATCTGCTGTAACACACCAGCCTTCTGGAGGTAGCAAGCCTGACCTGATATATGTCGACGCAGTCGGAAACCAATGGACTTGCTGTCAGGCAGACCCCTTGCTGCAGCCGTCACGTGAAACACACGGACATGACACGAATGTGGATGATGATGAAACACAGCCCCCCCTCATCCCTCCAGTCACGGCTTACACCCCTCAGTTCTGCACGTGTCCCCACCAGTTCAGTGAAACGTTCATCTTACGCACTTCCGAGCATTCTCCCACAAGCAGTTACAGTCTGAACGAAGCCACCCAGAGTTCCTGAAAGTCCTCGCCATGGAGAGAGAGTTCCACCAAAGAGAGAAGTGGGATGAGAGCAGCAGTGAGGGGGGCAGTGCCTCTGGGCCAGACTTGTCGTGCTGTGAAGACACTTTGTCCCTGACTGCTGAGGAGGAGGACATTTTGCTGGAGGTCTCCAGTCCCCTGCCAGTCAGCCCCACCACCCCTTCTTCCCTTGCTTGCTGCACCCCGGTTCAAGTTGAGGTAACCCAGATATTTCGTGTTTTGTATTTTGTACCACTTTATGTCACAGCAGATTTTTCTGCAGTGAGGTGTTTTATGTCTTTACACGTTTCCATTTGGTTTTATTACGTAAGAATGAAATGTTTCGGTTTTGTGTCATTAAGTGGGGTTTTTTTTCCAAATCGAGGTATTGGATATTTGAAGGTATCAGATTTGGTTTGGAACGTGATGGGAATTTATAGAGCCACCGAAACAGATGAGGTGACAGCTCTGACATGATTTCATGATCAGTGGGGCTATAAAGTCAAAGGTGTTCATAACCTATGTGATCGTAGGGGAGCGAGGCATCGGAGACCTCAACTTCTCTAGGGGCCAGCATATTGAGGGCGGCGCCCATCTCTTCTCCCTCGCTGTTTTATCTTCCTCGACCCTAAAGAGGGAGGTACATAATTACAGCTGGGTGAACTGGGGAACTGTACGAATGCCAAGGTTCGCAAAGTCGCCCATCCACTCGGTAAACACATCAATGCAGCTTAACCTTACCTTGGGGAAAGCGATCGCTCTGACCACTGAGCTAGTCCTGACCCCTTTCAGGGCTATAAACAAACATAGAATTAAATCCACCTGCTTTTCATTTTGGAGGTTTTTTGTGTGCAAATTTACGCGATGACTGAAATCAGTACTTCAACAGATCAGAGTCATCCGCTATAAATACATTAAACTGCTAGTGCAGTGAATGGTATTGTGAAGTGCGTGCAGTGCAGCTTGCGCAATGCAGTGCAGTTCATTGTAGATTAAGGTAACCCAATATCACACGCTTCTGATTATATGTATATTCCCCCCTAACTGTTCCCCTCTTCCACTTCTTTCACTTTCACTATTCCACACTTAATATTCGCCCCGCCTCCCATCACCTACCGTTGAATCTACCCACCTCATCTATGATGCCTTTGTTTTTTCAGAATGATGATGATGGTGATGCTGAAGATGACGACACTACCGACCTACCCAACAGCTCCGAACCACAGACACCTGGTGTGACAAAGACCTGCAGCAGTACCAGCAGAGACTCATTAAGCCACGGAACAGAGAGAGATCCCTTCCTCATCCTCCTCACGAGCTGGGGAGAACTACTGCAGTCACCCACACCTCATCTACAGAGCGCCAGTCTTCACAGACATCCAGCAAGAAGAGTCGGACTCCTAGTGTCCAGGGGGCCTCTAGATGTGACCACGTCTTTCAGAAGGGCCTGTCCAGATGGGAAAGTCTGTGGAGAGAAGACGACGAGAATGAATCCGTGGCCTCAACTCCTGTGTGCGATGATCTTTAATAAGTAGATTTTAAAACAAACAAAAAACAGGAATGGAATCACACTGAGGTAGTTAAACAACATGAGATGGTCATGAGTCTCAGAAAAAAAGTAAGGGTTGATTTCCAACAGGACAAATACGCTCTCCTACTCATAGCGATGACTGTCCACTAAATTATACCACCTCCAAAGGGTTTTTCCAAACATTGTGTTAGAGCCTGGATTTTTAAGCTTGTGGTTTGGAAAACTTTTTTTTTTTGATTAGATGCCTTACATTCTTTTTTTCTTCTTTTCCAACCTTTTGCTCTCATCTCATTCCTGTTCATACCTGTTCTCTTTGATTGTGTTGTACATAGTTGTTCGTGTAATTACTTTTCCGATGTTTAATACTTGGAGCGTGGTCCTCTATGTCGTTAGTTTTAGTGCTTGTGGCATCAAGCTGGTTTTAATGTACATTTTTGGGGGGGGGGGGGGGGATTGGGGGGTTAGCTATTTTATTTGTATGAATAAGATGTGGGATTTTATTGTTAAGGTGGTGATGTGGTCTAGGCTACTTTGATCCTTGTGGTCAGAAAGGCTTATCAGCTTCCAGAGCTAATTAATAAGAGCTAAATTATAACAGATCTGAATGGTAATAGAGCTGAATAGCATAGCTAAATGATAATAGAGCTAAATAACAAGGCTAAATAGGTGAATGTAATAGAGCTAAATGGTAGCAGAGCTGAATGATAACAGAGCTAAATGATTATAAATCAAGCATTATCGGATTCAAAATTCAATTCAATGTCAAATTCTAACATCTGTGATTTTTTTTCCAAAGAATGTTGGGGTGTGTTTGGGACACTTATGATTTATTTATGACCAATATTCCATGTACAGGAAATCTAAATCCATAGAATCTAGGTACAATAATTAATCCCATGTACAGAAAATCGCAATCCATGGAATCTGTGTACAGTGTGTATATAAGAATTTACTTTTAGTTAATGGCCTGATCGTGAGCAATCATCATGCATGCACACGCGCTCTAAAGCATGTACACACACGCGCGCGCGCGCGCGCGCACACACACGCATGCTCATACGTGCATGAACATGACCAGGCATGCATGCGCGCATGCCCGCGCGCAAATGTACACGCATTAGTTACGCCTGTCATGCACACTATGATGACTTGACGTAACAGAAATGCATAGGGATTTAAAAGACGAACATAGATTGCATTACTCACCTGTTAAATCCATTCTGCCCTTAGGAAGAGTATACCATTCGTGCTGAGTAAGAACGGGTGAAAAAAAATGTTTATATAAAAAACCGCATTTTTACTGGTATAGTGTTTAGACATCATCCCCGAAGTCGGAATGCAGCTACTTTGATGGTGGTTAAACGGTCACAAATGCAAAATCTCACCATTGATGAACCTCACATCTCTAGCTGAGGACCGAAATTTAATATAAAAAAACCAATGGTAATAACTTTATCAAAGCTTGTTGCAGTGTCATTGTTTGATCATTAGTTTGGCGAATAAGTAAAATCATATTTCACTTTGATATTTCTTTTTAAACAATTTCAGACTTACCACATTACACCGTTTTTTGCATCCTATTTAATCGAAATCGTTGATACTTGTTTTATACTTGCTGATGAAAACAACAATACCTTAAAATACCGCACAATTTATTCAATAATTTTGTACATAAAGAGGTCAAATCGTGGTGTATTGTATATTGTTCTTATTTACATATTGGGTCTATAAGAAAGGCACAGAACACATGGCTAACTTTAGTTGAACACTATATACCTGTTTTATGTAAAATTTTTTAAAATCTAATTTTAAACATGAATTTTGTGTGATGCTTTATTTATTTTATTTTTGTTATCTATGTTGATATTCATCAATCAGTTATATTTTCGAAGAGCATGGGAATTAGATCTAGTTGTGAATGATTTGTTATGTAAAATTAAGTCATGATACATACCATGAAAAATGACTATCAGTCTTGTACAGAAATGTCTTTATTTTGTTTTTTTTTGTTTTTTAATACAATGCCTTCATTCAACTTCAACTATAACTTTTTAGGGGTGATGGGGGGAGGATGGGGAGAGGAGAATTTTAGAACGATCTTATATATATATATATATATATATATATATATATATATATATATATATATATATATATATATATATATATATATATATATATATATATATATATGCATCCTAAGGGTGCGGGGTAACTCAGTGGTCAGAGCACTTGCTTTCCCCAAGCCAAGGTTAAGCTGCATCGAGCGTGGTTGCCAAAAGAATGGGTGACGGCTTGCACACCTTGGTTTCAGTACAGTCCTCCAGTTCACCCAACTGTAAATGGACACCTGCCCTCTTTAGGGTCAGGGAAGGTAAAGCAGCGAGGGAGAGGAGATGGGCGCTGCCCTCGATATGCTGGCCCTTAGAGAAGCTGAGGTCTCTGATGCCTCGCTCCCCTACGACCACATAGGTTATGGGACACCTTTACCCTTTTACCGTTTTACGTCATAATAATAAAATATGAATTTCATTGTTATGATAGTAGGAAACTGCAGCTGAAACCGAACGAGGTGATAACCCTGATATGACTTCCATGATCGGTAGAGCAGCAATAAACACTATAACATGAAATAAGATGAAAGGAGTGTGCCATTTCTTTTGTATTATATATCAATACAAAGTCTTTATTCAATCCACCGTCTACTTTATCCTTTATTTTCATGGTTGAGGAGGGAGGGGGGGGGGGCAAGGGAGGGAGGCGAGTAGGAGAGGGGGTTATTACAATTTTGTTACAAAAATGTCTAAATTACCGCGAGAGATAAAATGGATCGGTTTTTTTTTTTAATTAATTTTTTTTAATCTGATTTCTTTAAAATGTATCGATATATACCCCAGATAGTTTAACCACGCAAGATTTATAATCTTCATCTGTAAAATTGCCATCTTTTTTTTCAAGCAAGGAGGTATTGAAACTTCTTGTATTTATCGTATGTAGTGAGAATCCTTCGAATAAAACCATTATATTTTTAAAAATCTGTACATTTTTGTTTTTTTTTTTATTTCTGAAAATTTTGTCGTTGAAATCTTTAGTGGTAGTTTGGAATGCTTTATTTGCTATTGGTAAGATTTGTGTGACCATTTCAAAGTATAGAATTCAACTGTCATTTTCATCTCGCAATGTATAGTAGCAAAATATACCTATTTTGTTTTAATGCTGATGTTTCTGATACTCTTAAAATGCCTTCTGTTTTTTGACATCGGTGTTTCTTATAAGCCTACTCATACATGCCTTCGGTTTTGATATGGAGGTTTCTAATATTGATAATGTGATTTATGTTTAGATATCGATGCTCCTAATATTGATAATGCGCATACTGTTTTAATATCGAGGTTTCTAATATTGCTAATCTGCTGTTTTCATATCGATGCTTCTAATATTGATAATGCGCATACTGTTTTAATATCGAGGTTTCTAATATTGCTAATCTGCTGTTTTCATATCGATGCTTCTAATATTGATAATGCGCATACTGTTTTTAATATCGAGGTTTCTAATATTGCTAATCTGCTGTTTTCATATCGATGCTTCTAATATTGATAATGCGCATACTGTTTTTAATATCGAGGTTTCTAATATTGCTAATCTGCTGTTTTCATATCGATGCTTCTAATATTGATAATGCGCATACTGTTTTTAATATCGAGGTTTCTAATATTGCTAATCTGCTGTTTTCATATCGATGCTTCTAATGTTGATAATATGCTTTCTGTTTTAATATTGATGTTTCTAATACGTCAGTCCAGTTTCGACTGAAACTGGGTTTGACTTTTATCGAGCACATGCTATCATTAAAACAGTCATCACTTAAAACGCTATGAAGCCTACAGGTTTATATGAATCGAATGCTCATGAATACAGCAACAGTTGTTGTTGTCGGTCGTGTGTGTGTGTGTGTGTGTGTGTGTGTGTGTGTGTGTGTGTGTGTGTGTGTGTGTGTGTGTGTGTGTGTATGTGTGTTCTTCAGTTTCTTCAGTGTGTGTGTTGTGTGTGTGTGTTGTGTGTGTGTGTGTGTGTGTGTGTGTGTGTGTGTGTGTGCGCGCGCGCGCGCGCATGCACACGCGTGCGTACACATGCACGTGTAAATGAACAAAATCAAAACCAAATTCAAAATCAAATTTTACTTGACAAATAATACATGAAATAAGCACAACAGCAATTTTCTTCTACATCCATCTATTAAAAAATAAAATAAAATAAAATAAAAATAAAAGAAGAGAAGAACAACAACAACAACAAGAAGAACAAGAAGAAGAAGAAGAAGAACAAGAAGAATAGAATAGATAGTACATACGTATACACGATCATGATAGTTCGTACTAATATCATATTCATTGTCACAAGCAAGCAGACGTGGGGCAAAAATAACAAAACAAAAGACAAACAAAAAGGATTATCAAAGAAAAAATAAGAGAACGAGTCATTGGTTTTCTGCACAGATTTATGAACGCCATTTTCTGTACAACTAGGACAATTGGTTTATTGAATTTGAAAACACGATTCCATCCACCTATGACATTACTTTATCTACTTCAACGTGGTTGTTCAGACTCCTAGCCAGAGCTGATTACTTTAAGCTGTGGACTCCATGAGAAGACCGTGACTGCTTAGGCCACTGAAAGTAGGCCTACACTTTATCTCAGAACACGCGTGACAAAGTGAATATGACTTAGATTACCAGACCAACCATGTAATGTCAGCTGTTGTATTTTTCAAGGCCGTTATCAAAGCTAGGATAACAATTAACAAAATATCAGTCAGTTGCCCAGTCACGAAGGGAAGGAAGCTCCAACCATAAATTAAACGTGGCCCACTGAGGTAGCTGCCCTTTTAAAGAAAACGTGTGAAAATTATGACGTCATAGCAGGTATGATGTAACAGGACGACGTCTTTCTCAACAGACCAGTTTTACGTCAAAATGGAAAGCTGCCAAAAAACAATACCATGATCTACTATTTGTGGAAAAGATAGGGCCGACTTGTTACCTGGATCTACTTTTGGAGACTAATCTATCTATCTATCCCTTAGTCTGGCGACCGTGGGGGAACCCCTGAAGACTTGACAACATGACTAGCCTAAAGCAGCCTAAAGCAGTTGCCAAGACTTCCTTGTCTGTGGTAAGTAAAGAAGTGAATGGTGGAATTCAGATGGAAAATAAAGTTTTGATGACGACCACAGTCCCGGCAGACCAGTGAAACAGATTAGTATATATGATTTGGTTTTAGATTAGTTAGGCTATGTTTCTAACACCAAAAAAACCCCCATGTCAAATGTGAATAGATCCTTAAAGGATTCAAAATCGAAAGAAAAAAATGACGTGATTTTAGGGGTTGTTTCTTTGTTGTTGTTTTTTTTGGGGGAAGGTTCTTTGGGTGGGGGTTATCTTTGAGGAATGGACTGAGATGGGTGGTAAGATATTCTGCAAGACATTATTAAAGGTAAGAATGTACGTGTTATGTATTGTTGATTTTGAAATTCAATTATAAATGAACAAGCAAAAATGTACCAATTCTAATACAACATTTAGCTGTTCTATAACACTTGACACAATACATCCAAAACTTCCAGTAAAATAGCGCCTTCAGAACAGATAAGTATCCAACATTTTGTTTGAAACTGTAAAACTGTTCTTGCATGACATGATAATATGTTGGGAAGGGGAAAAAGCGTCAACATTTTTTCATCAAAACCCCACTCTCACAGGGAGGGGGGGGGGGGGGGGGGGGTGCTGAAACAAAATAAGAAAATCAAAAGAACTGCACCATACAATGTACACAAACTCGCTCTTGTAGCAATTTGACGACCCGGGTTCGATTCCCGGTCGAGGGATATTTGCTCTGGAGTTAACATCAGTGCTGACTCCACTCTCCCCAAAAGTCTTTCGGATGAGACTATAAACCGAGGCCCCGTATGCGAACGCACGCAGAACATCTAGCGCACACGTTAAATCCTGTTCCGCTTTTCGTAAGAGTAGGCTCTCGTGTGCCGATGGGAACAGATGACATTTACAAAACTGCATACACACGGGGACTAGATGTAAAAAAGCATATGATTGCTTATCCCGTTATCCTCGATATAAAAGAATGAATAAATAAATCCAGGCTAAAAGATCAGCTCAGCATACCTTTCATCTAACAAGATTTCCTCAGCTGGTTACAAACAACACAAGAACCGATTATATACAAATGCATTCATTCAACAAAACAATGAAAATATCACTCGAATGATGTATCACTTCACCACGTAGAATCAGAATAAAATATGCCTTCATCAATTAAAAAACCAGCTTGTATATATAAAAGCAATTATGATCATCACAATACCAATCCAACAATGTTCATTTTGTACTTCACTCGAAACATCATCTGTAGACAGACATACAGCATGATTAATCGATTATTCTTTGATTTAGCAGTAGTAGTACTTTTTGTTGTTCTTGTAGCAGTAGAAGAACTAACTGAGAATAGAAAAATTTAAAAAAAAGTAAATATCAAAAACCATCTCTCTACTGTAACTCGCTTCCTCAGGTTGCAGGCATCTAGTTTCCCTTGACAACTATACCGGTCAAGGGACTGAGTAAGGGAATGAGTGAGTGAGTGAGTAAGTATACCTGAGGCACTTCAGTGAGTTCCTACACTTCTTGAAGTCTTCGGGCTGCCTGTGCTTTGATCATCCTCCGGTTGGGTTTACCAGAGTCAGTCCTGGGGAAGGATTCAAAGTCCAGGTAGTAGCGAGGTCGGGGTGACAGCGGATCCTCCTCTGATGTCAAGACGTCCTTCTCTACGAAATGACGAACATCATCCAAGCTGGCTGAACCTGAATCCAGCACAATGCATGCGCAAAGCTCTTCGTGAAGGAAAGGGTCGGGGATGCCAACGATGATGACGTCATAGACACTGGGGTGGGCATGGATACGCGCTTCTATCCAGGAGGGATAAAAGATGTAGGCTCCTCTCATGATGGCGTCACACCCTCTTCCTTCCACGATCAGGTGACCCCGCTCATCCAGACGACCGATGTCCTGGGTGCGGAAGTACCCATCCTTGGTGACCTTGTCCTCCGTTCTGGCTGCAGACTCCCCGAGAAACCTCAGATGTCCTCCGGGTCCTTTAATGAGGATGTTACCGACCCGGTTGGCAGGCAGAACTGTGTCTTCGTCATCCTGGCTGACGATCTTCACAGACACGTCTTTCGAGGGAACTCCTGTGTCATAGTCCACGTAGCTCTCACTGTCAGTCACTATCTGCATTGACACTAAGGCGAAATCCGTGCCTCCGTAACTGACTATCACTCCTTCAGCCAAGATCAGCGCGCATTCTACCATTTTCCTGGTCACAGGCAGACCACCGAGAGCCAAGAGTTTCAGAGGCTGCACTTTCCTCTCTTGTGTGTCCCCTGAAGATTCGGAGTTTTCCTGCCTTGTTTGGACTAACTGCGCTAAACGAGGGAGATACATGGAAGCAATGATTCCTAAATCGCAATTCTCCTCCTCCAGAGCCTCCAAGATCAGTGCGGGAAATTCAGTAGACATTTCTCCAGCCCGGGCATCCCAAAAGACGCTTGTGTGACCCTCCGCGACACCGGCACCCACACTACCCCCCAACCAACCCATGGGCGCCGTTTTGAACATGGTCATGTTGGTGTAAGACGGGTCAGGTTCCTCCTCCATAGAGGGTGGTTTCATTAAATTGATGAATTCCTTGTTGGTGTAGATGACGAGTTTAGAGAACCCTGTGGTGCCTGACGTGGTGAACACAGTCAAGATGTCCTCCGCTGTGATGTCGTCTGCTTCAAATCTCTCTTTCTGTGTCTCCAGTCGGCTGAGGAAGTCCTGCCGTGCATCCCCTGCCACACGTCGGATGAAAAACAGCGTCTTCAAATCGGGCAGGGCTGAAGATGTCACCTGACCCCCTTCCTCTACAGACACCTGATTCTTCAGCACCTTCCAAGGACTGTTGCTGATGTCCGGGTCCAGAAGCAGAACTGATGCACGTGACACCCGTACAGTGTGCAAGAGGTCTGAGCCATCTGCCATCTGACAGTGGCCGTTGACAGAGGCGGCGCCAGACAACCAGATTCCCGCCTCAGACACCGCTCTTTCCGGACTGTTCACCAGCGTGTTCACCACCAGCTGTCCACGTCCTATGCCTCGCTTGTTCAGCTCAGAGGCAAACCCACCTGCCAGCTTGTACAGCTGGGCCCAGCTCAGCTTGTAGCGGCCATGGTTTGGGGACCTGAAGATGAAAGCTGGAGATTCTCCCCGCTCTTCGGTCAGTTGTTTGAGTTTGCCTGCTAAGGTTTGTTGTTCAGACATGGCGACGACCGGGAGGGAAGTTGTCACTGTTTTTTATTGGAAGGAACCTGAACATAAAAATGATGTAATGAATGACTGAAACATCGTCAAAGAAAAGAGTTTGGATTGTAGTGTAGTGTAGTGTAGTGTAATGTAGTGTAGTGTAGTGTAGTGTAGTGTAGTGTAGTGTAGTGTAGTGTAGTGTAGTGTAGTGTAGTGTAGTGTAGTGCAGTATAATTTAATGTAGTATAGTGTAGGTAAGGCTCTTAGGTTCACATATGGTTGCATGTGTGCATGTGTCACCGTCCCCCCCCCCTACCATTAAGGTAGCTGCATTCTGACTTCGTGGATACTGTGTAGAGTTGATACTGCTCTGTGGTTTGCTATGTTCATGTTCAAATATATACAGTACTTAAACAGTACTGTACTGTTTATAGTTATATTTGAACATGAGCATTACAAGCCACAAAGCAATATAAACTCTACCAAGACCATGGAAAGCAAACCACAGGGAGCCTGAGATCCACACCACGGTCCAGCCAGTACGAGACTCCAAAAGGAACTCATGAGTGGCACCGGTAAAGAGACACTCACCCTGGCCATGGTAGAAGACTTCTATCCAGAACAGGCCTGGATCCATGTCTACAAAGACGGATCAGCTACAGATGCTGTCTCCAATGGAGGAGCAGGAGTACCGATCAACTACCCATCTGGAGAAGTAGAAACAGCCAACATCCCAACAGGAACACACTGTACCAACTACCGTGCAGAAACCCAAGCCCTGAAACAAGCTGCCACCATGGTCAGACACTCCAAAGATGAATGTCAGCAAGTGGCTTTTTTTCACTGATGCTCTGTCAGTCCTACAAGCTCTGTGCGCAGACAGAGGCAGAACTCCAACAGTAAGTGCAGCGCCTTACACAAAACAAACGTTTAACGCTGCAATGGATCCCTTCCCACTGTGGCATAGCTGGCAACGAACAGGCTGATGAACTTGCAAAACAGGAGGCACAGAAAGAACAGTGCGAAAGCAGCCTAACCTTCCTTGAAAAGAAAACCATCATGTCAATGGCCCGACCCAGAGTAGAAAAGGACCACTACCACCATCTCAAAGAGAAGACCAAGTCATAATTCTAAGACTCTGCACTGGGCACAACAGACTTTAATCAACACAATCATGCCAACAGAGCTGAAACATGCTCCTTCTCCCCTGTGTGCCTGTGGTAAAGAAAACCAAACAGGCCAGCACATCCTTCAGAGGTGTACGCTATACTGCGACCTGGGGAAGATTGTGTGGCCGACGGACATAATCCTTAAAACAAAGCTGTACGACCCACGAGAGGAGCTGGACAGGACATGCCATTATTTTTGCCCAAAGATATCTGACAATGTAAAGAGAAGATGCGTACACACAATATGACCTTGCATACTTCTTTTTTTTTTTGCGATCCATCCTACTCGTACGCAATGACCTAGGCTTCCAAAACGTAGACGGTTTATTAAATTTAACCTGAGAGCAAGTTATTCTAGGTGTGTTGGTTCATAGACCGGGTTAAGCCCTTAGTGTATAGTTCAATCCGAAGCACTTCCAGGGGAATGGAGTCAGTACTGGTGGTTGACTCCAGGGTGACTTAGTGAAGGCTTAAATCCAGAACGTCAAATGGCAAACACAAACTTCTCATCATCAGGCTATCTCAGCAACCCACCCTCTGTTTCTCTGTGGATGTGGGGGTTTTTCTACACGCACGCACGCACGCACGCACGCGCGACACACACACACACACACACACACACACACAACACACACACACACACACACACACACACACACACACACACACACACACACACACACACACACACACACACACACAGCGCAAAAAAGCTTATTCAATACAAAATAGTACAAAGAAATTGAACACATACAACACATACATACGTGCATATAACTATCCATCCTTCATATAACTATCCATCCTTCATATAACTATCCATCCTTCGAATGAGACTATAAACCGAGAACGCGTGTGCAAACGCACACAGAACATCTTGCGCACACATCTGAAACCTGTTCCGCTTTTCCAAAGAGTAGTTCATTGTGTGCCACGAAGAAACGGTTGACAGACTTTGCAAAACTGCGTACACACGAAGGCTGGATGCAAAAAACCCACATGAGTGCTTATTCCATTGTCATCGAAAAAAAATATTTAAAAAAATTAATAAATCAATAAAAAGAGTCCTGCCATTTTTATACGAACACTGACCTCTGCAAAAGAGATACAAGAGACCCTATGACCTGGGTTGCTCGCTCTCTTTGTTTTTAAACGGAACGTATGAGTATGCATGCTATTATCAGGTTTTCATTTGCATTTTGTTTAAGGTGTGCAGGTATAGATTCCACCCCTCTTGATTTTTAGCCCGGGAAAATATTGTTTACAAATACACGCACACCGCAAGCATGCATGCGTGCACACTCGTAGACACCCATAATACATTTATTTGTGCACAAGCAAGTGTGCAAATATTTCCATATACACACATTCACACATATTCTTGTCTGTAGCTGTACACTTACACACACACATATATACACCCATGCACGCACATACGCATGCACGCACGCACGCGCGCGCGCGCATGCACGCATACACACACATACATACACACACACACACACACCAATTATGTCATTCTCAAAATTTAATATGTTCAGAGTAGCAAAGAAAAACCTCAGACATTATCAGTCTAGGTTTATTTGTACAAGAAACGAGACAACAGCAATTGAACAATGAGAACATGGGTGTATATGTCTTGATTGATGTGTTAATGATGCACATTTTCACTGATTTCCATTATGAAAAAATGATGCATGAAAGTCATGTTTTGTATTATAGTCAGCTGTTTATGATACATAATGAAGTTTTATTACTCTCTGTCAGAAATGTGTCTTTTTATTGTTCTTATGCATGGGTTGTAAACCATATGAATTTCTATGATTGTTGAGATTAAAAAAAAAAAAAGTATTGGTATTGGTATACTTGTTTCTTTGGTTTGTATTCATTATGTTCAAATTCATTCTCCTCTGATTCACCTTCCAGCCCCATTTTTGTATCATGATCTAAGACTAATGTGCATCCAGTGTTTTCATGTTCTCTCTCTCTCTCTCTCTCTCTCTCTCTCCTCTCTCTCTCTCTCTCTCTCTCTCTCTCTCTCTCTCTCTCCTCTCTCTCTCTCTCTCTCTCCTCTCTCTCTCTCTCTCTCTCTCTCCTCTCTCTGTAATACTCTGTTACCCTTGAAAAATAAAGATTATTCATTCATTCAAAGATTATTCTCTCTCTCTCTCTCTCTCTCTCTCTCCTCTCTCTCTTCTCTCTCTCTCTCTCTCTCTCTCTCTCTCTCTCTCTCTCTCTCTCTCTCTCTCTCTCTCCTACTTTCACTATCTTTTATTTCATTTACTCTTTATTTATTCTTTATTTGGAGGATAATGGAATAAGCACTCGTGTGCTTTTTTACATCCAGTCCTCGGTGTATGCATTTTTGTAAATCTTGTCATCTATTCCCACCGGCACACAATGGCCTACTCTTACGAAAAGCGGAACAGGATATAACGTGTGCGCAAGATGTTGTGCGTGCGTTCGCACACGGGGCCTCGGTTGATAGTCTCATCCGAAAGACTTTTGTGGAGAGTGGAGTCAGCATTGATGTTAACTCCAGGAGAAAAATCGCCTCAACCGGGAATCGAACACGGGTCGTCATATTGTCAGCGAAATGTTCTGACCACTAGGCTATCCCGTCCCTCGTTACACGGGTTCTGCCATCGAACCTTTTTTTTTTTCAGCTGACTATTCCTCTGAATCATAACCCCGATAAGGTGCACGGGGTCAGTGGGTTATTTTGTTGGATTTGACCTGAACGGTAAGTGCACTTGTTTGATAATTAATGTCTGTCACACGACCAACTATTGTTTTTTGGTGTTATCAGATTATAGGCTTGACGTGTCCACGCGCAGTGTATGTGGTGTGTGTGTGTGTGTGTGTGTGTGTGTGTGTGTGTGTGTGTGTGTGTGTGTGTGAATGTTGGTCACTGTTTCAAATCACTTTGATGTAGTGTGTGTGTGTGGTGTGTGTGTGTGCTCGTTTAACAGCTCGTTCAGAAGCAAATAAACAACATAAGATAAAACACATTTGAAAAGACAAAACTAAAAAGGACAAATCTCTCATTTTAGTGCAGATTTATTTAAACAATCTAAATGCAATAACCACAACTCGTTTGAAAACAGGAATCCATCTATATCATCAGTAAATACTTTCTCTTCTTCAATGGAAATTGTTCAGCCCCCTTGCCAGAGTTGAATGTGCTGTATACTGCATGAGAAGACCGTGACTGTACACAGAACAGGCATCACTACGTAGGCTACATATGACTTAAATTACCAGACTGCCAACGCAATGTCAGTCTTTTAAGGGCATTATCAAAGCAAGAATAAAGTTTGGAAAAATAAATCAGTTGCCCAGCCAACTACACCCCAAAATTTAAACGCGCATCGGTCCTAGAATCATTATCCCAGAAGCAGACAAATGGCAAAATGAATCTTTATCTGATAAATTAGGAGTAGTTGCTATTATTTTCGTTGAAATTGTGGTGGTGGTGGTGGTGGTGGTGGTGGTGTAGAAGTAGTAGTAGTAGTAGTAGCGGGAGCAGCAGCAGCAGCAGCTGCTGTTGCAGTAGTAGTTGTAGTAGTAAAAGTAGTAGTAACAGAAAATGGGAACAATATATCAGCATCATTAAAAGACTGTCTTTTTATGTAACTACTCAGCCTTATGATATTGAAGACATGAGCCTTAAGATAGGTTGGCAGAAACATAACAAATATGCTCTACGCTGATGATACAGCCTGACAGGAAGAAGAGCCGGTCTCAGGCTCAATGTCAAAAGACAAAAGCGCTGCATGTTGCCAGAACCAGCCGCCAAACAGAGCACAAAATAAGGAATGACAAAACTTCCCAACAAAATGTCAAAGACTTTAGATATCTCCGCCCAGTCAAAACAAATGATGAATCATATATTAAGGACATAAAAACAAGAGTAGACATGGCTCAATTTAGAATGACCCAACAAAGTGATATATGAAAATATCACAGCATTCCTTACCAACTGAACATGAAAGGAATAAAATTCTTAGTTTGGGCTACTATGCTATCTGACCATGAAACCTAGACACGAAGAACAAACGATGGAAAAAGAAAAAAAAATCAGCTGAGATGCAGTTTTTTCTAGAAAACTGCTTAGTGTCAGTGAGACAGATGAAAGAACAAATGAAAGCATATAACACAATCTGGAAACAACAAGGAAACTTCTTAATTACTAAATAAATGGAAACTAAGATATGTAGATCATGCGCTACGAAAGTAAGACATGAACCCCACGAAAACTGTCTTTCAATGCAAGACTGAGGGGAAAAGAAGGAGAGGCAGACAACCAGTTTCTCTCATTGGCAACATCACCTAATCCTGTGACATGAGAATCCATAAAGTCAGCAAGGACAGTGAAGTCCAGAGCAACTGGAGGGGGAGGATCACCTCACCATCATTGGGTGTGGCAGATAACACTAAAGTCAGTGATGCCAACAGCTGAGACTTGCTAACATTGCAGACATCCAGTTCCCCCTGACAACCATATCAGTTAGCGGACTAGACTGAGTCATTGAAGATATGAGGTAGTTTGTGTGTGAGTTACTATACCCAAGGCTTTTCAGTGAGTTCCTACCTAACAGTAGCAGACTCCTCCAAAAGGAAATTGAATCAGTCAACTGTGTAACAGGCTATTTCTTCATCAGCCGCTTTCCTGACTTTGCCCATTAACTGGAAAGCAGTTACATACAGAGAGGAAGTTTTCTACTGCTCAAGTTGATGGCAACATTGTCATGGACGACGCAGTCAAATGCCTCCTTGAAGTCTTCGGGCTGCCTGTGCTTTGATCATCCTCCGGTTGGGTTTACCAGAGTCAGTCCTGGGGAAGGATTCAAAGTCCAGGTAGTAGCGAGGTCGGGGTGACAGCGGATCCTCCTCTGATGTCAAGACATCCTTCTCTACGAAATGACGAACATCATCCAAGCTGGCTGAACCTGAATCCAGCACAATGCATGCGCAAAGCTCTTCATGAAGGAAAGGGTCCGGGATGCCAACGATGATGACGTCATAGACACTGGGGTGGGCATGGATACGCGCTTCTATCCAGGAGGGATAAAAGATGTAGGCACCTCTCATGATGGCGTCACACCCTCTTCCTTCCACGATCAGGTGACCCCGCTCATCCAGACGACCGATGTCCTGGGTGCGGAAGTACCCATCCTTGGTGACCTTGTCCTCAGTTCTGGCTGCAGACTCCCCAAGAAACCGCAGATGTCCTCCGGGTCCTTTAACGAGGATGTTGCCTACCTGGTTGGCAGGCAGAACTGTGTCTTCGTCATCCTGGCTGACGATCTTCACAGACACGCCTTTCAAGGGAACTCCTGTGTCATAGTCCACGTAGCTCTCACTGTCAGTCACTCGAAGTGTCGACACATAGGCAAAGTCAGTGCCTCCATAATTCACATAAACTACGTCAGCCAGCAGCAGACCGTATTCTATGATTTTCTTTGTCACGGGGTAGCCTCCAAGAGCAATAGCTTTCAGTTTCTGTACTTTCCTCTCTTCTCTGTTCCCTGAAGCATCTAAGTTTTCATGCCTCATTTTGATGAGCATCGCTAAGTGCGGAAGATGCATGGGTGCAATAACGCCTATATCACAGATTTCCTCCTCTAGAACTTCCAGGATCCTTTGGGGCATTTCTTCAGAGATCTCTCCACCCCAGGCATCACAAAAGACGCTTGTGTGGTGGTGCACGGCTCCAGTACCCACGTAACCACCCAACCAGCCCATGGGCGCTGTTTTGAATATGCTCATGAGTGTGGAAGACGGGTCAGGTGTTTTTACACTGGAGGGTACCTCCAAAGGACTGATAAATTCCTTGTTGGTGTAGATGACGAGTTTAGAGAACCCTGTGGTGCCTGACGTGGTGAACACAGTCAAGATGTCCTCCGCTGTGATGTCGTCTGCTTCAAATCCTCTCTTTCTGTGTCTCCAGTCGGCTGAGGAAGTCCTCCCGTGCATCCCCTGCCATACGTCGGATGAAAAACAGCGTCTTCAAATCGGGCAGGGCTGAAGATGTCACCTGACCCCCTTCCTCCACAGACACCTGATTCTTCAGCACCTTCCAAGGACTGTTGCTGATGTCCGGGTCCAGAAGCAGAACTGATGCACGTGACACCCGTACAGTGTGCAAGAGGTCCGAGCCATCTGCCATCTGACAGTGGCCGTTGACAGAGGCGGCGCCAGACAACCAGATTCCCGCCTCAGACACCGCTCTTTCCGGACTGTTCACCAGCGTGTTCACCACCAGCTGTCCACGTCCTATGCCTCGCTTGTTCAGCTCAGAGGCAAACCCACCTGCCAGCTTGTACAGCTGGGCCCAGCTCAGCTTGTAGCGGCCATGATTTGGGGACCTGAAGATGAAAGCTGGAGATTCTCCCCGCACTTCGGCCAGCTGTTTGAGTTTGCCTGCTAAGGTCTGTTGTTTGGACATAGTGAAGATAGGGAGCGAGATGTCAACCTTTTGTCAACACGAATCTGGACAAAAAATTGGACAAATATATTGGACGTTAAGCCATTAAGACCAAATTAAGGACGAAATCAAATATCATCGTATGGTATTGTATTGATGCTGCTGCTATTGCCGTCTGACAGCGTGCATATTTTCATTTGGAAGAAGGCTGACTCTTTTGTTCTTATACTCTTTATTGATTTTTCTTCTGCCTTCAATACCATCCAGTTTCATCTCTTAGCACTCAAATTACTTTCACTAAATGTCTGTCCTCGACTTATTCTTTGGGTTATTAACATTCTAATGAACCGAGCAAAGTATGTTCGATTTGCAAAGAGTGAAATCAGCTGAAAAGTCAATGTCCACTGGCTCTTCTCAGGGCCCTGTTCTGACTCCTATCCTGTTTACTGTTGTTGCTTTTTTTAATTCATGACTGCTTTGGTTCTGATATTACACCATTGATTGAATATTCTGATGAGTTTGCCCCTGATGATCTTTCAGACTCATCCCGTGTATACTGAAAATGTAAAAGCATTCTCCCCGCGGTGTAAAAAATACTATCTTGACTTAAATGTTAAAAAGTCTAAAAGAAATGCTGTTCAACTATCGCAAGAACCCAGAACCTGCCTGCACTAGATCTTCCCGTTCAATTCTATTACTGAACAAGACCTCAGCAATAAGAGCAACAATCTGGACTAACTAGATCAGTAAGGGAGATGGGGAAATGAAGGGGGAGAGAAAGACAGAGAGAGACAGAGACAGATAGGCAGAGAGACAGACAGACAGACAGGCAGAGAGAGAGAGAGAGAGAGAAGAGAGGAGAGAGAGAGAGAGAGAAAGAGAGAAGTTGGATATGGGGACCAAAAACATGCACTTTCTTATTGCTTAATTCCAGTACTTTCTCATGAATTGCAGGGTATCAACCATATGGTGTTTTCTTATTCTATGCCATGTAATAACGAGGTTGGAAATGTTTTGATTTTTTTAAAAAATATATTTCAAGCCTTGAAAATAGCCACTTTGTGTTATTTTAAACTGTGTTCAATGTTTTAACATAACACAGTATTAAGTTAATTGATGTTTGTCTAATTGTGCAACGTCTTATAGCAATTTGGTTTGTGTCATTAAAATGTGTGTGCGAATGTGCTTTCTGAGTGTGAATGTGCGGATCTGCGCGCATAATGGCGAGCATATGATTGCATGTGGTTTTACACTTGTGAGTTTATAACTGGCTTAAGTATTGCTGAATTTTGGTTCGGGTTTTTTTTTTTTTTTTTAAATCTTGTGGTGTGTGCGTGATGTTGTTGAGATAATTGTGTTGTGTGGGTTTTTTTTTTTATTGTGAGTGCTGTACTGTTTGCTGTTTTTATGTATGGTTTGTAACCTACCTGATTTTCTGTATTTGTGACATAATAAATTGCACGGTATTGTACAGTGTGGGGCACAGCATTGCATGGCAATGTATTGCATTCAACTTTCAGTGACAGCTGATTTCTTTCTGTGAAATTTAGGCTGGTCCTCCGAGAGAAAGAGAGAGAGAGAGAGAGAGAGAGAGAGAGAAAAGAGAGAGAGAGAGAGAGAGAGAGAGAGAGAGAGAGAGAGAGAGAGAGAGAGAGAGAGCAACGCCACAAGAGGAGTGTCATCCATTACGTTGAAGTTTCTATTTCTGTTATGTGTTTGTTTCGATATTACATTGACAGGATTTTTTGTATCTACAATAGCTTTGTTGTTGCCGTGGAATCATTTATGTAAACCCTACTCTGTGTGTGTGTGCGTGGTGTGTGTGTGTGTGTGTGTGTGTGTGTGTGTGTGTGTGTGTGTGTGTGTGTGTGTGTGTGTGTGTGTGTGTGTGTGTGTTGTAGTTTATTTTAAAGTCTATTCACACATGGTGATATTAGGTGTTGTGTGTGTGTGTGTGTGTGTTGTGTGTGTGTGTGTGTGTGTGTGTGAGCACGCGCGCGCGCGAACATAATTTTATATATGTATGTTATATTTATATTTATATAGATATATAATATATATATATATATAATGTGTGTGTGTGTGTGTGTGTGGGGGGTGTGTGTGTGTGTGTACATATATATATTTACATAATATCCGTCCATACTTTTCTCCATATCCCATTAATCCTTTAAATAAAATCGTCACACACACACACATACACACACTAAACACACAACACACACACACACACACACACACACACACACACACACAACACACACACACACCACAACACAACTACGCACGCACATACACACACGACACCACATATACCCAGCAGCCACACGCACATACATACAACACCAACTACAACATACCATACATACAACACACATAGCATACACATACATCCACCATCTACATGACATACATACAACATACAATCCATACATACATACATCACATATCATACATACAGACATACAGACAACATACATACATACATACATCATACAGACATACATACATACACATACATACATACATACAACATACAGACATACATACAGACATACAGACATACATACAACATACATACAGACATACAGACAACATACAGACATACATACAGACATAACAGACATACAGACATACATACAATACATACAGACAACATACATACATACAGACATACATACATACATACAGACATACATCACATACATACATACATACAGACAACATCATACATAGACAACAGACATACAGACATACATACAGACAACACCAACACACACACACACACCACACAACACACACACACACACACACACACACACCAACACACACACACAACACATAATAATATATAATATACTATATATAATAATAAAAATATATATATATATATATATATATATATATGTATATATATATAATACATACATACATACATACATACATACATACATACATACATACATACATACATACATACATACATACATACATACATACATACATACAAGGATCGATAGGTGATGTAGAGGTTACACTCTGCCTAGAAAGCGAAAATTTGGGTCGGAAGTGTGCGGTGGTTTGATCCCCGTTAGAATCTAAAACTTTTCCCGCATCCACTAGACCATGAGTGGTTGTACCTGGGTGCTGGTCTTTCGGATGATATGATAAACTGAGGCCCAGTGTGTTACACAAAAATTATTTAACGCACATTAAAGAACACATGGTAACAAGAGAGTTGTCCCTGGCAAAATTCTGTAGAAAAAAGCCACTCTGAAAGGGAAATGAACACAGTTGCAGACAG
>CM060324.1:36222676-36225176 GCA_030674155.1 Stramonita haemastoma
AGCTGACAGGAAGAAAAAGAACAAGGCAGAAACAAAGAAAGGGATAGAAAAGAGGGAATTCTAGCACAGAATTTCCAGAAGGCTGGATGCTGTTTATGCTGACAGCCCCCCTCCCCCTCCCCCTCCCCATCCCCTCGCATCCCCAACGAAAGGACTGGGTTTAATTAACAGTTTTGTCTACCAAAACATTTCACACACACACACACACACACACACACACACACACACACACACACACAGATATATATATATATATATAAGAGAGAGAGAGAGAGAGAGAGAGAGAGAGAGAGAGAGAGAGAGAGAGAGAGAGAGAGAGAGAGAGAGAGAGAGAGAGATACATCTATTTATTACATACACATCGACAGATAGATAGATAGATAGACAGACAGACAGACAGACAGACAGACAGACAGATAGACAGACAGACAGACAGACAGACAGACAGACAGATAGATAGATAGATAGATAGATAGATAGATAGATAGATAGATAGATAGATAGATAGATAGATAGATAGATAGATAGATAGATAGATAGATAGATAGATATGGGGGTGAAAAGGGTGTGTTCATGATATGTATTTCTTTATATTTATATATATAATATACATGGGGGTGAAATGTGTGTGTACGTTCGCGCGCGCGCGTGCGCATGTATATTCTTACCTCCACAATCTCAGCCCCTTGGTCAGTCTGTCTTATCTGCAGTGTCCACCTCTGGGTTTCGAACAGCTTAGGAGCACACCACTGACCACTGACCACACAGACACAGAGCTCCAGAAAGAAGACAGAACACCCCAACAATGTCACTGCCCGCATTATTGCCTCTGCCAGTTTCCTCCTACACTTGTTGGTCCTTCACTTCCAGATCTGACTTACAACAACTAAAAACGTCTGTTGCTGTTTGTTGTTTACATTAGGGAAATGCCCAAAATAATCATTATAGTAGCAATGTCACTTCACGCCGCTAACATAACCATTGTTTTTGTTTTGTTTTGTTTTTCTTGAAGTTCAATTCCAGCTTTGACTTATTAAACCTTTCTGCTTGCTGATTTTGGTGAGATAAGAGAGACGCGAAGGAATTGGTAGCGTTATCTATAATATATAGTGAGATTTGATTTGTAGGTTTAGAACAGGTTAAGATAAGAGAATTATGTCGATATTTGAAGTATACTCTTTTTCTGTGTCTGTTTTCTCTCTCTCTCTCTCACTCTCTCTCTCTGTTTTATAAAATTAAAGCGACACTCCACCACAAAATGAGTCGCGTTGCAACTGAGCCACTTTTCTGCCAAGAGCTGTTTTAGGCAGGTGTAGGTCAGGTTATTAGTTTTTACATTTTGATTGATTATAAAACGATAGCCATTCTTCTACCTTGTACTGAAGTATCAAGGCATAATTTTGGTTCCTTTTGCTTTAAAAGCGCGTTTAAGAACACCCTAGCTCTCTTTCTGACCGTCTTTTACAAAGAAAAATTTGTCCCCTTCTAATGTTGTCACTTTATACAGTCTATTATTTCAATTTGTAATAACTTTTTTTTATAGAATTGTCAGCTGGGGGTGGTATTGAATAACTTTTTTTATTGCAGATTATAAACATGTTAACAACTAAAGATTGACCTCCGGTGCAATGCCACTCATTAAATTGATGGAGCGTGAACGCTGGGTTTTTTTTTAATTTCTGTTCTTATCTCATTTTCTTCCGTTTATATAAAACTGTTAAGGTTTTTTGTCTTTTGTTTCGTTTTTTTTTATTATTTTTCATTTTTTACTTTTCTATCTATCTATCCCTTGGTCTAGCAACCGTGGGGGAACCCCTGAAGAAAGAAAAGAGATAAAACAGTCAGGCATACCCAGAAAGACAGACAGACAGTTCAGAAAAAAAAAAGAGAAATAGAAAGACAAAGAAAGAGATGTCAAAGGAAGAAAAAGACGCTAAATTAAATTCCTATCACAAAGTAATATACGCCAACCAGATAGAATTGGCAAAAGAAAAAAAAAGTTAACTATTAAAAAATATACAACCATTGATAAGACTTGAGAGAAAAAGATTGCGTACGCATGCACACGCACACACACGCGTGTGTACACGTCCACATACACACGTGCACGCGCGCGCGAGCACACACACACACACACACACACACACACACACACACACACACACACACACACACACACACACACACACACACACACACACACACACACACACACACACACACAAAGAGAACCAAAGATTGATTCAAATGTTTATATTAAATCACCATCAACATGCAATAAACACACTGGCCATACTCATTAAAACATATAAATCAAAATCAGAACTATTCTCATATTTTGTGTGTGGTGTGTGCGTGCGTGCGTGCGTGCGTGTGTGTGTGTGTGTGTGTGTGTGTGTTTGTACTCGTGTGTGTGTGTGCTTGCATTTGCAAACAACTGCTGTGGATGTCGGTGTTGATTGCATACAACCAATAAGACTTTAAACATACATACGGTTAT
>CM060324.1:36230176-36245176 GCA_030674155.1 Stramonita haemastoma
AGCACAAAGCCACGAATCTATTCAAATAATTTGGACTTGTTTTTTCCCTGTCTAATATCACAACTTGTGAAAAGCGTTAAATGATTTTGCTCCCCCCCCCCCCCCTTTCTCTCCTCTCTCTCTCTCTCTCCTCTGTCTGTCTGACGTGCGATCCAGCAGCACAAAGCACGAATCTATTCAAATATGGACTTGTTTTCCTCTAATATCACAACTGTGAAAAGCTTAAATGTCCCCCCCCCCCCCTTCTCTCTCTCTCCCTCTCTCTGTCTGTCTGTCGTCTTGTCTGTCTCTCTCTCCAAAATTAAGTGTGCAATGCTTAATCTCTTACCACTGGGAAGGTAGGTCCTCCATGATGTCTTTGGCCAACTCCATGTTCTCCCGAAGGGACTCCACAATTGTCCCGATATACACCTCGTTTTCATACTCAGGTAGTTTTTTCCCATCTCTCATGTGCTAGCTCTGGAGAAAGCCCACTAGATCGCTGCAGCTTTTGCCACATGTTGATATTATATACAGTTTGCGAGGCTGGAAATCTCAGTTCAATCGTTTCTATTGTTTCTTCTTTTTCTTCGCAATTTCTTCTCTTCTTCTCTTCTTCTTTAAGACTGCACTTTCTAGGCCTTTCAAATCCAAAACGATGGCAGAAACAACCGGTTGTGATGATTATGTTTCTTTCTTCTTTTTTTTTGTCTATTCTTTCCTGATGAGTACTTCTCTCGTATTCTTCTTTTTTTTTTTTTTGGCACCATTCGTTCCAACGGTTTTTCTTTGTTTTCTTTCTTTTGTTTTTTTGTTTGTTTTGTTTTGTTTTGCGTGAATTGCATGATCGTGCAAGTTGAAACAAAATTTATGGCGTTAGGGGAAGAGGGGAGGAGGGGGGGGGGGTGTGGAGAAAGGAAAGGACAAGGAATGGAGAGTGAGGGGAGGGGGCCAGGACAGTTATGGGAAAGTTTATATCCAAAAACTCTTCAGATGTTATAATTATGTTCAATCTTCCTGAAAGTGGGGTAGTCGTGACTTCACCGGCGATAATCCTCTTTAGGTGGATTGGACTGGACTAAATTGGATTGTATGCTATTTTCAGTCACGGTGGATTTTCTCTGCGAGAAATTCAGGCTGCTCTCTATGGGGATAGAGCATCGCCACAGGAGCAGCGGTACATACATACACACAGATATTATATATATATATATATATATATATATATATATATATATATATATATATATATATTATATTTATATATATATATAGGATTGACACTTTCAAAGGGCTCTGGCAGCCAAACTAAGTCAGCATGCCATCTGCATTGACATTTGTAGAAATGCTTTTCACATTCTGGGCTCCTGGGAGAACTTTAAGAAGGGATTTACAGGCAAATAATGCGATTAAAGAAAATTTAATACAGAAGAAATCACATTAAACCACATGTGAATAGTACCCTAACATCGAAGTTATTTGTCCTTGTTAACTTTAATTGATTCTTTGTCATGACCAGCTGAAAGAGAAACTGCATGCAAAAACTACCAAAGAACCATGTAAATCCAAGTCAAAACTATTTTGAGCAAATAATCAAGGGCAATATATATAATCAATTAACTTGTACACACCACGATTTTAAGACCAGAGCACAGATCATTCAGACAGGTAAGCTATTTACAAAAATTCTTCTATACACAATACTGTTGTGCATGATGTATTTACACACACACACAACACCAACCGCACACGCCGCACGCACGCACGCACGCACGCAGCAGCGCACGCACGCACGCGCACGCACGCAGCGCTCGGGGCACACACACACACACTCACCCAAGCACACTCCAACAAGGCAATCCTTAAATGCAATGAAAATTTTATTATATAAAACTTTGAACAAGGCACACATTGTTCATCATCAAATTCAATAAACCACATGTTCAAAGCATTGATTATTAAACAGAACAATTTGAAACATTCCTCTTTTTAAAAAAAAAAAAAAAAAAATAAAAAGAATGAAAAAAATTCCAGCAATGAAGTCAGCATTTCTTTATGATTAATAAAATCCACTGTTCAAAGAAGAGTTGTGAAAGAATGATATGAGGCAAATAATGTTCTCTTGATATTCTCTCTTTTTTTTTTTGGTCCTAAACTAGCACTCAAGAGATTTACCAACTATGAGATTTTTTGCCTACCATTTAGGTAGCCACATTCCAACTTGGGGGACGATATTCTCATTTTCATTTAAATAACAACAAAAACTTGTTTTAAAGCATCGGTTCATCTCAAATAAAAGTACAACAAAATATAATAGTTATTTGCATGACAGAGGTTACACTGTTCTTTTAAAGCGATTTTTCTTCTGTCTAGTACGCCAAACACGTTTTCATGGGTTGGCATCAGTACTTTTTTTTTTTTTTTAAATCTATGCTCTTTTATTTCACAAAGGGATTTTGGGTTACAGATCTGTTCTCGAAAGCTGTAAGCAGTGTCTAAAATTCTTAATACATAAATTATCACCACAGCCTAAGATGGAATGCTTGTGTCTGCGATGTCAAAGAACATGTTAAAATGCATAAGGAACATTGGGGATTTCTTATAGTTATTACCTACTATGATCTGTTGGGTTGATTTTTTTTAAAGTCATTAACAAAATCATCGCTTCTGTTAGCTGTACATATTCTTTGTAGGTGGCTCTCATTTTTAGTTAATATTTTGTTACTCTAAAGTGTTTCTTGTTTTTAGTATATTTTTGTTATTCTTGGTGCTCTTGCTATTTTGATATCAATGCACCTTTGTAAGCATCTTTCAAAATTAGTCCATCTTTTCACGTGGCTTTCAAATTAGTCCATCTTTTCAGGTGGCTTTCAAAATTAGTTCATCTTTTCAGGTGGCTTTCAAAATTAGTTCATCTTTTCAGGTGGCTTTCAAAATTAGTCCATCTTTTCAGGTGGCTTTCAAATTAGTCACCTTTTCAGGTGGCTTTCAATATTGTACATCTTGGAAATTAGCTCTTGATTTTTGCTAGAGTTGAGTCAGTGTGGTGGTGGTTGCTGCAGTTGTCTGAGTGGTTTTTTTGTTTGTTTGTTTGTTTTTTTAATCTCATTTCACTATTATTCTTGCATTTTACACAAGTCTTTTTGCCCAAGGTATTAAGTGCTGTAATAAACATCTAAAAGCTCCAATCAACTGATTTAACAAGATTTTTTTTTCTTTTTATACCCAAGTACAATATATATCATAAGTACTGAAGAATGCAAAGAGTATTGGACAACCCAACATCACTTTTTCTTTTTTTTTTTTTTTTTTTATTAAGAACAAAATCAATCAGTAGTTTCAACTTTTTCTTTGCAATATTTTGTGTGTGATTTATGATAGCATGAAGCATGAGAAAAATAATGAAATAGCATCCAAATAGACAAAAATCATGCTCAAACATTTATTAGCTTAGTCAATATTCAACTGTATGTACACGTCTTCTTTCACCTATCTCTTTCTTCCACACAGCACGACACACGCACTACATGCACGCACGCACATCAACACATCACACCACACACACACACACACACACACACACACACACACACACACACACACACACACTGACTGACTGACTGAGCTTATCATGTGTCCACTTCAATCATCGTATTTACAAAATTCATTTTATGAGCTTTCAAAGCACTGGAATGAGACTGTAGCAAGATTATTGCATAATTCATAAGATATGAAAAATAGTACACACACACACACACACACACACACACACACACACACACACACACACACACACACACACACAAGACCCCACTGGACTGGATTTAACTGGGACCACAATTTAAAAAACTAAACAGATGATTTACACTACCAGTTTTGTTTATAATACTAGTATGACAAAAATATACAAAATGAGTAAGATTCTAGGGAGTTTTAATCATATGAATATATGACCAAAAAAATACAACTACAATAACATAAAAAATGAGAGAAAAATGGACTGGATTGAGCTGGGACTAAAGTCGACGACTATCAATACACAGATGAGTATTCCAAACAGCATAGACAGCATCTTTCTCAAAATGAAAATACAGCCCCCCCCCCCTCCCCTCCAAAGACAAAAGAAAGCAGTTGGGTTTAGACATGGTAATAGTGCCTTTAAAATACCCCACACCCTAGAATGGGAGAGGAATTGTGAATCCAAAGGAATATTATAGTAAATCACATAGAGCATTGTATGTAACAACCTATCCAACAAGCTATACTGATTCTGCATTTTTTATACATTGGTTTCCAGTGATCATATCCATGTAGTTTGTCGAGCATAAATTATATCACATAAGATTTGGGACAGCTGCTTCTGCTGTTATAACTTCTTTTTTTTTCTTTTTTTTAAATGACGACAGATAAACGGAACCACAATGATCTATTTTGCTCTTTAATTTCAACGATATACAGTTTTGGAGCAGTTTCGCCACTTTCTCAATGATTTTCGTTTAAACTGACTATGATTCATTTCAATACCTTAATATTAAACAACACATGTTCATTAAGATCAAAAAGAAATCGTTGTATCCACAACAACAACAAAAAGATTCCCTACACATGAAATGCATGTCCATTGTACTGAGTCCATCTACAAGAAAAATGCTTAGCTTATTTATTTGTCACCTAAATGACTATTCCAAGGCACCAAGAAAACATAGATCAGCAGCATTACCAGGTCTGTCTTACGATCGATCGATCAATCAATAAATCTTCAAAAGATGATCACTATAAAGCAAGCAGATGTAGAACCCCTGAACTGATGTCATGTTCTCATTCTTTCTCCAAGAAGTCCTGTTGAGAGGTAGCAGACACTGTACAGGAACTGGCATGTGTGTGTGTGTGTGTGGTGTGTGTGTGTGTGTGTGTGTGTGTGTGTGTGTGTTGTGTGTGTGTGTGTGTGTGTGTGTGTGTGTGTGTGTGTGTGTGTGTGTGTGTGTGTGTTGTGTGTGTGTGTGTGAATGTGTGTGTCCATGAGTGTGCATCACATAATATGCGTGTGGGTGGGTGGGTGTGGGGCGGGGGAGGGGGTAGGAAGGGAACAAAAACTGATGGAAGAGTCAACTCTGCTTTTATGCATTTAACTGCCTTTTTAACAGATCTACAATAAACAATTGCTTTTTTAAAATCTCACTGAGTCCATGCAATCAAAAACAAATGTTTGTACATTTCTGTTATTTGGACTGTAACAAACAAAAAAAAAAGGATTTCAAAGGGAGTTTTCCCATTACCAAAAAACAAAAAAAAAAAAAAGTGGATTTCACCAAAAACTGAAGTAATTCACAAAAAGATAGCACCTTTGATCTCGGGCAAATAAAATAAACAAAAAACAAAATCCACTAATTGTCATGGCTAGAGTAGAGAAAAGAATATGGTTGTCATCCGATGAAATTTTTCCTTTAAAAAATGTTTGGACCAAAGTAAGTTTTGGGGAAAACTAACAATAAAAAGGAACACAGCACTGTTTTGAGACAGACGAATAAATAGCATTCAAGAGACAATTCATTTGTCTAAAAAGAAAAAAAAAAAATTTTGGGGTGGGGGTGTGTGTAGAGGGAATTTGAATACTAGTTTACAGTACAAATCCTTTCTTTTCCCCTTTAACAATCTCTCCAATGTTCAAATCAAACCTGTGCAGTGATGTGAATTAGCAGCTCAAACAACGCTTCAGGAGCGAATATCAAAACTACAAAAGTTGGACTATGGCACTAAAAACACTGTTCACTATCAGATGCTGTGTAGGCCCTTCTTACCAAAATTATGTGCACACACAAAAAGTAGTATCAGAAGAGTAGTGACCGCTGATGTAGGCATAAAAATACATGTTTCATAGTAAGAAAAACTCAAAGGGGGGTGAGGGTGGAGAGAATGTGTGATTTTAACGCTTAAAATTAAAGTTGCAGTAATGTTTTTGAACAATAGGAAAACGTGAAAATGACATAATTCACTCTTGGAATGATTCTAGAACCAATTATGTAACAATTAAAGGTCATGGAGAGAAAAGAGTTCTTTTGAAACAAACTTGAAATAACAAATAGGAAATCATCTATTTCAACAAGACTTGGCCTGACATAGGAGAACAATCAGTTGCCAACAAATTGTTGATGAAAAACAAACGTCAAAAGACATGGCAACTCATGGATAGATAGATGGAATCTAATGGATATCAACTCACTAGGTTAATTCCCTTTGCTTAAACAACAAAGCCTATTACCCAAATCTGAACACAGCAGGACAAAAGCTCTGTTCATGATTTCATTGATAAATTAATTACGTGTCATTCCGATCAGTCAACAGTTTGTTTCTTTCAGTTTGATCTTTTCTTTTTAATCATTATCATTTTTCCATAAAATTGTTGTTTTTTTCTTGTTGCTCATCTATATTTAAACTTCTGATACCACAAAGTATTATCTCCCTTGCGCTATAGTATTATTTCCACAAAATAGTATTTTTTCTTGCTTCCTTGTTCAAACTTCTGATACCACAAAGGGTTACCTCCTTTGCACTGTAGTATTATTTCCACAAAATAGTTGTGTGTTTTGTCTTCTTGCTTATCCATGTTCAAACTTCTGATACCACAAAGTATTCTCTCCCTTGCACTGTAGTATCATTTCCACAAAAAATTGTGTGTTTGTCTTCTTGCTATCCATGTTCAAACTTGATACCACATAGTATTATCTCCTTGGCTATAGCATTATTTCCACAAAATATTGTGGCTTTTTTCCTTGTTGCTTATCATGTTCAAACTTCTGATACCACATAGTATTATCTCCCTTGTGCTATAGCATTATTTCCACAAAATAATTGTGGGCTTTTTTCCTTGTTGCTTATCCATGTTCAAACTTCTGATACCACAGAGTATTATCTCCCTTGCGCTGTAGTATTATTTCCACAAAAATAGTTGTGTGTTTTGTCTTGTTGCTTATCCATGTTCAAAACTTCTGATACCGCAAAGTGTTATCTCCTTTGCACTAGGCTAAAGCATTGTCATTCAGGCAAAGATACCTATCTCCTATGACCAGGTTTTCAGATAGAATACTGAATATGCAATAGATAACGCAAAATATGTCTTTTACACATCATCAGCAATTTTTTTTTAATGCACACATAAATGATAAGACATACAGCAGAGTAGTACAAATTTCATCCAACAACAAAAAAAATTCTCAGCCCTTATGGCAGATTGTCACACAAACTGGATTCACATGTCAAAAATAACAAGTGGTGGCTATTTATATATCTCTGACTGGCCTTAAAAACATGATGAAATAAATTAACTTTCCAGTTTTTCTGGTCTTCCCAGTGTTACAGTAGGGAAAATTCTTACAGGTTATACCTATACAGGCTGCATAGGCCGTTTGCGCACATGTTAAATCCTGTTCCGCTTTTTATAAGAGTTGGCCATTGTGTGCCGATGTGGACAGATGACAAGATTATCACAACTGCATGCAAACAGGGACTGGATGTAAAAAGCACATGAGCGCTTATTCAAATTATCCTCTATATATAAGAATAAATAAATAAATCTTCCAGAAAAAGGCTACTTAAAAATAAATTACCAACTGCATAGCCAATGGGATATAAAGCATCATGATATGCACACTAATAATTATTATCTTTGTTTTGCACACCCGCTAAACATTGACATAGAAACAGAATCCTTATCATGTGCATACTTCCTCCAGCATTTTTCATCTTTGGAAGATACGGTAATTTATACAGAACAAATCCCAAACAAGTTTCATTAACAAAAGGTCCAGTACTGTGTGTTGCTTGTAAACTCTAACATACCACATGTTACGTTCTAATTCCACCTGTGCTCACAAAAAAAAAGATAAAAAAAAGAAAATAATATATTAAACTGGCTTCAGCAGCAAACGAGGTATATATTATGTCAGCATTCTTTGTCCACATTTCAACCTTCATATTTGAATGTCAAAAGTATTTTTTCTAATCAAAAATAAGAGACTGGGTGGAGGGGGGAGGGGAATAAAACATTTTGGAAGACCAAATAATCACAGAAGAAAAAAATTAGCATTATACAAAAATATATACCTTGATGAGCATCTCCCTATATTGCTTTGAAGTTCATTTTTCACTGTAAACTGCATTAGAAACCATTAAGTCAAAATATCAGTCTTTTCATCAAAAGTCACCCAGGCACAAAAAAAAACAACACACACACACAAAAACTTTAATACCTATAACAATCATGGAAAACTAGTTTAAAAGAAGCAGGCCTTGGAATTATTTGGAATTTTGAACTGATTATGGCAGTGTACAACTAAAAAAAACAACAAAAAAAACAAAAAAAAAACACCCTTTTTTCATCATAATTATTGTAGTTTGCCAATAAATCCATCCTTTTTTTTTTTTTTAAATCATGCAACATATTTTTTTTTATAATTCAAATCAAGAATGAAAATCACTACAGTCTTTAAGTATGGAACTGCTCACACACACACAAAAAAAAACTGAACAAAAATTCCAGGATAGTAGGCAATAAAACTGATAAACCAAAACACAGAATCTTTTATTATGGCTGCACCTTAGTTTATGCCCACACCAAATAGGGATTAACCACCAAAAAACAAAAAAAAATAAAAAAAATCACAGCATCAGCAGAGACAAGTTCCCCCCCCCCCCCCCCCCCCCCCCCACTGAAGAAGTACCCCCAGTCAGTCAGCTGGAATGTTGATCATCATCACAGTAGTCAGTATTTACACATAAAGCCACACTCTCCCTGTCCAGAAGCTTCTTCACAAGCATAATACGACATGGACTGTGTTTTTTTCTAAAGACACACATTTACCCCCTTCCTCCCTCCCCCCGAAAAAAAATCCAAACATTTTTACAAAAAAACAAACCCCACTCCTTCTCTCCCACTCCCCCCCCCCCCCCCCCCCCATCAGATATGAGTCGCTTTGATATATCACACACACTTTTTTACCATTATGCAATAGATGTGAAAAAACGAGGAAATACTGTCAATGGATGATGAAATTTCTTTAATTTTTTATAGAATAGAATGAGGAAATACGATCAATGGTCAATGAAATTTCTTCGATATTTATAGAATAGAACGAGGAAATACTATCAATGGTTGATGAAATTTATTGATATTTATAGAATAGAACGAGGAAATACTATCAATGGTTGATGAAATTTATTTGATATTTATAGAATTGCTTTTTTTTCTTTTAGTTAAAGGTCTTTCATGATCTAGTCATTGAAATACATTCACAAGAAACCAAACCCCACCCCTTCACCCAATCTCTTTCTCTTTGTTTTCAAATTTAATTCATTCATACCTCTCTCTCTCTCTCTCTCTCTCCTCTCTCTCTCTCTCTCTCTCCTCTCTCTCTCTCTCTCTCTCTCTCTCTCTCTCTCTCTCTCAGAAATGAGAATTCTATCAAATCAAACAGCCAAACATTTTTCAATCAAATCAATATATAATACACAGTTAAACTTCACTCTCTAAGTTATAATGCAAGTTTCTTTAGTCTTAAAAAACATGTGCACTTTCAATTTTCATTTTAAATTTTTTTAACTGCATAAATCTGATCTTTCGAAACAGAGGACAAGTGAAAACTTTCCTCCAAAACAAAAAATTCATGATGACTGTTCAGAAAGAAAAACATGGCCAGACACCAGTACCTACATTCGCTCAGTCGACATGTACTCTTATAGACATACACCTACATACACATTTCATTCCTTTGGACATATCTTTCCACACACAAAGCCAACACTTTTCCACACACACATCACCACAGTCCGTAAATGCTCACATCAAGTACAACAACTTGTCTCTATCCAATGATTGATATATCACAAAAAAATGTCACTGGTCGAAAGACGTTGCAGACTTATTATATTTCCAACAGTTTTTTGTTGTTGTTGTTGTTGCTGTTTTGCAGATGTGTGTAAGCATGACTAGATCTATCTGCAGCAGCAGGCCCCGCCGAACATTTCTTGTGAAGCGTAGGTCATGTAGAGGAAGCCATCGGGGTCTTTCTCGTCCCGGTACACCTCAGCAATGGTGGCCGACATGGAGGATAAGGATTTGTTGTTGATCAGGAGGTACACTGACTGGTTGGAGCTGAGAGACATCGCGTTCCTGCACACACACACAAACGCACACACACGTGCACGCACGCACACACACACGTACGCACGCACGCACACACACACACACACACACACACACACACACACACATGTCAATTATAAATTTTGTCTCATTCCTGAAATTCTTTTTTGTTAACCCTTTTAAAAGGTTTTCTTCTTCTACTACTACTACTACTGCTGCTCTTTGTCCAACACTCAGACAGCAATCATTGTTGTCTGTTAAAATGATACGAACGAAAATGCATTGCGCTGCTGTTAAAAGTCTGCCTGACAAAATCAGTCCCAGCGCATCCAACTTCAGTGTGCAACAGTGCAAGCGAACTGTTATCTATTACACATCAGTTAAGCTCTCAATTCATGATCTCATGTGAATCAATCGATCCACGTAAATAACAACAATATCATGCAAGCTTTCGTGATCTGGTATGGATCTATATATATGATCCACGTCAATAACAATATCATGAAAGCTTTCAGTTTCACTTCATGATCCGTTGTGGATAGATGATCTATGATCCACATATAAGAGTAGTATGCAAGCTTTCAATTCATGATCCCATGTGGATCCATCTATCTACGATCCATGTACGATCCATTACATTTTTTTACAATATCATGGAAGCTTTCAATTCATGGTCCAGTGTAGACAGATATCATTATCTATGATTCTTGTAAATAACAATATCATGTTTATGACAGATTAAGATAACCTTGACAGCAAGATAAGATGTTCAGCTTCCCATCATGCGGTTATTGTGATATGGCCTTGGATACAAGGTATAAACATGTTGTTTGTATGAAACTTACACAAACGCAAAAACATGCTTATCATGTATACCACTCTCTCTCTCTCTCTCTCTCTCTCTCTCTCTCTCTCTCTCTCTCTCTCTCTCTCTCTCTCTTAATGCAAAATGTAAAAATTAGCACAATTAGCACTCACTCACATGTATGCAACACACCACACACACACACACACACACACACACACACACACACACACACACACACACACACACACACACACACACATACACATACATACACACAAACATACACTCTTTGTTTATTCCTACTGCATCGTGGTCAAGGTGTTTTGAATCTCTCTCTCTCTCTCTCTCTCTCTCTCTCTCTCTCTCTCTCTCTCTCTCTCTCTCTCTCTCTCTCTCTCTCTCTCTCTATCTATCTATCTATACTATCTATCTATTGATATTCCCCTCTGTTATTAATATTCACCTGTATTGTGGCCCAAGGCCAAAGTGCAATTAAAATGTTCAGTTTGTTCTCCTCCTCTCTCTCTCTCTCTCTCTCTCTCTCTCTCTCTCTCTCTCTCTCTCTCTCTCTCCCTCTCTCTCTACCTCTCTCTCTACCTCTCTCTCTCTACCTCTCTCTAGTATTAGGACAGGATGTGAAAATAAGCATGTTATGCTTAAAGTATTAATTACTCTCTGAAAATAAAATCCATTCATCTCAAATCTCTGATTTTCATTTTTTTTTTACCTGAATAAGCTTGATACTGAAAAGATACATATTTTAAAATTGTGTGTATTACTGGTCAATACAACTGATGGCAATGCACTGTAAGCAAGCAACTGCTCACATGTATACATGACATGTACATGTACACCATCTACAGAGTTGTCCAACTGAAATCTTGAGAGCTTGGTCAACAACACAGGTCAAGAAAATGAAGAAGATGGAGAGAGTGAGAGAGAGAGAGAGAGAGAGAGAGAGAGAGAGAGAGAGAGAGAGAGAGAGAGAGAGAGAGAGAGAGAGAGAGAGAGAGAGAGAGAGAGAGAGAAGGCAAGGCAAGGCAAGGCAAGGCAAGGCAAGGCAAGGCAAGGCAAATTCTTTTATTCAAGGATAACAGATGAGCACTCATGTGCTTTTTTACATCCAGTCCCTGCCCTTTTCAGGGATAACATCAAGATAAGAGAGAGAGAGAGAGAGAGAGAGAGAGGAGAGAGAGAGAGAGAGAGAGAGAGAGAGAGAGAGAGAGAGAGAGAGAGACAGAGAAGGAAAGAGAGACAGAGACAGACATAGAGAAAGAGAGAAAACTAAATTCACCAAAAAGCAAATAAAAGACCCACTTTTAATGTAAAGTTAAACCTAAACCGCAATGACAAGAGACATCACACTGTTTTCCCCACCCCTCACCCTATGAAATAAGTATATGATTATGCATGTATCAAGTCATGTGATATCCCCCTGGCCCTAAACCAGGCTGAGACAAATCATTAGCATTTGATATCAGTGACCACAAAACATGTGCACATAGATCTATCAGTATCTCTCTCTCTCTCTCTCTCTCTCTCTCTCTCTCTCTCTCTCTCTCTCTCTCCACACACCTCTGACGTCATAAACGCATGGCACCCATATGATCTGCCATTTTGACACACACACACACTGTGACACACACACAAAAAGAAAGAAAAAAAACAAAAGTGGGCAGAGACCGCAAGCTTACAGAATATGATCTGACCTGGGATGGTGCCACAAAGACTAAATCCTGAATATAATATAAAATAAGGCCAGTGACCTGAGGAAAATTCATCATGATACCATTGTCTCATTATCACTTGACGACACTCATTGTTGTCTGATAATGACTCACGCACACACACACACACAGAGTCACACACACACACACAGTGATACACACACACTCAAGAGTCACACACACACAGTCACACACACACACACACACACACACACACACACACACACACACACACACACACACACACATACACACACACAGAGCTTCCTTGACACAAACAGCTGATCAATGTCAAACCACCATGTACACTGATAGTGATAGCGATACAATGATAGATTTTTACAAACAGAGTGCATGACCGCACCTTATCATATTGTTGTACATAGCATTGTCAGGTGTTCCAAAAAAAAATGTAAAAAATAAAAATGTTAAATGACAAAAACACATTTTGGCAGACAAACAAACAGAAATGAGCAAAGAGAACAACAGCCACACAAGTACTAGTAGAAGAACAGACTGACTGACAGACAGACAGACAGACAGATCTGCAAGCAAACAGAAATTATGCCAAACACATTCTCATGCATGTACGCACGCATGCACACACCACACACAACCCCACACACACACAAACACCACAACCACCACGCACGCACACACACACACACACCACACGCAACAACGCACACACACGACACACAGAGATATATTCTACAGAAACAACTGAGACACACACACAGAGAAAGAAAGAGGAAGACGTTAATGATTTATAATCAAGACAGCGATAGACACACACAAAAAAAGGAGATAAAAGGGCAGACAAACAGATAAAGGGGACCTCTAGGGTGCAACCTGGAGAAGAGACCTCCTACAACACTGTCTGTCTGTCTATCTATCTTATCTATCCCATAGTCTGGCAACCGACCGTGGGGGCACCCCTGAAGACTTGACAACCAGTTCCCTCCATTCCTCTCTCTGCTCTTCCTTCCTCAGCGTTTTGTTGAGTTCTACTCTAGGCCTGTCCATTCGCTGATGTTGTCCTCCCATCTCTTCCTTGGTCTGCCTCTTTTTCTTCCTCCTTGGACAGTGCCTTGCAGTATTGCCTTTGCAATTCCTTTTGATCTTGTTACATCCCCATACCATTAAAGTTTAAGCTTTTTTTAATATTCTTTTATATGGAGTATTTATACAATGGAATAAGCTCTCATGTGCTTTTTTAATCCAGTCCCCATGTGTATGCAGTTTTGTAACTCTTGTCATCTGTTACTACCGACAGACAATGGCCTACTCTTATGAAAAGTGGAACAGGGTTTAACATGTGCTTAAGATGTTCTTTACGATTGTAAGGTTTTCACAACACTCAGAATATAGATCTACTAATACTATCTCAAGCCAAGGACCTGCATACACATGCAGACCTGTGGTAGCCAGAATAAATCATAGAACAAACAGAAACCACACATGTAGACTACACAGTGGCCTACACACACACACACATTTGTAAAGAAATCAATACAGTTAGATCTCTCGCTGGCAGACAGATTTCGCAATCATTATATTATCATTCTGATTCTTTTATACATACATGTATGTATGTTCTGTGTTTTAGCCTGTTAGCGATTATTTTTCCATCATGTATACTTACAATACTATGCTGTTGGGTGTTCCCCAGCTTTACAACAGGGAGAACAGAATAGAATAGGCCTACACACTGTCACACTCATCACAATTCTGTGAAGCATCATGAAAAACACACACACCCACGTGCGTGCACACAGGAGAGAGAGAGAGGAGGGGGGGGGGCAGAGAGGGGGGGGGGGGGGGGGGGGGGGGGAGGGGGGAGGGAGAGAAAGAGACTCAGAGACAGACAGATGGACTGACAGGACAAGACAGAGACACAGACAGAGACTGAGAGAGACACACAGAATGACAAGACAGACAGACAGACATAGACACATGAGATAGAGAGACAGACAGACAAGACAGACAAAAACACAGACAGAGAAACACAGAATGACAAGACAAGACAGACACAGAGACACAGACAGACAAGGTAGATACACAGACAGACACGACAGACAGACAAGACAAACACAGAGAGATTACGATGTACATCAACTTGAGGTCAGCTGGCTGGCTGCACTGTCAGCATGTTTTCAGTCATTCAGCAGGGCTCTACAAGAAACCATACCACTCCAAAATTAAACTAACACCAAGACACCCTATGCATGAATTTGCTGATCTCACCTAGGCCTTTGACCCGATGATAACGTCAGCATCGCGGGACCGTCTGTACACGACTGTCTCCTTTGATAGCCAACAGGCTGAACTTCTCAGTTCTTCTCTCA
>CM060324.1:36250176-36252676 GCA_030674155.1 Stramonita haemastoma
TAACCTACATCATATGAACCCACACTTAAATGTGTGATAATACATGTGTGTGTGTATATTTTGTACATTTTGCATTACTTGTTGTAAATTAACAGAGAAGCATAATTTGGAAACAATAAGGTACCCCCCCCCCCCCCCCCCCTCTGTTGACCCACTTTCTGGAGACTATATATATTTATTTATTTATTTATTTATTTATTATTCTTTTATATTGAGGATATCGGAATAAGCACCCATGTGCTTTTTTTTTACATCCAGTCCCCATGTGTATGCAGTTTTGTAAATCTTGTCATCTGTTCCCACTGGCACACAATGGCCTACTCTTACGAAATGTGGAACAGGACTTAACGTGTGCGAAAGATGTTCTGCGTGCTTTTGAACACGGGCCTTGGTTTATACTATTATAGTCTCGTGTGTGTGTGTTGTGTGTTGTGTGTGTGTGTGTGTGTGTGTGTGTGTGTGTGTGTGTGTGTGTGTGTGTGTAATTTTGTTATCTGAACAATATTTCTGGTTCACCAGGTTGCCATCTAATATGTCATTACAGCCAACAGAGAGACAGACCAAATTAACACTGATTATATTTCTGAACATCCCTTACTCTTTTACTTTAGTCTTTATGATTATTCCATTCCCTTGATAAACATCTGTCGGTCTGTCTTAGTGTCCGTCTGTCTGTATCTCACACACACACACACATGCACATACGCAAATATGCACGCATGCAATGATGCATGCATGCACACACATGCACACAACACAAACACACAATACCACACAGAGTTCTAACTAAACAAACACACATGTGTTCTTCTCTCTCTCTCTCTCTCTCTCTCTCTCTCTCTCTCTCTCTCTCTCTCTCTCTCTCTCTCTCTCTCTCTCGCTTATTCATCCCCCCGGCCTCCCTCTCCCTAAGTTCCTGTGTTGACTTGCAAGCAAATATGTAGCAATGTATAAATTGTGCCTGATTATTTCATTTTTTTAATTTAATTTATCCTTCAGTGATATGAAGGAGAAGCCACACACCATCTTTCACAGCAATCTCTTCATCAAACACTCAGACCTGTAGCAACTACTGTTGTCTGCCATGTGAACAAAAATGCGTCACACTACTGTTAAGTGCCTGTCGAGTCAAGCCTAGAGTGTCTCACTTTGGTGTGAGAGAGAATTGTTATCTTTAACTTAAGTCTTTCTAGAAAACAAGCAGGAGAATGGACCAAGAAGACAGAAAATAGACAAGAAGGAGGCACCGGCAGGAAGAAAAAAAGTCCTGAACAAGGCAAAAACAAGAAGAGGGATAAGAAAGCGGGAATTCCTGGCACAGAATTTCCAGAAGGTGGGGATGCTATTTATACTGACAGTGACAGGCCCATGGCATCCCCACAGGGCTTCACAGCAATCTATTAGTATTTTAAACACTATTATAAAATTCTATACTTACAGGAATTTTTGTCGGGAACTTTTTCCTGATTCCTTCTACCTCATCTTTCCGGCAAGCTGTAGAAAAAGAAAAACATATCAAGTACAGAAAACACTAAGTAAATTATAGTAATACTTTTAACTGGCTCAGTCAACATGAACTTGTAATTATTGCAAGTTCTGGGGCAACAACACAGATTTTCTACTGCTAACAATATTCAAACCTGTGTATTAAATTACAATCATGTTGAAGTTGGAAAATTATATAATTTACAGTGCTCAGTACACACATAAGTGACAAACATGTCTATAGACATACATACATGTATACAATTACAAGCGCTTTGATTTGTTTTTGCAAGATATAACGCTATATAAATTCCATTTATTTATTATTATTAATTAAATGTTCAACTACATTAGGATTATGTGCATGCATACAACATGATATCTAGAGTCTAACTTAAGTAACTTTAAGTTAAATTACGAGATGGTGTGAGGGCATGATTATTTTTAGAATTAAAAAGACTGGGTTTTGACAAAATGACAATTAGGGAAACACAGATGTATATTTGATGAGATGGTTATTCAACACAGAAACTGGTGATAGACACACACACAAAAGAACACTGAAGAATATTTCAGGATACTGGTTATCTCATGAATGAATGTGTGTGTGGGTATACATGTATCATTGTATGTATAGTAAACATGTGATGTACATGTGTGTGTGTGTGTTGTGTGTGTGTGTGTGTGGGGTGTGTGTGTGTGTGTGTGTGAGTGTGTGAGTGAGTGTGTGTGTGTGTGTGTGTGTGTGTGTGTGTGTGTGTGTGTGTGTGTGTGTGTGTGTGTGTGTGTGTGTGCATGTGTGCAAACTGTGTCTGTCTGTCTCTATCTGTGTACATGCACATGTATGCAAACACAGACTACATACAGTATTGTATGTAGCATAAAAACCCTGTATCAAAGGGATGGTGGCATCAGTTTCTTACTTTCTACCTTAACTTTGTGTGTCACCCCTGGCTGATGTGACTATGTTAATTGTTATGCACTTGGCTGTCACCAGTGTCACAGCTGTCACACT
>CM060324.1:36257676-36302676 GCA_030674155.1 Stramonita haemastoma
CTCTCTCTCTCTCTGGGGGTGGGGGGGGGGGGGGGGGTGAAGCTACAGGGTAATAATTTCTTCTTTGTTGTCCACACCACGCAACAAGGAAACACCACGCCCCCACTCTGTATGCTTGAATAGTAGTAGAACGAGAGGCGGATATAATTAGGCCATCTTTCTTTCAGTTACTTGAGAATGTTTTCTGAATGACTGACTGCACACTGTGTCGTGTGGCTGCACTAGTGGGGGAAACTTGATTATTAGATTTTGACTTATGAATAGAAACTTCACACACACACACCACACCACACACACACACACACACACACACACACACACACACACACAACACCACACGCATGCACGCACGCACGCACCACACACACAACACACACACACACCTACACACACGCACGCACGCACGCACAGCACGCAACACACACACGCACCACACACACACCACACACACACACACACACACACACACACACACAACACACACACACACACACACACACACACGTGTCACTAGTAGCCTACTAAGAGAAAAAAAAAATACCGATCACAAACTACAAATACAATAGGTCGCGCAAAAACAAAACAAAAACAAAAAAAACCCCAACCAACCAACAAGCACAACCAAAAAAAAATCTCCAACTGGACTAAAATGGGTTTTCCCCTCCCAACCCCGCAGAATTGAATACTTTACTAAGGAGGGGAAAATAGCCTAGGCCCAGTGATTACAGCTTTGCGGTCACTATTTGACCACTCACACCCAGGTTCGAGCCTCTAACGGGACTCCCGTTTAAGAGGATTTTCCTTCAGGAGTTATAAACATCAGCACTGACTCCACTCCCCGAAAGTCTTTCGGATGAGACTGTAAACCAAGACCCACAGTGTGCGACCCGCTCGCAGAACATCTTGTGCACAGGTTAAAACCTGTTCTGCTTTTTTGGAAGAGTAGGCTATTCGTCCTGGTAAGAACGGATGACAAAAAATATATCATACCCCCCCCCCCCCCCCCCCTCCCCTTCCTCCATCATGCACACTAGTGTTGTGTTTAGACATCATGCTCGAAGTTGGAATGTGGATACTTGAATCAACGGCAAAAACAGTCGCAAGCGCAAAAAAAAAGTCATCATTGGTAAACCTCGATCTGGCCAAGATACGGGGAAAAAAAACAAACACAAACACACCCCCAAACCCCACAAAAGACAAACTACTGAATGTCAATGTCCCCCTCCCCCCTCCCGCTTGTATATAGATCTTTCAATGTATTTCGTGTTTTTTCTTTCTTTCCTTCCTTTCTTCTTTCTTTCTTTCTTTCTTTCTGAGCGTTTAAGTATGAAATAATTATTTTATCAGAACTGTAATACTTCTTGGACACAAAAGACATCAGTCTGACTTTTTTTTCGGAAATTATTTTTTGGGTGTATATAATTTTGAAATGAAAAGCTTAGAAACACTTGTAAAGCATCCTAACCCCAAAGCGGCAAAATGAATCATCACAAAAAGTATACCTAAACAAAACAACCTTCCTTTGGGGTCAGATTTTGGGACAGTGACCTTTCAAAACTGTTTTCAAGTTTTCATGTCATCAAAAAATCACAGGTACCTGGTACCCGTATTTCGTCTTCCGAAAGCAAAGTCCACAGTCCAAATTAATGACATAGATACGTTACAGATTAGCAGTGCCTGGTATAACACCATTGTACTATTGTTCCCAACACGAACAAACATCATAGTGAGATCAATCGTAAATATACTGTCTTCATTTTCAACTTAATCAACATACAATGTCCAAGGTCTCTGACTTTTAATTAATTAACAAGAACGGTGACTTCTCCTGCGGATAAACTAATTGCGCGTTTGTGGATCAGATTGAAGCTGGGGCATTAATTTTCGACGCTAGCCTAATCATCGCTACTGACGTCAACTTCATGCGTGTGTGTGCGTGGTTGATCAACTGAACTGGTAAACAAGCCGATTGATTACTCTTGCCAATAATTCGATGTGACTTGAACTATATATCCAAGCAATCCCCCCCCCCCCCCCCCCCCCCCCCTCCCCCTCCCCTTTTTAGTCTACAGAATCTTCACAATGATGAAGGAGGTAGAGAAGGGAAAGAAGGAAAAGGCTTTTCTGTCTTCTCATTTTCACGAGCATTGATTTTCATTTTGTGTTCGGTGCCCATGAGCTACGCACGTTAGGCTAGCCTATACCAGGTTTGTTTTGATGGGTGGCGAAGACCAAGAGAGGTAAGATTTTGAACCTTGTTCATCGTTAGTTGATACTAGGGTATCAGTTTTGGAGAGGTGTGGTGTATCAGGTTTTTCTGTTTTTATTTTTTTTAAAAGAGTAACCTTGTTTTTATGTTGCCATGTCATAACGACAATTTTTCACTTTACTTTTTATTTAAGTTTTTGATCTCCATCTGGTGATAAGCCTGTTATTTTTTCTGCCTTTTATTTTATCTGTGTGTGTGTGTGTGTGGTGTGTGGTGTGTGTGTGTGTGTGTGTGTTGTGTGTGTGTAAGTGTGTGTGTGTGTGTGTGTGTGTGTGTGGCGCGCGCGCGCGGGCATGCGTGTGTGTCTGTTATGAGTTTTGAAGATCACTTGTGTGAAAGTTGGTAGTAATTTGTTTCTGTTGTTTTGAAGTTATTTTATATAAAAAATAATTTTATATATGTATGTATAGCGGCGTGCGTTGTGCATGCGTGAGTGTACATGCGCGCACACGTGTCTGTGTGTGTGTGCATGCGCACACGTGTGTATTTGTGCATACTGTTGTGTGTCATGTGTTTGAGTGTGTGTGCATGCACGCACACGAGTGAGTGAGTGAGTGATGTGTGTGTGGTGTGTGTGTGTGTGTGTGTGTGTGGTGTGTGTGTGGTGTGTGTGTTGGAGTGTGTGTAGTAGTAGTAGTAGTAGTGGTAGTAGTAGTTGTAGTAGTAGTAGTAGTAGTAGTAGTAGATAGTAGTAACGGAGTCATAGTAGTAGTCGTAGTAAGTAGCAGTAGTAGGCATCTGTCAGTCTTGAAGACTGGAGTTTCGCACTAGGCTCTAGAGCTCAAAGCGTGGGTAAGTATGGAGGCAAACTGTTACCCATGCAGTAGACCCCCCCCCCCCCTCTCCACGTCTCTGGAATAGTCACTGGGGCCTACAGCCCCGAACCACCACGGGGACTCCAACTTCCCGATTTTCCTTGGGGATGGTGACTAAACAGGGCACCTGTGCATGCTTGTTTGTGCTGGATGTGTGTGTGTGTGTGGCGTGTGTTGTGAGTGTGTGTGTGAGTGTGTGTGGTTGTGTGTGGTGTGTGTGTGTGTGTGTGTTGTGTGTGTGTGCGTGCGTGCGCGCAGACATAGCTAGCTGGTATCGCTAAAGACTGAGGTACAGTTGTATAGTTCTTTACCGGCCAGTTTCGATTTCTAGTAGTTTGTCCTTTTCTGCTTTCATTCCCGTATTAAACTCAAAAAGTTCCCCATCCGAAGATATGCTGAGAACATCTGTGAGGAACAACAAAAACGACTTCTTTGTGGGTGCTTGCACCCACACCAGCTTGTCCCAAATGGCTATTTTGCCATGAAGACGTAAAACTCGCACTTTTCCCATCAAGAGAAAATTTTGCGCAGTCTTAGGGGTGTTATCATCATTAATTTAGTCACTAATGGGGGCGGGATAACTAAGCAGTTAGATCTTCAAGTTCGCGAGCTGACGGCCCGGGTTCGAGCCACAACCGAGGCACCCGTTCGAGGGGATTTTTCCCTTGGAGCAAGCATCAGTGCCGACTCCACTCCCAGAATGTCCTTCTGATGAGTCTATAAACTGAGGCCCTGTGTGCGAACGCACCTATACCACCATGCACAAACGTAATATAGGCTACAAACCCGTTCCCGCTTTCGGAAGAAAAGGACCCCCATCACTATTGAAGGTAAAGGTACAGGTGTCCCATAACCTGTGTGATCGTGGGGGAGCGAGGCGTCAGAGACCTCAGCTTCTCTAGGGGCCAGCATGTTGAGGGCGGCACCCATCTCCTCTCCCTCGCTGCTTTACCTTCCCTGACCCTAAAGAGGGCAGGTACCCATTGACAGCTGGGTGAACTGAGGGAACAGTACTGTAGCCAAAGCGTGCAAACGGTCACTCATCCAATTGGCATCCACACTCGATGCTGCATAACCTTGGCTGGGGGAAAGCGAGCGCTCTGTCCACCCAGTTATTAACTATTGCCAAGGCAAAATCTCCCAACTGGTGGACCACAGAGTTCAGGTTGTTTTTTCTGTCTCAGAGATGAAGCGATACTATTTAGTGATGACACCAGTGTGTATGTGTTTTTGTTCTGACAATGTCTACCACCATACTATCTCCCCCTCTTGACAGTCCCTAAATCGGAAATCTCCGCTGGGACGTTAATCTAATCACAACAACAATCCCCCTCTTGGTCAGAGTGGCTAAAAACATCATTGGATAGGCGTGAATTCCTGATCTCTGGTTCAATTCCGTCTAAATGGTTGGCTACAAATGCCCTGCTAGCACACACAAACCACACACATAATCATGCATATGAATACAAGCACACATGCTCAAAATCTCTCTCCATCCTAACCCCTCTTCCCATCTACACACACACACACACACACACACACACACACACACACACACACACACACACACACACACACACACACAGAGACCACAACCAAGTCCAAAAAAAAAAGCGAAACAAGTTTTATTTTCTTGAAAATGCAACCTGAACAACTTCTATACGATGATGTGTCTGACTAGCTGTCAAACAAGAAGTATAATATATATTTATATATGTACGGTACTGCTTACTCAATAAATAACAACAAGTCATACTGCACTGCACTGCTCACCTCCTCTGCATACAGCACGAATGGCAAGCATACCAGGAGGACATCCCTTTAATCCAGCAAAATACATTTTCAGTAGCGTTCCACACAACTCTCCTACCTACCCTTCCCCTGGACAGTGTATTCAAAAGCAAACACCTGAACCATCGGTCTGTTCAGCTGATGACATGACTTTTCATGCACATTATTCAGTTCCAGTGACATCTGCCTTAAAAAAAAAAAAAATGTACTCTCTAACTTTCCAAAAAGGCAAATTCTGTCTTTCTTTTTGACAACATTCTACCTTTTTTTCTTCTCCTACTTGTGGTTATGTTTGTACTCTAACTTTCCAAAGAGGCAAATTCTGTTTTTGTTTTGATAACATTCTGCTGTTTTTCTTCTCCTACTTGTGGTTATATTATTAACATTCCAGTTTCATATCCGATTTGGAGACTGATTTGATCTGATTGAAATAATGCACTCATTTCCTATTTTTATTCTGAAGTCTAAGTGTTATCAACTTGGATTATCATGCCCTAGGATTTAAAAAAAAAAGAAAAGAAAAATGCATGCTGGATTAAAATTTGCGAATGGTGATAAAATCATATCAACAAGAGAAGATTTATTTGGAGTACAGAAACAAAAAAGGGGTTGAAGGTTAAAGGTAAAGGTACAGGAAGTGCATGAACATGAACATGAACACTATTTCTGATGCAGAAACAAGTATCATCATGGTATTTAAAAAAAATCCCAAACAAACTACTGTCATAGAGGCAGTGGGACTTGATGGATTACTTAATTAACATGATGAACACTGCTGTAGGATACTGTATATCAGCCACGTGGGGAGTGCATGATGCAAAGATACAGCCACAGTATGGAGATGAATGTACATTGTGCTACATAACAAACCTACCTATTCACAAATATCCTACAAAAATACAGCTGCTCTGACAGTGTGCAGAACAGGATCGTGATCTTATTCAACACTGAAAAAAAAAAAAAAAAAAAAAAAAAAATCGGACAAAAAAAACCACATTGGTTTTACTCCAACTTGTATATCCACAAACCAGAGGTAAAACTGTACATTTATAGGGATTATTAGCTTTCTTTCGATAAATTACATTACCCCCCCAAAAAACAAGAAGGCATTTCTGTGTTTTAATTCTTGCCATCCCTGTCTCTTACTCATTCTGTTATAATGACAAAGATCAAGCCCATGAAAAAAAAAGTTTCATTAACAGTAAAAGAATAATCATATGAATGGCGTAAAATCAATTTAAAAGAATCTAAACTTCACAGAATACATCTGAGACAGACTGAGTGGGAAAAAAAAAAACTTTTTAAAAGAAGCCAAAAAAAGACAACAACATAAAAAAATATTGACATGAATGTAGATGGAATCCACATAAAATGAAAAAAATCTTTGTAAAATTACTTTTTTAAGAAAAAAAGGTGTAATTCATAAACAGCATAGTTTTAAAATCTTATATACATAACACACCTTTGAACAAAAAAATACAAACCAACAACAACAATACTGGGAGCAAGAATGGAGGCTAAAACAAACAAAAAAAAGGAAGAACAAAATTTTGTTTACAGATGTACTTCTCCGTGCATAATGAAAGACTCCAGAATCCGATACACTCCCCAAAAACGAATGTTTTACCGCCTTCATTTTCAGCACTCCAGAGACAACCTATGTTATACCATCTTCGATTTCACCACTCACACACCACCCCACACACCATCCCAAAACAAATGTTATACCATCTTTGATTTACCTTCATAACCCCACACCATCCCAAAACACGTTATACCATCTCGTTTACACCACTCCATGACACCATCCCAAAACGAATGTTATACCATCTTCGTTTCACCACTCCATGACACCATCCCAAAACGAATGTTATACCATCTTCAATTTCACCACTCCATACCCACACCCCATCCCAAAACGAATGTTATACCATCTTCGTTTCACCACTCCATAACACCATCCCAAAACGAATGTTATACCACTCTATCTGTTTTCACCACTCTCATAACACACCCATCCCAAACGAATGTTATAACCATCTTTGCACCACTCCAAACATACCCAACGAATGTATACACCATCTTATAGATCCACAATCCAAAATCTGAAACCACAACCACAATCCAATGTTGACTTTTACACTGTACACACCAAAACCCTTCATCCTAATCAAGGCTTTCCTGCACTCAGCAGACTAGTCACTGTGTTGAGTGTGGAGTCTTCAAATATGACACCGGTTTAATTCTTTTTTTTTTTTTTTTTTTTTTTGTTGTCATCCAACAAGGCAACACTCCTCACGTTTTCCGAACCGAGAGTTTCTCTACCTCGTGTAGCTTCTTATAAGCCTCCAATAATAATAATAATGATAATAATAATAAATACGAATAATAACAGCGATGATGATGATACTAATTATATGGAATTTTCTATAGCGCTGAATCCTGAAAAGCAAACAAAGCAATGATCGGTTTATTCCACTCTATATGTTCCATCTTTTTTTTTTTTTTTCTGTAAAAAAAGAAAGAAATGAAAAACCTGTCCTGTCTATATTTTCTAATATTCTCAGCTACATTTAGTGTGGAAGAAAGAACAAATCCGGACATAAACTTTGGATATCAAACTGATGATCTTTTCCCATCCAAGTGCACTTAATATGCAAGCAGCCTCCAATACAGTGTGAGTGAGTGAGTGAGTGAGTGAGTGAGTGAGTGAGTGAGAGTGTGTGTGTGTGTGTGTGTGTGTGTGTGTGTGTGTGTGTGTGTGCGCGCGTGCGCGTGTGTGCGTGCATGCGTGTGTGTGTGCGCGTGTACACGCAATTGAGTTTTTCCTCTTTTTTCAGGCTGCCCTTCATGAGAAGAAAGCATTCAGTAGTTCAGCTGAGGGCGGAATTGGAAACTGGGACCTGTCACAGCCTAGAAGAGTGAGTTAACTTTTTAAAGCACCAAACCACAGTAGCTGTAGAAAAAAAAAAAAAATCCCAAGATATGGTCAGAAAACCCAGAACTGTTCTTCCACACTGAAAGTAAGTAGCACTCATACATACAACAAAAAAAATTGTTGTGACACAATCTAGTGTTGAGAACTGTTCTGTCATCAATAATGAATGATAAAGTGTGATATAGACTGCGTCAGGTTCTAATATATCATCATGAATATATAAACATCATGGGAACAAAATAATAATAAAGTAGCACCTATCACTCTTCAAGCGAGACAACTTTCATCTTTTAAAAAATGCACTCTCTCTAGAACATTCTTTCAACAAAAAAAAAGAATTTTCTTACTTAACTTGCCCTCCAAAAAGCACCATAAAAAAGTCAATGATTCTACCGGCAATCTTTTCTTGTAATTTACATGTTTTTTAACTGATAATGAAAACATTGTTTATGTAGACTTCATAATACAATTTTCAGTTGCTTTTTTCAGTTTCTATCTTCGATACACTTTATTAATATCAACATGTAAATTTTTGCATTGTAGACATCTACAAGACATGGTTAGCATTCTAATGTGCTTGTGCGCGCACGCACACACACACACACACACGCACAATTCAATAAACAACATTCTTTTCAACTTAAAATAAAACAGATACAAAACGCTCATCAGGATTGTTTCATCTACTTGTGTACTGTTTATGATAACTTATGAAGGATCTGTGAAATCAACAATCGGAGTACATTTTTTTGTTTATGTCATTGTTCTTCATATAAAGTTGGTCATACAGAAGACTTCTTTGAAAAAAAAAAAAAAGGGCAAAGTGTTTTTGCAGCTAGATACAAATCCCACAGATACATTTATGAAAGAAAGTGGCATCAATATAGCAACAACGCCACTGTTACCAACCGGCGATTCTCCAATTCTTCCTACTGAACATATTTCAGTTAAATTTGACATTGACTTTAAACGGACATTATTATTATTATTATTATTATTACATGGAATTTGTATAGCGCTATCTCTTGTAAGAACAAATCAAAGCGCTTGCATTTGACCTACAGAGCCACAGATCATGCTGCCACCAGGCGCAAAGATCAACGACGAACAACGATGATCAACTGTTGTTGTCTTGTTGCTGCTGTACACTTTAGAGCATGAAAACTTTTACACATGAAATAGACTGAAGATTAAAGTCTACTCACTGTCGATATAAACAGTCACATTTAAAGTAACCATTCTAATCACTTATAAACGTATGCTTAGGGAGCTTTTTTTAGAATCAGGCAAAAAGTGGGGCAGCATTTGTGAGTCTGGATTGGAAAGTACTTTGTAACTTATTGCTGTAGTTAACAGAAATCTGGAGCCCCCCCAAAAAAAACAACAACAAAAAACCCCAAAACAAAACAAAACAAACAAAAAACCCAAAACCCTTATCAACGTGGAAAGTCTAAATACACTGTTTGGCTATTGCTATGGTTAAAACACACACACCACACACACACAACACACACAAACACACAAAAACCACTGTGTGGAGAATAAACAAAAGACCATTATGATTCCTTTGCAATACAAGCGGACAGGCCAATAGTTATGAAAAAAAAACCCAAACAAAATAATTGGAAAAGTTATGACCAGTGACAGGAAGTAGTGGTGACAACATAACCGTTCCTGCCTGCTGAAAAACTGAGAGCGGAAAAAGTGATAGGTTGATAACATAACTTCAAGGGGGGAGAGGGGAGGGGGAAGAGGGGGAGAAAAGGAGGAAGAAGATGGGTGACCTGACTCGGGGAGAAAGTTTTACAACAGATTTTTTTTTTAGTATCAAGACCCGTTCTCTGTTCCCGATTTCTTGATTGTTAGCCTAAAACCCTATTTCTTCACCCTGATTTATCATTTATTTTTATCATCCCTAAATGTTGATGTCTTGTTTTTATGTTCCTTAATTTACCCCTACCCCCCCCCCCCACCTCCATCCTTTTCTTTTTTTATCCCAAAGATGTAAAAATTTCTTTCTTATGGGGAAAATCCACCCTCTCCCATATTATGTGAAAATCCCTACCGAAAAATTCTTTTGCATGGGGAAAATCCACCCTTTCCCATATTATGTGAACATCCCTACCGAAAAATTCTTTTGCATGGGGAAAATCCACACTTTCCCATATTAGGTGAAAATCCCTACTGAAAAATTCTTTTGCTTGGGGAAAATCCACACTTTCCCATATTATGTGAACATCCCTACCGAAAAATTCTTTTGCATGGGGAAAATCCACACTTTCCCATATTAGTGAAAATCCCTACTGAAAAATTCTTTTGCTTGGGGAAAATCCACACTTTCCCATATCTAGGTGAAAATCCCTTCCTTTTGGTCTACTGTGGGAATGTGTACATTTACATGAGCACATTGAGCAGAGTAAACCAAGAGCATATGTGTGTGTGTGTGTGTGTGTGTGTGTGTGTGTGTGTGTGTGTGTGTGTGTGTGTGTGTGTGTGTTGTGTAGCAACTGACTTTGACAGTTTCTTTATACCAATGAATACAATGTCATTCAAATACAACAGCAACCAACTATCCCTCCCCCCCCACCAAAATTTTTTTTTTTAAATCAAGACTTACAAGCCCAGATGCTACATATTTTGCTGAGCATTAGTGCATATGATTGATCATATTGCTGTAGTTGACTTACTCATTTATATAAATCACTCAAAATATTGTGTATTCATGCCAAACGACTGTGTGCAGACTGTGTTCACTGGTGAATGCATTGCTGTAGTCGACTTGTTTCAACAGAAACAGAGCTAGGAAAACATAAACGAACTGTGACACAGACCCAACACAAAACTGCGACACTATCCATCTTCTACGCTTATGATTGCAAAATAGTTCTTTCATGTGAACCAACATAACATAATGTGTAAAAAATCTTATTGTAGACACCGGTGCTATGTTTGCAGTATTCTTCTGTTACATAAATCCAGCTGAATCATTTCAATACAGAAAAAATTACTGAAATACGGTACTGAGTTTATCATCAAATAAGACATCATTCATATATATAAATATATACATGAGAACATTTCACTTTAAGTTGAATCGTGTGAACACAAACTTTTCAGACAACATCCTTTTAAATAAATTTGTCGACAGAAAAGAATTTAACTTGCCGTCTGAAGCGCAAGTTAACAACAGAACAGTAGTGGCCATATTATCTATTACAGTTCTGTAACCCCAATAATTGATCTTATATGTCTGTAATTTTTCACTTTGACCATATGAAACTCTATTATACATCAGTACAGGCAAATAAAAAAATAATACAGGACCAAACCTGCTATACTAAAACAATACTTGCTGATATCATGCACACAATGATACTGAAAACACATCGATGAATCCTCTATATGAAACCATCTTGATAAAGCGAATAACATACCAAATTTTCTTTCATTTCTGTCTTCGCACATAAACGCTTGCTTTGCTGAGACATTCGTCACCGAGTACACTGAACTATCTGGAGCTAGCAGATACATACATTAGTTAAGTTAAAGTCTGTCCCGAGCCTAAGGCTCATCAGGCCGGTGCTTATCCCGTTTCTGTGGGTTAAGCGACTGAGAGTCATAGACTCCCCCCCGGATAGGACGCCAGTCTATCGCAGGGTTAACCCCCAACACAAGGTTGGTACCCCCTTTTACACCTGGGTGGGGTGAGAAAATAGCCGTAAAGTGCCTTTTCCAAGGGCACAACGCCATAGCTGAAAGCTGGGATCGAACCCGCAACCTTTAGATTACGAGTCCAATGCCCTAACCACTAGACTACAGCGGCGGCAGATACATACATTACACTGAATTTAATGTGCACGATATGTGCAGGATGATAAAGAGGTCAGTGCCTAATGTGCCAGACATGGTGTCCGACAGAGAATGCTCTGTATACAAACATGCCTTCGGTTGCATACTGTTCTCTCATCTTGATTTGAAACATTGTCAATGAAGATTCCCTACCCCACCTCCCCTTTCCAAAATTAAAAAAAAAACCACTAAAAAGACTCATTTATAAACATTTTCAACAACAACAACAACAAAAAAAACCCTGAAACCCAAGAAATAAAAGCAAAGGCTAAGCCCCTTTTTTCCCAAAGAACTTGAAACAACAACTGGAGGTGACACAGAGAGAGAGAGAGAGAGAGAGAGAGAGAGAGAGAGAGAGAGAGAGAGAGAGAGAGAGAGAGAGAGAGAGAGAGAGAGAGAGAGAGACAGACAGACAGACAGACAGAGAAACAGAGAGAGAGAATGACAATACTTTATAGTGTTAGATTTTTCAACCTATTCACAAATGGGTAGTTGGGGGAGGGGACCGGAATCAAAAGGTACAACAACAAAATTTAACATTGTACATTATCAACGATTCTTCGCAAGTCGTAACCAAAATGCAGTATTGTTTATAAATACATAGTTATGAGGATATCACTGAAAAAAACGACTGATAACCAATATCATAGCAGTGACAGAGGAACTGTCACAGAGCGGCATTAGCGATGTGGTTGTACAGCTGGCTGGTCACTGGACGTGTCCGGAAGATTCCTGTCTTCATCTGCTTTCTTTAATGACTGGAAGCCCCTGTCCATTGTGTTTGCGAGTTTTGTTTATGCTCCATCAATATCTTGCAATCTTCTGTTTCTTGCTTCCTCGATCGCAGTTGTACTTTCTGTATTTGTTTCGAATGCTTTCCCTCTCTTGCTATTCTCTGTCACATCTTCTGGAGAACTCTACTCTGTCAGTGTCTCAGTGGGTATTGTTGGTGCATCAGAGAGAGAGAGAGAGAGAGAGAGAGAAAGAGAGAGAGAGAGAGAGAGACAGAGAGAAGAATGATAATCCATGGAATTTATATAGCGCTATATCTTGTAAAAAAACAAATCAGAGAGAGAGAGACAGAGAGAGAGAGAGAGAGACAGACAGACAGACAGAGAAAGACAGAGAAACAGAAATAAAGAAAAACACACAGAGAGCGAAACACAGAGAAAAAAAATTCAAAGGACAGGCAGATAGAGGCAAGGCCAAGAAAGAAAGTAGGAAGGAAGAAAGTAGGAAGGAAGGAAGGAAAGACGGAAGGAAGGAAAGACGGAAGGACGAAAACAATTCAGTTCTTGTTTCTTTTCTTATGGACAGAGATCCTGAATCGTGACATGATTAGTATACTTCATCAGCAGCGACCACTTTTACCACTCAATCCAGACAAGAAAGAAGGAAAGAAAGTTTTAAGGATGAACTATGTACCCCCCCCCCAAAAAAAAAAAAACCCCCCCCACCAAAACCCCTTCCCCAACCATGCAACCTGTCTTCATCTTAAAACAGAAAAAAAAGCATGTTTTCAACAAAGCATGACATGTGCATGGAAACATGAGCACAAACTCGTGAAACAATATTCGGCGAGAAAGTTCTGATAACAACACGCATCATGATGATGATAATACATCTAACAAAATGAATATATCGGGAACAAAAATAATACTCTGCACATATTGACCGGGCATCGTCAGTCATCATGTTCAACTGATACACATCACGTTTTTGAAAAATAATATTTCCCTTTTTTTCTTTCTTTCTTTTTTTTTTTTTTGCAAACAGTCGTAACAAAGAATGAGGGTTTGTTTTATGTCATAACAAATGATATACTTTCTCTTTCTATCTACTTTCCGCAAAAAACCCATCCGTCTCTACATTATTAACATGGAGATGACTTGACGACAAGTATTTCTAAAAAAAAAAAATCTACTAACAAGTCAAAAACAGTCGGTGCAGAAAGAAAAAACCAAAACAAAACAAGATTTCATCCAAAACCTATAAAATACAGCCATCGAAATGCTGCAAATTTTTGTGTAAAATATTGCACATAAAAAGTGACATCCATTAGGGCTTAAAAATTTTTTTAGTTTAAGAGTTGCAACAAACGCCTCTTCCATGCTTAGCCAAGATAGTCTCTGTATTTCCAACACTTTTGATGATTGGGTAAAACAGCAACATCTAAGTTGTTTCGTCGTTGTTGAGAGCAGAGCCAATACTTAAATACGCGTCATCTCTGTTTCATTATCAAGAAAAGAAATATTTCATCATTTTACAAGATAAAACTCTTAGGTCTCTCCTCTCTCTTTTTTTTTACTATTTGAATTTTTTTTTTGACTTTTGATTTTGAATCAGTGAGTGTGTGGTGTGTGGTGTGTGTTGTGTGTGTGTGTGTGTGGTTGTGTGTGGTGTGTGTGTGTGTGTTGTATATGTGTGTTGAGTGATGTGTGTGGTCTATGTGTGAGTGGTGATGTGTTGTGTGTGTGTTGTGTGTGTGTGTGTGTGTTTTCGTGAGTGTGTTGGTCATGTGTGTGTGTAGTGTGCGTGAGTGAATGTGTGCACGCACACAGATTCGTGTATTTGTGAAGACTTCTTCTCGGCTACTGGGTGAGTATGTGCTGTACAAGTTTGCTTGCCTACATACATGCTGTGCACACATGCATGTGTATTCATGATCGTTCCATCCACTTTTCTTTCCGTTCTGTCATCCACTCTCTCAATGCGTTATCATCTTCTCTATAAAACACACCATCGCTTAGGAGTGTGTGTGGGAAGGGGGAGGCTCAATGCGTTATTATCTTCTCTATAAAACAAACCAATCACTTAGGAGTGTGTGTGGGAGGGGGAGGGAGAAGCACCTATGTACTGTGTCTGAACTACAAAAAAAACCCTCTCAAACTACGGATAAAAAGTTAAAACAAGTACACCTACATACGCCTGGTGCTTTAATTAATCAAGCTCAAGCATTTATCTGTATCATCATAATTGATTCGTCTGAACTCCTTTTATTTTCTATTTTGTCTTAAAAGTCATTCATGGAAGACATTTTGTTCAATCTTAGGTGTTTTCTTTTTTCTCCTTGGCTTCTCACTTTTTCTTTGGATTTTCAGACTGCAGTTTTTCAGAGGTAGGGGGGGGTGGGGGGGGGGGGGGGGGGGGGGGGGGGGGGAGGGGGGAGGGTGGTGGTGGTGGATGACTAACTGACACAGGGTATAGTTGGAGTGGGGATTCGCTGACTGGCAGGTCAACATTAGTAGCTAGGAAGCCAGGCTTATCTCATGGCCAGCATGTCTTTGCGTAGAAACAGATGATTTTTTTTTCTTCTTTTTCAATATTTGAAACCTCAGTGATCCTGCGTATGAAGTGCATCTGTAAATTAAACTTGAAACGTGGAGAGAAAAAAAAAAGTTTCAATGCAGTTACTTCTACTGTAAACACGCTGTACTAGTTTCTTTCCTTTTTACCACATTTTCAAACCTTCACTTCTTCTACAATGTTCTACAAAAAAAAATCCCACATTTCTGACACGCAAAAAAGGAGATTTTCATTTCTTTTCTCTTTCACAAAGTGACTCTGTGGGTTTACTTTAGACATCAATCAATATAACAATCTGTCGCAAAGAGTTCATCACAGAATTACAAAAATACCATCTACACCACGTACAAGAGTTTACTTCTTCCATTTTTTTTTCTTCTTTTCTCAGATCTGTTCCAACCTCTTTTCAAAACAGGTTTCTACGACTCAAACGTTGCGTTCTCCCATTTTAAAATCCCCCTCCCCCCCCCCCCCCCTCTCATCTCAACTGTCACCTCCCTCCCCCCAAAAAAACCCAGAAGTCAGCTGTGTAGTAATAGTAGTAGTAGTACATACAGTACATGTCACAATAAATACCACACACCCTCCCTAGGAGTCTTTTAAACGCCTCTTCTTGCATTATCGTAGTCAACAATCACTCTCGAGATAAAAAAAAAAAAAACAACCTTCCATCTCGGCGCTCGAACGATCGATTAACATCATCACCACCATGAGATAAAAAAAACTTCATCTCGACTCTCGAACGACATCATCACCACCATGAGATAAAAAAAAAACTCCACCTCAACGCATCGAACGATCGATGTGACACCATCATCATCACCATCGACACACCCGTCTCTGACCAAACGAACAAAAACACTGTGTAGTGTGTAGTGTGTGTGTGAGTAGTGTGCTAGAACAACTCGCTGGTGGTGTGGGCACTGGCAGAGAGGTAGCCCCCGGCGTAGGAGCGGCTGGAGCCGTGGTAGGAGAACTGCTCGAAGTAGGGGAGCTCGGCGTCCTCGCTGATGGGGTCCAGGCGGTCGGAGAGGCTGTGTTCCTGGCCGGGGGTCAGCTGCAGGGACTCCTGGGCAAACTCCTCGGGGATGTACTTGGTGTCCCACGAGCTCTTCACGTCCGGCTTCCAGGGCGGAGGGATCTGGACAAAGGTGAAGGAGAGTTGGGGGTGGTGAAAACATGCACTACATGCACACATGCACTCTTGACTAATATCACTTAGTGTGAACAGACGTTACATTGAAGACAACTATAGACACACACACACACACACACACACACACACCACACCACACACTAACATGCACATACACTACAAGCACACACATACACACCGTTGAAGATGCATTTTATCTACATTTTTGCTTGGGTCAAAAAAGTTTTTTTTGTCCGTCATAATGCAGCATAAGTGCCAAGGCTTACTTTAAAATGATAGGGAAACAAATACTGTTGCCGACAGGAAAAGACAAAAAAAAAAAAAAGTGGCTGCTCTTGTGGTGTTGCGTTTCTCCCCAAGAGAGAGCAGCCCAAATTTCACGCAGAGAAATCTGCTGTGACTCAAAAGTAGTATACAAGGCTATACAATGTATTTTGAAATGTTTTGTGGGGATTGTTGTCATCATCCATGACAAATTCCTTGCACAACAGCCTGAATCCTTTAAGAAAGGATAAGAAAAAAAAAAGAGAGTCATCTGAAGTCAGAGTATGGTTGCCTATATTACGGCAAGGCTATATAACATCAGCCACACACATACATTTTGCATCCAAAGTCTACTCTCATCGTGATTCCCACTGGGTGTGATGAATGAGACAGAGTGCATATTCTAGTTGATCCCCAGGGTGCTTCAGCTGGGATAGCTCAACAACTAAATTTGATGCATGATACACATGTGGAATACAAAATGTGCTGTCACATGCTTGCCCACAATACCACACCACACCACACTGCACCACACATTGTTTTTGTGGAGGAATGAAAGATGGTTTGAGCCTGACTTTTGATATGGTGGCCATAGAAAAAGAAGAGGAGATGAAGTTTGAAAGAAGTCTTTCCCTGAAGTTGGCATGCGGCTACCTTAATAATGGGTTAAAAGGTTGCATATCATGGAAAAAACCTCACCATTGGTGAACCTTTGAGGTTTAGCCGAGGAATGAAAAAAGGAAAGAAAGAAGAAAAGAAAGAAGTCAGACAGAAGGATTGAGGTTCATTTACTTCTGCTATTGGTCCCCTGTCTTCCTCAGCAGAGCCTCTCTCTCCATGTATTCATGGATTCATTCATGTATTCATTCACAACACAATGGTTCTGGGATGGGTTTTTGCATCTTAGCTGAATGCTTCCAATCCAAGCATATACATTCACAACACGACTGTGTTGGGAAGTTTTTTGCATCTTAGCAGAATTCTCTCAATCCAAACATAGTTATAGATTCATAGCACTATGGTTTTGGAATGGAATTTTGATGTCATAGCAGAGCATCTCCCAATCCAAGCATATTACACATTCACAATACTACAATTTCAGGATTAGTTCTTTTTTTTTTTTTTGCATGTTCAATGTTTTAATTTGTTTGTTCCAAGTTGTTTTCATCCTATCATCGATGCAATCAAGATCAAACTTAAAAAATTCAAGAATTCTTTAAAAAAAAACAACTTTTTTTTTAAAGAGGTGAGTTAACAGATTGATAGTACAGGATGCAGAAACAAGAAGAGATTAACCCCCCCCCCCCCCAAAAAAAAAGCGAAAGGAAGAATGCTGGCAGGTTCTGTGGTTTCAGGGATAGGAAGGACTTGTAACCAGTTCCCAGTCTGCAATGCTCATGATGATCTAGTGATGTTGTAGTATAGTATCTCCTCTTTAGTGATTTGCATCCAACACAAATTTATCTTTATGAAACAACACAGTAGCCTCCAGTCTTGATCTGCACATTTTTTTTCGTCCAATATCTATATGTCTGTGTTATATCAAGTAGAGGAAAAAGAGTACTTTAAACAATTCTGGTTACAGATGCACGCTATGAATACAGAGACCTGAGGAAGACTGTATGAATGATGGACACAACCGTGCAAGCCAAAGCTGCACAGCCCATGAGAAGAGCTGGAAGGAACATACTTTTACTTTTCCCAGACACATCTACGATGGTGTAAAATGAACAAGAAAAGAAGACCAAGACTGTTTTATGACAACAAACTTTTCTATCTTTTTCTACACAGCGATTATGCCTTAAGCAGTGTTAAATTTAACAAGAGTGGCAAACTCAAAAGAGAGCCAAGAATAGGTAAATTTCTCACAGAAAGGGTAAATATTTTCTTCAAAAATTAAATGAAGAAACAAGAAAAAGAAGCGACAGACTACACAGCGGCCAATGCCTTAACCTTTTCTTCTCTGTATATTTTGTCTAGTAACAGTAAGTGAGTCAGTGAAACATTCTGTGCTTTTCACTTAGTGTCTAATATCTAGCAAAAACAAGCACCAACAAATAAAAGCACGTTTTGGTAAAATAGAACAAGTCTCCGATATCTAGCAACAAGTAAAAAAAAAAAAAAAAAGCAAAAGGGAAAAAAAAGAGCAAGCTTTGGTATGATAGAGCGATTCTCTATGATCTTTGGATACAGCCTCGACATAAAAGGCCAATATGAAAGGGATCAAAAAGATTGTACCTTTCATGTCATCTATGTACCAGCTGTGTGTGTGTGTGTGTGTGTGTGTGTGTGTGTGGTGTGTTGTGTGTGTGTGTGTGTGTGTGTGTGTGTGTGTGTGTGTGTGTGTGAGTGATGTGCATCGTGTGTGTGTGTGTGTGTGTGTGTGTGTGTGTGTGTGTGTGTGTGTGTGTGGTGTGCACGCACAAGCATGCACACATGTGAAGACATGTGCATGTGTGAACACATATGAATGCTCCCGTGTATGTATGATTGTATGTATGTATGTATGTATGTATGTATGTATGTATGTATGTATGTATATATGTCTGTCTGTCTGTCTGTCTGTCTGTCTGTATGAGTATGGGTGATCATGTAAAAGAGTGTGAGCACATGCACACGTGGTACAACTGTGTTCACATGTGTGTTTTAATGTGATGCATACATACATGTATATTTCCACATCTTTACCCAATGACGTTTACACGGACACAAACGTGTCTCAATATGTTTCTTTCAGTGCTGCTTCTAACATTTCAATTAACACAATCACCAGCACTGTCTGCAAATCCCACGAGAACTGAAAACCCGACACACAAAATGAAGCAGGACAACATCACAGAGAAAAGCAAAGCCAAAATGAAAAACAAGCAATGTTAGCCTGTTCATGGGTTCCAATAAACATTTTATTTTCAAAGCATGGCATGAAACAATGGCAATAATTATACACACAGGATTGATGGTGCTTTATGATATAAAGTGTTCCGAGTACAAGGTGATTTCTCTGAAGCAGCTAAATGTCAAATATTCCAAAAGCAGGATTATCCTTTTTGTTTTCATTCCTTGTCTAAAGCTCTGGGGTTCACCCAAGGATGTGATCTTGCATATGTGACCATCTACCACCATTTTAAGGTAGTTGCAATCTGACTTCAGGGATGATGTTTAAACATGACACCAGCGTGCATGCGTTTTGTCAGTTTTGTCATTCGTTCTTAATGGCACATGATGGCCTTTTTTTTTCTGAAAGGTGGAACATGTTTTAATGGTTACACCAGATGTACTGTGTGCATTTGCACACAGGACCTCAGTTAATAAACTCATCCAAAGGACTTTCGGGGAAGTGAGGTCAATACTGATAATAAATCTAGGGGGAAATTGTCCATGACATGCCTCAGTGGTGTCTCGATCCTGGGCTGTCAAATCATGAGCACAATGCACAAGAAAACTTTGAACAGGTGGTGGCTTAAATCTGGGTTGTCAGATCACAAACTCAAAACTGTATCCATTAACCCTTTCGCTGCTATCATATTTTGCTCAGGCACGTGCTGGACGAAACAGAGCGAGCGTTGAATCATGATGAAAAGCGACCGTCAACTGAGCATTGCTGGTGACGGTTTCTATGACGAATGCTGTTCTACAATGGTGCAGTAAAGAGGTTAAGCTATCCTGCCCCAAAAATGTGCAAGATCCTATACTAACATGTCAGGCATACATAACCTTTAAATGTGAGGTTAGCCCCCTTCCTCCACTTCCCCCAATACTCAAAAAACACCAAAAGACAAACAAGATATCAAATGTTCAAAGCAGCCATAGCATACATATCAGAGTCTGAAATTTTTTAAATATATTTTGCTGGTAAAACGTGAATGAAAAAAAATCATGATATTATTATAACTGAAAAACATAACTTTGTAAATAATGACCAACACAAGTGCCTGTTTTTGTTGTTGTTGTTGCTTGTTTTGCTTTTTTTTTCAACAAGTCAGAAACTAAAACAACAAAATAAAAACAAAAATCTGGCTGATTCATTCTTAGAGTGAGTACAAGTGGGAAAAAATGGAAGAAAGAAAGGTAAAAAAATCTAGAAATATTCAGGATGATCATTCTTCTGTAAAGCAGTACCTTTTTCATCAACCATCAATCTAATACTTGAAGTCAACCAATATCATACACTTGCTGGTAATTATTTAATCCTCCCTCATATAATAATAACATCAGGAAGCAATATAATACAAAAACAGGGAATAAATATCAAAACAAAAAACAGAGCATTCATAGATCATTAAAAAAGACAAGCGTAAATGTATCATTCTAACCACCCATACACAGAATGCTGTGATAATATTAAGATATAATACACAACAAAGGTATAGTGCTATTCTTCAACCCCCCCCCTCCTCCCTCTCTCTCTCTCTCTCTCACACACACACACACACACACACACACACACACACACACACACACACACACACACACACACAGAGTACATACACACACCCAAACACTCACACACACAGAGCATGTGAATACTAGTTAATGATCTATATCAAATCAAACCAAATAGCATCATTCATTTATTGTATACATTACATGGTATATCTAAAGCATGACTTTACAATGATTATATATATTTTTCTAAATGCATTTTAAGCACCACTGTACATTTGATATTGTTTTCTTAAATTATGAGGAAAAGGTTCCATCAAACAAAAGTATCAAAACTTAAAGCAATCAATTCTGACAATGAAAGTGGTTCTTTTCAACGATTCTTTGAAAATGTTCCCAAGCGCTTTCTTCTTAACAAAGATATGAATGACATCAAGAGCACAGCCTAGATTTAACTTGGTAATCTTTGGTAAGGTAGGCTGGACAAGATATTTCAGCACAGAACTATCTTGATAAAAAATAAATGAATGAATGAATGTAAGTATGTTTTCAGAGAGCATAAAACCCTCCATCCACTACATTTTGCTAACTTACATTTGAACAATTCCAATGTCTTTTGACAGTCTCAAAAAAAAAAGAAGATATATCAAAAAAAAATCCTGAACTAGAAACCCCCACACAAACAAGCTACTTTACATCTGTCAAATTTAAATGATTTCAAATAATATAATATTCAAGTATAAAGAGAAACAAAGTGTCATACACCAGAAGATGAATAAATAATAAAAAAAAAAAAGGATATCATATAGCACTATATCTTGCAAAGACAAACTGCATTCAACCTATTCATAGACAGTCATGCAACAAATAAAAATTAATAAATATAAAGAGTGCAAAGGAAAAAGTGGATCAAACAAGAATATGACAGCAACAACACCCTTAACAACAGCAGCACACACAGACTTAGAGGTCTCATGCCATCATTCTGGACATTGCAGTTGGTGCAGCATAGTGTGAAAAAGACTTCACAAAAATAAAGCAAACTTACTCAAGTCACCATGACACGAGTGAGGATGTAAAGACAACTACTTTGTACAACAAACAGGCATCGAGATAAACAAGAAAGCAGGTGGCAGGATGGTTAACATATTCACCTCCCTAACAAGTAAACTGTGAGGTTCTGCATTTGATTCCCAGCCTTGCCCTTTTTTTTCCCACTTTGATGCGACCATAAACCAAGGGCTTGTGTGTGAATGCACATATAACATCTTGCGCACACGTTAAAAAAATCCGGATTTGTCTTCCAGAAGAGTTGGCAATTTCGAGCCAGTAGGAATGGGTGACAAAAGTGTTGTGTTTAGACACCATTCAACCAACGTTGGAATCGACTACCTAAATGGTGGGGGAAAATAATGATCACACATGCAGAAATCTTACCATTGGCTATCCTCGGAGCTCTAGCTGAGGAAAAAGTTAAAAAAAAACAACCAACAAGAACTACTGCCCTGAACTCTAAAACAAACTTTATAGGCCACCACAGAAGAAACAGAGGAACCGTCTATCATTGCCTGAGTGACATCATTATCAGTTTAATCACTCAGCCATCCCGGCCACCTGTGTTCAAAATCATCCTGACCAGTAGATGACACAGCTGCAGGCAGACACCGTTTTCTTTCTTTCCTTCTTTTTGCTGCAGGCAGACACTGTAGTTCTTTCTTTCCTTCTTTTTGCTGCAGGCAGACACTGTTTTCTTTCTTTCCTTCTTTTTGCTGCAGGCAGACACTGTTTTTTTTCTTTCCTTCTTTTTGCTGCAGGCAGACACTGTTTTCTTTCTTTCCTTCTTTTTGTTTCTTTTCTCAAGAACAGGCAGGATTTCACAGAGGCACAGTACTACTGAGCAGTTCTCAACCTGTACACGTTTTAGTTTTGTGAAAAAAAAGTCTCTACTGCTCTGAGAGCTAGGCTATGTTTTAAAAATTTTTTAAAAAAGATTTTAGTTTAGTTTTTTTTTTCTTCCTTAGCTAGAGCTCCAAAGTGCAACAATGGTGAGATTTTCGTGTATGCAACCATTTTTGCCTATCATTCAAGAAGCTTCATTCTGTCTGAGGATGACGTCTAAAGATGATACTAGTGTGTCTGTGTTTTTGAAAATGTCACCCGTTCCTATCAGAATGCAAAGGTCTACTCTTCAGAAACACAGAAAGAGTTTTAATCTGTGGGCAAGATGTCCTGTGTGTGTTCACTACACGGGACCTCTGTTTAAAGTCTCATCCAAAGGACTTTTGGGGAGTGGAGTCAGGACTGATGTTAACTCCAGAGGAAGAATCCGATCTAATGGCCCAATCAGACTGCAAGCTCAGTATGGCTCCACAACAAAGCTTAGCTGTCCCTGTCCTCAGCAGGAGGCTTAGCTCATGCTGTCCTGCAAATGCTAGCTCAGATCAGGCACCTCTGAACACCACTGAAGTGTCCTAAGAGTAGTGCGGGGTCTTTCTGGCTGGTGGCTTCAGGGCAGCCTGATACTGATATAAGCTAAGCACCCTGTGGACTTCTGACCCCGAGGTTATGACGCTGGTAAGCCTGGGCCTGGCTGAGGTAGGAAGCAGCATAGGAACAGCAAGACAGGAACGCTGTATCCTATGAGTCGGTCAAAAACAGAACAACCCTCCGCAAACCCCCTAAAACTAAAAAAAAATGCCTTCATTCATTTGGCAGCATCAGAAAACCACAGTGTTTGTGCAGATAATCAGCAGTCTTGCTCTGGTCTGTTATAGTTAGTAAAGAGTAAATTCAAAACCTATCTAAAGTACTAATATGAAAAATAAGACTGAGTAATGCAGTCATACATCACAAAAGGAAGAAAAACAAAATAAAACAGTACCCCTCCCCCCCCCCAAAGAAAAGCAAGCATAAAAAAAGCAAGCAATATGACATCTAAAAAGTAAAAAATCCCATTCAAATAGTATGCATACGATACGTTACAACAAACATACACATCATGTGTAGACCTATCAATCATTTTTGTCATGTTCATGGGTTTTCTTTTCTTTTTTGTTTGATGAGGAAAACAAACAAACAAAAAAAAAGCATTTTTACTGGTCTTTTAGAATGTTAAGGTTTTAAACTTCAACAATGACCATGCATTCTGTTTAAATAATTTTTTCCCCTATTTTTTGGGAGGTGATTAAATCTCAAGCTAGTGTCAGTCCAAGCGCATCAACCCACAAGAATGATTCGTTAACTTTGTTTGCTTTACAAGATTCAGCACTGTCAAAATTACATACATTATCATCAATATTATCATTATTATCATTATTTGTTACCTTTCCCCTCATCGCAACTACAATATTTACCACTGCAGCAGCATGCCATAAAAATCCTCACATAAAGATTCTTATGAAAATAAGCTACATTGGGATTAAAAAAAACAAAACAAAAAAATCCCACCCTCACAAACAAACACACACCACCACCAACTAAATTTCGCACGCACAAATACCTTGTGACCCATGATCCCCATTCTCCGAAGAAGGGTGGAAAAACCAGAACCACTGGGGAAAATCTACAGGGCCAACTGTTTGTTTTTTTCTCTCCCAAAACAGACATACCTTGGCCAACTACGTGATATGTCGAGTATTTTTTAATCAGTGCAATGAAAACTTCTTGCTTTTGATATGCATAATATCAACTCATATATACATTTCCTTCTTCAGCCAGATCTCTGAGGTTCACCAATGGCAAGATTTTGCATACATGACAGTTTTCTACCAGTATAAGTTAACGTAATTCAAAGGCAAGATTTTGCATATGTGACTGTTACCTACCAGTATAAGTTAACGTAATTCAAAGGCAAGATTTTGCATGCGTGACTGTTATCTACCAGTATAAGTTAACGTAATTCAAAGGCAAGATTTTGCATATGTGACTGTTACCTACCAGTATAAGTTAACGTAATTCAAAGGCAAGATTTTGCATGCGTGACTGTTATCTACCAGTATAAGTTAACGTAATTCAAAGGCAAGATTTTGCATGCGTGACTGTTATCTACCAGTATAAGTTAACGTAATTCAAAGGCAAGATTTTGCATGCGTGACTGTTATCTACCAGTATAAGTTAACGTAATTCAAAGGCAAGATTTTGCATACGTGACTGTTATCTACCAGTATAAGTTAAAGTAATTCAAAGGCAAGATTTTGCATGTGTGACTGTTATCTACCAGTATAAGTTAACGTAATTCAAAGGCAAGATTTTGCATACATGACTGTTACCTACCAGTATAAGGCAATTCTTGAGATTGAATAACACAGGGTTGTTACAAGAGAAAGGTAACATGTGGATACACTATCCAGAACACCCTGTACATGATTACTGTTCTTATTGTTATGGCTCTTGTCTGTTTCATACATCCCTCAGAAGGAGACCCCCACAGTACAAATGCCTAAGGAAATCTCACAATAGACACGGTGCTGATGGTGTGATGTGAAACACTTGAAATGATCTGTGCAATAACGATTTAGAAAACATGGTAGCTTTAGTAAAAAAACAACAACAACAACAAAGCAAAACAACCAAATAACCTCCCCCCTCCATATATAACAAACAAAACAACAAACCACCCCTCCCCCCAAAAAAACAAAACAAAACAAAAACCCCCAACAACAAAACAACCCAAACCAAAACAACCACCCCCCTTCCCACACACACAAAACAACAGTTTTGAAAAAAGTGATGGCGTGTTGAGTTAGTGCAAGAAAAGAACACAAACTGTTCAGAACAAAAACAACAATAAAAACATATTAACAAAACTGCAATCTAGAAGGCAGCCAGACTTTCTCCTTTCCTTACAAGTGAGTAAAAATGATATATGAATAAAAACAATTCTATGTGACATACATCTGAACAACATAACAATTCAAGCATACTAAAACAACCATACTAAAACAACCCCCTCCTCCCCCCACAAAAAAACTCAGGAAAAAATCCCAAACCCAGAAAATGCACAACAGAACAAACCCCATTTGAAAGGCAAGAAGGGGATAAGAAAAAGTATGATTAAAAAGGGCAACTTCCCCTCCCCTAATCTCCCTTGGAAAAAACAACAACACATAAACCTTATCAAAATAAACCAATGACTGAAAAAAAAAACCCTGTCAGAGTTAACAGTACTAATATGTAAAGAGTTCTACAAAATATGAAAAAAACAACAATGACCCCCACCCCCCAAAAACAAAAAAACCCCAACAAAAAGCACTTTAAAAATCCTGACTTAGCACACATCATTTTAATACAGCCATCTTTTTTAGATTTTCATGCTAAAAGTTACAACACTGCATTTTTACCATTAAGATGGTTTGACACAGATCGATGATATTATTCATCCTTATTCTGCGTGACTTTTGATGTGCGAAAGATTGTCATGAACACTTTTTCTATATACATCTTTTATGAATTTTTTTTTTTAAAAGACAAAATGACTAGCACAAATTTCAAAAGTTGTGAACTTATATAACTCTTTAAAAGGAAAAAATAAGGTCTGTATATTTTATTAGCACCAAACCTTATTATAATTCATGACACTGATCTATGATAGGCTTACTAAAAAGCCAGTGTGTGTGTGTGTGTGTGTGTGTGTGTGTGTGTGTGTGTGTGTGTGTGTGTGTGTGTGTGTGTGTGTTGTGTGTGTGAACTTCTGGTGTGATATATGAAATAGAATGAGGAATGCTCATCGCTTACTTTATACTCTGTGTGTTTGTGTGTTGTGTGTGTGTGTGTGTGTGTGTGTGTGTGTGTGTGTGTGTGTGTGTGTGTGTGTGTGTGTGTACTTCTGCTGCGATATATGAAACAAAAAGAGGAATACTCTTCGCTTACTTATGCTGTAGCTTACAACCTTTTTCTACAGTTTGCTGAAAGATCAATTATATCTCAGACCACACCTTTGTGGGGTGGATAAAACATCCTGGCTTGATTGAACTTGATGATATCAATATCAATCCATTCAAGTAACAATGCAGAACAATCTGCGTTTTAAGAACACAACATGGTCATTAAAATATGTCAAAATTTTAACAACAACAAAATGCTGATTGGTCACGCATTTAACATTCTATCACAAGGTTAAAAAAAAAAAAAGCCAGCCAATTTAAAAAAACTATACTTGTTATGTATCATTTTTACATGGATAAAAAAACGTTTGGGTTGCATATCGGAATCACAAACAACTTTCCCTTCTTACTAATAAAATATCTTTGGGAAGAAAATGGTTATTAAAGCCAAAACTTTTAACATTGTCAACAAAGAAATTTTCCAATAAAAAATTGTTAGGCCAAATACTGTTGATATATTATATATATATATATATATATATATATATATATATATATATATATATATATATATAATATATAATATATATATATGTGATTCCTTGACAAGAAAGTAGCCATTCTTACTTATCCTCAGAATTATTTATCATGTAGGCATTTCATTTTCACTAATAAATCCTTAAAAAAAAAATTTGTCATTTCTTTCAGCAAAATCATGAATCCAGATATCTGTGAAACAGCAGAAAACTGGCAAGCCAGGTGGCAGTGATAAAATACAAAGAAAGTCACCCTCATGTAAACCGAAACAAACCACATTGTGCATCTTGTTGAACTAGCAACACTAGCATCACAGTGACTGTTGCTTTCATTGTGCATCTTGTTGAACTAGCAACAGTGTCACAGTAACTGTTGCTCTCAAAACCAAATAAAGATTATTAACTTTAACAACTTGCTGAACCAACTCCTCTTTGCTATCAAAACTGATCACGTGAAAAGAGTGTGACACGAGTAGTCAGTGACCATTTCCAGCAAAATCGTTTTGAAAATATCATCACAGCTTATGCCAATTTATAAAAAGCAACCATATAAAAAAAACTACCATGAACTTTATTAAAAGAAGAAAAAAAGTGAATTTAAAACATGGAAGTATACATTTTTTGTGCATTCTCAAAATGTAAAAAAATGGTTTTCTGTAAAAAATGGTGTGTACTTCCTTAAAGTTTCCTAAGACTTATGGCATCACTTTGAACCCCACTTCCTAATAGTCATTAAAGAGACCGAGTGATCATTTCTAACATTGTGCGAGCACAGTCCTATCATGCTTTTCAATGCTCTCTAACAAGAGTACACCATCCTTTCTGACAATGTGTACAGTTCTCAATCCACACACACACACACATTCATACATATAAATATCTGACATAATTACAGAGCCACAGACTACATGCATAACTTTTGTATCAAAAGTGACAATAGCAAACATGATACACAAGCTCTTTTCAAAGACCCAGGTAGAAAACTACTGTCCTAAACAGTTCCATTGTCCTGAACCAGTTCAGCTGTCTTAAACAGTTCAAGAGTCCTAAACAGTTCAATTGTCCTAAACAGTTCAATTGTCCTGAATTAGTTCATTTGTCCTACCAATTCAATTGTCCTGAACAGTTCAATCGTCAACAGTTCAATTGTCCTGAACAGTTCATTGTCTAAATACTTCAATTGTCCTAAAAAGTTCAAATGTTCTGAACCATTTCAATTGTCCTGAATAGTTCAATCACCCTGATCCTTTTCCATTGTCATGAACAGTTCAAGTGTTCTTAACAGTTCAACTGTCCTAAACAGTTCCACTGTCCGGGACCAGTTCCATTACCTAAACAGTTTCCAACTGTCCTGAACTAGTTCAATTGACCTAAACAGTTTCCATTGTGCTGATCCAGTTCATTGTTCTTAACAGTTCACTTGTCCTAAACCAGTTCAATTGTCCTAAAAAGTTCAATTGTTTCCTGAACCATTTCAATTTGTCCTGAATAGTTTCAATCACCCTGATTCCATTTCCTAAATAGTTTCAATTGTTCTTAAACAGTTCAATTATCCTAAACAGTTCCACTATCCAGGACCAGTTCAATTAATCCTAAACAGTTCCCACTGTCCTGAACCAGTTCAATTAATCCTAAACAGTTCCAACTGTCCTGATCCTGTTCCACTATCCTGATCCAGTTTCCAACAGCCCCCAGGACCGGGTCAGTTGTCCCAGGTGGCATCGAGGCTCATGTTGGAGAGCCTGTTCTCTGTCAGCATGTGGCGGGCCTCCTGGTAGGAGAACTGCTCAAAGTAGGGCAGCATGTCCACCTCCTCCCCCCCTGCCGCTGGCCACACCGGGGCAGCTGCCCCCGCCGCCCCTGCCACCCCCACCCCTCCCTCCGCCGCCACCACGCCCACGGGGTCATTTCCTGGCGGGGTCAAGTTCACGGCGTCTCTGGTGAACGCGTCGTCGAAGTAGCGCGTGTCGGTGTCGGAGGTCACCTGAGGCTTGAAGGGCGGAGCGATCTGGCCGAGTGACAGGAAGCCAGACAGCGTTAAGATGCAGAGGAAAGAGAGGGGGGGTGGGGGTGGGGGGGAGCACAGCATGGAAGATGCTAGCTAGGGTCAAGTGGTGTGTTGCTGTTATTGTCCTTGTTTTTGTACTCATACAAATACTAAACTGACGTATACATTGGCTGCGTTGAATTTAAGTTTTGAATTTTCAGATCTCCTGTCAATCTGTTGATAGCTGATGTGTGTTGTCCTGGGATGGATAGTGCCATTTTACTGAAAATGTAAGAGAACATTCAAAAGACGCTGCTTTCATATTTGAGTCTGTATGCTACTACTACAACTAAGGATAGACTAAAAGCCTAGAATAAGCAGATGTTCCTTTTGACTTTCATGAACATAGTTAAAAAAAAAACAACAAAAAACAACAAAACAAAAACTAGAGTAATTGGTGTTATTGATGTTATTAAGTAAAATATTCACTTCAAAACTGAATGACTGTTTTTTTTATATAATTTGAATCACAAATTCATATAGCTTTGTTCTTCTGATGAATGCAGAAGACATACTTGAAAAAAAAAAGCCTAGCAAATAACACTTTTAATGTTAAGCCCCCCCCCAAAAAAAAGAAATCCACTTGACCCTAGACTACCAAGAATTTGGCAACACTAAAGCATACACAACAATTTTCTGCTCATGCAACATAAACAAAGATAGAAAATTCAAATTTGGAAACAAGTGGGACATTTTGAAAATTTCAAAAGGAAATCGTAAATGATATCAGACCACAAAAGCCAAACACAGCGACTGCAGTTCAAACAGTAACAGCATAAGTTGTTTCCCTTTTTTTGATTTGTTCTTTTTCTTCTTTTACTTTTCTGTTTTGCTCTGCTACCATCTCCTGTCCAGTACTTCTCAAACATTTATATTTATCTATTGAAAGTTTTACAAATGCAAATCACAGGGAAAACAGCTTTTACAAGCACCATGAAAACCTCCAAATTAATTTGCTGAAAGTGCATGAGAGAAAAAGTACAAAAAAACCAAGAAGAAGAAAAATACTGGAGAGAAAAAAAAAAAAAAGAATGAAAAGGAAAAGATAAGACATAAAAAATGCCAGAAAAAGAGAAAAAATTGCCACACAATAAACGAATCACAAATTAAATGAGTCAGGAAGCGAAAATATATATTGAGCGTGGTTGATGTTATCAATGTTACAAAGCAAAATGTTTTGCACATGGTTCCTTTCTTCCTTTCTCTAACAACTTCCAACACTCCCACAACTCTCTCTCTATCTTTCTCCATCACTCCTCTCTCTCTCTCTATCTATCTCCCTCCTCTCATCATTTTCTTTGCAAGAACTTCAAAGCAAACCAATGACTGATTTTGTTGCCACCACGGCATCAGTGCTTCACAAAAACTTGTACTTTTTTTCCTCCAGTATATCTTTTCCCACTGCAGCAGAATCACCGCAGTTGGTGCTGGTCTGTATCACTACATGTATACAGGATATTCCCATACTGCTGACAATGACAGCATCATCTTAAAAAACTAGAAGTGGGTGGAGACAACAGCCATACCCTACCTGCCTGCCTGCTAACTGTGAAATCACTCAACCATAAAGATGTGGACATTCCATTCACTACAGACATGCAAAAAAAAAAGGATAAACCCCCTAAACCTGATTACCAGACACTACCAGAACAAAGGAAGAAAAAAAAAAGAAGACTATAGAATCTGATTTTTTTCTCTCTCTAAATTACAAAATGGTCTGCAATGTCGAGGATCATAACTACGAGTACTGATCTGATATGACATGGAAGAGGTGGATTTTTAACCTTCACTTTCTTATCACAGATACAACCTCTAGCACTCCCTAATATTACTATCAGTGAAAAGAGGAAGAGCAGAAGAATGAAGAGATGAGATCCAACTATGCTCCACAGATCCTGATCAGAAGAGATCCAACTATGCTCCACAGATCCTGATCAGAAGAGATCCAACTATGCTCCACAGATCCTGATCAGAAGAGATCCAACTATGCTCCACAGATCCTGATCAGAAGAGATCCAACAATGCTCCACCAATCCTGATCAGAAGAGATCCAACTATGCTCCACAGATCCTGATCAGTAGAGATTCAACTATGCTCCACATATTCTGATCAGAAGAGATCCAACTATGCTTCACCAATCCTGATCAGAAGAGATCCAACTATGCTCCACATATTCTGATCAGAAGAGATCCAACTATGCTCCAAAGATCTTGATCACGAGACCAAGCTTTCAAACTCCAATCTCTGCAATAAATCTTACTGTGTCTGACATGACAGCATGTCGCCTACAGAACATTAAGTCCTATGACAGGGGGAATAGTAAAGGCAAAATGAATCTCTAAGGATTTCTAAAACACTTCTGATGAGGACTGCACTTACCATGTCTGAACCCATAAGCTCTTAAGAACCAGCTCATGGCAGAGACTGCACTGCAGCAGCAATATATGTGATGCTCCACCACGAAATGAGTCGCTTAGCACATTACCTAATTTTGCGCTAGGAGCCTTTAAAGGCAGGTGGGGGTCAAGTTGTCAATTTTGAGATTTTGATTGATTATTAAACTAGATCTGTTTATTTACCTTAAAATGAAATATCAAGGCATAATTTTTATTCCTTTTGCTTTTAAATGAGTTTTGAAAATACCAAAGCACTCATTCTGACAACCTGTTACTAAAATAAACTTGCCCGTTTCTCATTTTGTCCCATCATGCAGTCTGTCATTTCAATTTGTAATAATGTTGCACAGAATTGTCCGATTTTCAATCTGTTTTTTGTATTTGATAGCCACTTTATTGCACATTAATAACATGTCAATAACTTAAAATTGACCTCAGGTGCACTCCGTCTCATTATGTGGTGGAGCGTCACATATCTACAATCTGAACACTCCCTCCCCCTCCCCTGATGAGTTGCTTTCTCCAATCCATCAACACTTTTTGCTAGATTGCTATGTGATATCTAGAAGCTCTGGACTAAAGATTAGTGTGTCTGGAGTATCTAATATTTCATTCGTAAGTAGTAAGCAGTTTTGACAGTAGATGCCAGAAGAAAAAAACCTAGTGCCATACATTATGCAATATTGACTGAATGAAAAAGCACCATCACCAATAATGAAAAAGATATAAATAAAGATAGCTGAACAACACAGGAAAAAGATATTTGGCCAAGTTTTTTTTTCTCTCAACTGCACGGGCACGCGCACACACACACAAACCACACACACACACACACACACACACACACACACCTACACACACAAACACACAATTTTTTATAACTCCTGAAGATTTGATGAACTAATCATTTCAAGTTTATGAATTTGTCCTATCAACAGAAACATTTAAGACTGAACAGGAGTACACTGCTTTTGCCATCAATTTCTAATCTTGCACTTGAAGTACAATCCCTAAATGGCAGCATACTGATCCTAAAGTGCTGACCACGTCGTCAGTATGTCTCACATCTTGGATTCAAATGTATGCCACATCATTTATCTCGAGGATCAAACTGTACAGTTATCACGTACGTATTGTGACCAATTTGGTACATCCCTTTTTTTTACAAAGAAGATTTGACTCTTTTGATCCTTTCAAAGGTTTGTTCTTCTCACAATGAACCTAGCACAGGTTCATCTCATTTTTCTTTCTATTTTAGGTGAATTTTTGTTGTTGTTTTCTTTTAAAAACTACTGGTACTCCCCCCTCCCCTGAAATATCCCTTTTCTCTTTCAAAACTGCAATATTTGCTATGTCCAAGTCTTTTTTCTTCTAACTCTGCCCTTCTGACTATATAATATCATTCATGGTTTCTCATCCTTCTTACAGTAAACACTACCCCCCCCCCCCCCCCCCCCCCCCCCCCCATTGCCTTCAGACCCTCTGAAACCAAAGTTCCACTTTCTCATGTAGATTTAGAACTGCAGCAAACTTCAAGAACAAAATCAGTAACACGTGCAAAGCCAACAACAAATCATAAGAGAGTGCAGTTATGAGTGTTTGACAGTTAATGAAAAGGGAAAAATAGAAACAGCCAAAGCTTACACTGTTATAACCAAACAAGACGGATCAACAGAAACACACAGCCTATACCGAAGAATAAAAAAACAGAACGGTTATGACTGAATACAAAAAAGGAGAAAAAAAAAAAGCTGATAGAACAACAAAAACCACATTTACCTGCGGCAGAGACCTTTTCTGAAGCTGCTGCTTCTGTAGCTCAGGAAAACTCTCTCTCTCTCTGCCTGCTTTTGTTTCAAACCACCTGAAAGAGAGCTTTTTTTCTTTCTTTCTTTCTCTCCACACACTCCTACCTAACCAACGAGAGAAAAGGTTACAACTATGCGTTAGTGGGCAAGAATTCCATCCGTTTAGCTCTGCAAAAAGGGAAAGGAATGGATTAATCATTGCACAAACCCCCAGTGTACACATTGTCCATACAGCATTAATCTGAATGGAAGGAACTACACAATGCAAACACAGACTCGAGTATACAAACAACAACAACGAAACATACACCTGAAACAGAAAAGTGACATACACACACACACAGGCCAGTAGTACCATGCATAAAATCTGCGGCAGTGGAAGAGAAGGGAGAGAACAAGAGGGAGAAGGAGGCTTACCTTTTTGGCAGCCAGGTCTTCCCAGTTGATGCACTGGAAGAACGGGTGACTTTTGATTTCTTTCACATCTGCTTCACTTCCACCTAGTCTGAAAGGCAGACGAAAAAAATCCACAAAATTAGATGACTGAACATTGTTTACAATCAAACCAAGTAAGATTTCTCAACTGGTCGGTATATATATGTATTCTGAAAGCGTGTAAATATATAAAAACAACATGATTATGTTACTGAATAATTCTTTGTAAATTACTTCAGATTCTTCAAGCTTGTTTGTTTATAAACAGTACTTTATTAAAATGAATATTCTCTAAAAAAAAAAAAAAAAAAAAAGAAGTTCAAAACACACAACACACATACACACCTTGCGCACACGTTAAATCCTGTTCCGCTTTTCGAAAGAGTAGGCCATTGTGTGCCAGTGGGAACAGATGACAAAAGTTTACAAAACTGCATGCACACAGGGACTGGAGGTAAAAAAAAGTATAGGAGTATTTATTCCGTTATCCTCGATATAAAAGAAATAAATAAATAAAAATAAAATAAAAAAAACAAATACACACACACACACACACACACACTCCACACACACACTAACACACAACAAACACAGACACACAACACACACACACACCACACACACACACACTACACACACACCACAACACACACACACACTACACCACAACACAACACACACACAAACACAGACACACACACACTCAACTCAACACACACACACACACCGAACACACACACACACAGCTATCTACACACACAACAACCCATCTACCTCCTCCTCCTCCTCCTCACCATTCTCCCCTCCTCACCTTCTCTTTGGATTTTTGGCAAGCAGGCCGCTAAGGAGCGATTTGGCTTCTTCAGAGAGGTTGCGGGGGAATTGACGTTCTGCAGCAGAATCAGCTCAAACAGAACGTCGTGGTCTCGTTGTAGAAAGGCAGACGGCCGCACATCATTTCATACATCACCACACCTGTGCCCCACCAGTCCACGCCCGACCGTAATCGTTATCTTCCAACACCTGGAACAGCCAGGTAGTAGGCACAGATATATATCACAGCAGGTGAGGCATGGGGGATGAGTGTAATTATGCAGGTGACATATACGGCGAACTGAGGTAATTACGCTATGGTTGTGATAATACAAAGGAAACGAATCGCAAAAAATGCATGCATATTGGAGTTAATTATCAGAAACAGAAGGAAGTTAAAGCTCAGTTGCCCATTTACTTTTTTGAGTCCAATAAAACGTGTGCCATCAAATGTACCCAACTTACACAAACTAATGTACTGATTAACACTACGATTAACTTTACGTGTACCTGACCTTACCAACACTATACTGTACCCCAACTTACAAGCTTTGTGGTGCTTAAGTCAAAGAGCACATGTAAAACTAAAGGGTACATTTGTATTCTAGAATCACCTAAGAGTACAAATAAAGCTTTAGACTGGCTGTGACAGCCTTTGTTTCAGTACTGTATATGGAAAATGAATGGAACTGAGTTTGTCTCTTCGCTCTCTTGATCCACAAGATGATGTTTGCTGTGGCCATGGATCAGTTTACATGTGGATTACTAACATTGTACCACATTCCGTAAAGAATATCAAGCGTGCAGACACATATGTCCTTTTATTTCAACAATTTGAAAATATGTCGGATGTAAAAAATTAATATTTTAAATTTATGAATGCAAATTTTTAGAACATGAGAATATTGCACCACCATTTTGTAAAACCGAAAACTATTGGATTTTCTTAAAAAATAAATTGATAAGCCATTCAATAACAAAGAGAATGATGTTAAACTTTGCCTTTGGCTTGCTTATTTGCTCTTATATCTAACCTCTAAATGCTACATTTGCATGCACTTACATTTCTTTGCTTTGGGCAACAAGTTTTCTTGTAACGTCTACAAATGACCAGTGTGGATTGCACACACACACACACATACAAACACACACACACATACCGAAGGAAGCAATCGGCCAGAACAGAATGGGGGGGGGGGGGGGGACAGACCTACCTCAGGCGCTAAGTACTCAGGCGTGCCACAGAAGGTGCTGGTGCTGGCCCCAAAGAACATCTCCTCTTTACACAGCCCAAAGTCCGCTATCTTGATGTGGCCGTCCTTGTCCAGGAGCAAGTTCTCCAGCTGCACAAGCAAACATTTACACAGTTTTTATAAATTATACATGTATGTATGTTTTTATTTATATTTATTTATTATTTTTATTTATTTTATTCTTTTATATCAAGGATAATGGAATAAGCACTCAGGTGCTTTTTTTTACATCCAGTCCCCATGTGTATGCAGTTTTGTAAATCTTGTCATGTGTGTGTGTGTGTGTGTGTGTGTGTGTGTGTGTGTGTGTGTGTGTGTGTGTGTGTGTGTGTGTGTGTGTGTGCATGAGACCCATCAGTTTTATCTTCTGAACTGCATAGCTTTATCACTGAGTGACAGAGGGATGGACACACACACATATTGTAAAAACACATAAACAAATATACACATCATACCATAATATCACATCACACATATCCCATCCACGTTAATAGATGCATGCACATACAACACACACACATCCACAAATGTGTACACACAATATTCCCCTCATTTATACCACCACACACACACACACACACACACACACACACACACACACACACACACACACACACACACGCACACACACAGAACCTCCTATTCACCTTCAGATCTCTGTAGACAATGTTATTTTCATGGAGATAGCCCAAGGCAGAGATGATCTCAGCACCATAGAAGCGTGTGCGTTCTTCAGAAAAGACCCGTTCCCGAGACAAATGGAAAAACAGCTCTCCTCCGTTCACGTACTCCATCACAAAACACAGCCGGTCTGGCGTTTGGAATGAATACTTCAGTTGCTGAAGAGAAGTAATGCACACACAAAAATTGGTCATCAGCTGAAACGGCTAGTGGTTAATGATAACAACAGGAACAATATTATTTCATTTGTGGCATTTTGTACATAGGCGCAGATGTGTGTTTTAATCTACACACATTTTTATTTCTGTTAACTCACAGCTCTGTCTGTGTTTTTCTTACACAGTCTCACTCACTCACTCACTCTCACCCACCCACTCATTTTCTTTTTTATACGGTAATTTTTGTTGTTGTTATTTGATTTTTTTTCACACCAAAATACTAAGCAGCTTGGCAACCCCCTTCATGTATGGGCCAATGGCCTTTTTGTGAATAAAATTTTCGAGTTTGAGTTCGAGTTCACCCACCCACTCACCTACCCACCCACACCCACACATGCGCGCGCACACACGCACATGCACACACATTCACTCAAACTCTATGCAGCAACCACTTAATTCGATACTGCATCTTTTGTTCTGTAGTTATCTGATACAGACAGACAGACAGACAGACAGAGACAGAGACACAGACACACACACAAAGGGTTAACTTACAGTGAGGAAAGGATGGTTGGTGCTTTGTAATACTCGGTTTTCTGTTAAGGTATGAGCCACCTCCTCCTGCACAAACAAAGCAAGAAAATAAAGGATGAAATTTTTTAAAAAACAACTAACCAACGGATCTAATCTTCAACCTAACAGCTCAACAGGCCCAAAGTTTTCATGATTAAATAAAAAGAGTATATTTAGAATAAGTGGCACAGTCCTCCACTGGTTTAGTTCACATGTCACTGACCAATTCCAGACAGTTGTAAACAACAGTCGACCAAAACCTGTCAAAATGGAATGCAAAGTCCCACAGGAATCAGTGTTGGGCCTTGCTCTTTTCCCTCTCTACACTGCCCCACTTTCGCATACAACAAACCCTCATCAGACCAGTCATCATTTTCATGCTGATCACTCAGAAAGTCCTTTGGATGAGGCTACAATCCAAAGTCTGGTGCAGAACATCTTGCACATATGTTAAAACTTGTCCCGCCTATCGGTAGAGAAGGCCATTCCATGCTGGCAAGAAAGAAAAACAAAATAAAAAGTTTTAAAAAAGCATGCGCGCACACAGTCACAAACATACACACACACGTACACACACACACACAAACACACACACACAAAACATACACATGTCCCCACACATACACACACTTCAGTTCCACTCACTCACTCACTCACCTTTGCTATAATAACAGCCTTCTTGAGGATCTTGATGGCGTACAGGTGATTCGTTGCTTTCTCTTTGCACAAAATCACCTTGCCAAAGGTCCCCTTCCCCAAGACTTTGAGGAAATCAAAGTCATTTAGGGACTGTGGACATACAATAAAATGATTAGTCACCTTCAGTTGGCCAAATGGGAAGGAAGGTGGCAGTACAGTTTAGACGGTCACCTGACTAACAATAACATGTAAACCATGAGGTTCTGGTGCCAATTCCCAGCTTTGCCCTTTTTTCCCAGTTTGACAGGAGAATTGAAATGAATGTCCAATCTTTCAGAGAAGACTCTAAACCTGTCAGACCAGTTTGCATGGGGACTTGGACTATGTCAAAAGAACCCACAACAGATAAAACTGGAAAGAGCAGGGAGGTACCTCCTAAAAGTGCTGACAAAACTGATAAGTCCAATTCCAACTGTTTTTCCTGATGTCAGAATGTGGTTTCTTTAATGGTGGGGGGACAAAAATGGTCACGTACGCAAAAATCTCTCGATTGGTAACCCTCAGAGCACTAGCAGAGGAACACACACACACATACAAAAAGTTAATCAAATAAAACATAAAATGTCTAGATACAAACTTCCAGTTTCTTTATTTAACACTTGTTATGAACATAATAACTCCTTACTGTCTTATTCATTGTTTACTGCATAAACTTATCCATCGTTTTCACAAGAAACCTTTGTGACCTTAAAAAAGGTAAAGCTGTTCCACAACCTATGCAGTCATTGGAGAGCAAGATGTAAGAGACATCAGCTTCTTTAGGGCCAGCATATTGAAGGCGGCATCCATCTCCTCTCTCTCGCTGCTTTACCTTCCCTGACCCCAAAAAGGGCAGGTACCCATTTATAGCTGGGTGAACAGGGGACAGTACTGAAGCCAAGCCACACAAACTGTCACCGATCCGCTTGGTAACAATGCTCAATGCTGCTTAACATTAGGTTCGGGAGAGTGAGTGCTCTGAGCACTGCTCTTATGCTGGCTTTAAAACAAAACAAGAAGACAAGCTCTGGTACACACACACACACACACACACACACACACACACACACACACACACACACACACACACACACAGAGTTCAAGAACATTTCAGACTGTTTCTTTAACCCTGCATGACAACTCACCACTTTCTTTTTGCTTTTATGGAAGTCCAGCAGAGAATCTGAACACGTCTCTTCCGTCACGTTCAGGTTGTCAGCCACCGAGCGAATGGCCTGTATCCATTCCTCTCTGCAACACACCGTCCCTTTTCTTTAACCTCCTTAACTGCCCAGTGCAAGTGCACCCTATATGCCAGGGAATAAAATTCTTATGTTCCACTTGCTATGTTCATGTCCCTAGTACCCCCCATCTCAATAGTGTCACACATGCGTAGGGGCAAAATCTCAGTCTTTTTTCATCTTCATGAACTCCTCAATCATACAAGATCATTTTCATCACTGTCAGGATCATCTAAAACCTCATTTGCCACTTCTTTAGCTGTGTAAAGTCATTGATGCATTCAACGAGAAGAATTAGTCATTTTGAACAAGTACAGTCCAAGCAGTCATGCAAAATAACACAAAAATATGAGCTAAAAAATGATTGTTTTTGCAGAGCAGAAGTTGCCTAGCAACAAAAGAGTGATCTCCATAAATTTTGAAGTGGTTTCCATTTAACTGTAGTCAGGGAAGCTAGCTAGATCACATCAAGTCATAACCATGGAAATTTTCTGGGATGTAGGCGTATGTATATTCATGAATAAATTCAGGACACTGCATGAGCTCTTTTCAAAACAAGCATACCTGTATTTTGCTTGGTCAATCTTACTTTAATTCATCTGTTGCAAACCTATCACTAGTTAACTAACTAACAGGCACAATAACTAACCAGTCTGCACACTGTGCAAACCACAGAGTACACCACACTTGAAAATACACTGAAAATAAGTTTAGACACTCAATAAGGTAAAAAAAAAAAAATCCAAAACAAAAACAAATAAACCCTGGATATACACTTATGGACAGAAACCTGCAATTCAAATCAATTTATTAGTGCCATAAACTCAGTCATTCTTGACATAACTTGGAAGATCTTGGAATGATTTCATGACATATACTCATGCTAAGAATCCATTTTAAATGTTTCAAAAGTGATCGAAGCTCAATTTATGCAATGTAAAAAGAATAAAGAAAGAAAACAAAACCCTACAAAAACCACCGAAATACCCCCCCCCCCCCCCCCCGAATCTATCATTACCTTTCCTCTGCAGTATCTACACAGAACATCCTCTCCACTACTGTCGTCCATTGCAGACCTCGAATGAGAAAGGTGTTGGGCCTTGGCCGGTCTATCTTCATAAGTTGACAATCTGTAAACAGACAACACCAACATCAGTATAAGTTCATGTTGAGTCAGTTGACAATCTGTAAACAGAACACACCAACATCAGAATAAGTTCATTTTGAGTATGCTGACAATCTGTAAACAGAACACACCATGACCAACATCAGTATAAGTTCATTTTGAGTATGCTGACAATCTGTAAACAGACAACACCATGACCAACATCAATATAAGTTCATTTTGAGTATGCTGACAATCTGTAAACAGACAACACCAACATTAACTGGTATTTGAGTCAGCAGGTTTGGGGCAGGAGGGCCTAGTGGTTAGAGCACTGTGCTTGTGATCAGTGTGTGTGTGTGTGTGTGTGTGTGTGTGTGTGTGTGTGTGTGTGTGTGTGTGTGTGTGTGTGTGTGGGGTGTGTGACAAAAATGCATGCATATATTATGTTTTTCATTTTTATTTTATTTTGTTCTTTTATTTCGAGGATAACAGAAAAAGCACAGAATGTGTTTTTTGCATACTACTACTACTACTACACTAATATATGGAATTTATATATAGCGCTGAATCTTGTAGAGTACACAAATCAAAGCGCTTTGCATACTGTCCCCCTGTATTGTGGTAAATTGTAAATTTTGTCATCTGTTCCCACCGGCACACAATGGCATACTCTTTCAAAAAGCAGAAGAGTTTTTAACCTGTGTGTAAGATGTTCTGATGTGTGTGTGTGTGTGTGTGTGCATGTGCACCGTATGTCTGTATATCATGATGGTACGACTATGAGTTGCAACACACCTACACATGATATTTATATATGATACACAAATATGATAATAGAGTGAAATAAAAGTGGTATCAATTAAAATAAATTTAAAAAAAATCATAATAATTTACTATACTATACTGACATTAATTTCTTGTGCACACACACACAGTGACACTAACATTCTAGTGCACACACACACAGTGACACACACACACACACACACACACACACACACACACACACACACACACACACACACACACACACACACACACACACACACACACACACAACTGATCATGTCATGAACCCCTACTTTGATTTTCCCCCCCTCTTTTATAGTTATACATCATCACTTATGCATGTATCATAAGCAGACAGTGATGAAAATAAATAAATGTTCACCCTTTTCCTCAATTTGACAAGCCTTTTATTATCAAATCAACAGAGGGAAAAAAAGATTTGGACCAGCATTCACCTTCTCTGTTGTTGTCACCTCTACTTCTCTTTAAAGCACCTCACCCCACCCCACCCCACACACCCTACCCCAACACACACACACACACACACACACACACACACACACACACACACACACACACACACACACACACACACAGAGTGACTTATATTAGTTACAAGTTACATGACTTAAGGGGCTATGTCAGTATGTGACTCAGTGGCTATGTGACTTCAGGGCGATGTGACTTAGTGGCTAATATGTCAGAGTGTGACTTTGCGGCTATGCAACTTAGCTGGCTATGTGATTGAGCTGTCAATATTTGCTGCCAACATGCTAGTCTCTCTGAAGTTTGTACTGCTAGTGTCAACACTGATACCACAACAGGTGTGTCTGTATTTTAGTCATAATCATTCAATGTTGTTAGAACTGCGATTGATAGTGTACCAGAGTACATTTGACATTTTTACATCACTTTAAGTCATGGCAGATTTCTCTACATGAAAATCGGCTGCTCTCCCCGAAGTAAGCACCACTGAACACAATTATATAATGTATAATACATTAGTTAAGCAAAACATCCAACAGTAGTATGCTCCTCTGGTTAGTGGTATCAATCATGGAGGCAAGCCTTCTGTCTGTTTACAAATAAAATAGCTGGATCACAAGTGCAGCTGTACTGACCTGCTTCAATTCATACACTAGGGTGTGATTGCCAGTGGTAGGGTCCAGTTAAGTAGTTGTATGGGGATAACAGGAAGTACTAGTCAGTGTGCTATACATCTCAAATAAGCATGGAACCAGGAAAAATACAACACTGCTGTGTTTTTATATTTTGTGTGAGCTGCTACTCTTCCATTCAGTGATTCACTTGATTTCAATATCAAGCCAGTGATCTATACTTTATCCTGATATAACTTAGGCACCCATAGTCTTTTTCCAGATAATTCCATACTGGGTATACTTTTGTTTTACAATGCTTTAAAGAATGACATAAACGGAGGAGCCTCATCTGCCATGACTATTTTCTGCATGCCTATGAGTACATGTATGACTTAGTTTTAGTCTTAGTAATGTGCAAGAGGACCACACACACAACCACACACACACAACACACACAACACATAAACACATACACACCACCACCACACGCACACCATGACACACGCAGCACGAGTGAACAGCACCACCACACACCACACACACACACACACACACACACACACACACACACACACACACACTACACATACTCTCTCTCTCTCTCTCTCTGTGACAATATCATCAACCACCACAAAAGCAGACAAGACACAACACAGCAGAACACACACATGGCCATGGATGACAATGGACAGCACCTTTGACTGTGAAGTTGTTGAGGGATCGGACATGTCCCCTCCCTCAGGCTTTCGACCGGAACCCCAGAAACGAGCCATCTTTACACAGGATGAAGTAACGCTTACGCCAGTTCTTTATGTGCTCCCCTGAAAAAGTCAACATGTCATGTAGATGATCTATCATGTAGTAATATGCATTCAAATAAAAAAAACAACAGTCTCTTACCATTCAAGAGTGCTTGTCTTACGTACCATTATAGTAATTATATCAATATGATCCAAGTAGATCTGTCTGCATGCACGGTTTAAGCGCTAACTACAAGATTGTTTTGTGCTTTATCAGACAATGTCATATTTTGTATTGTTTGGTGTGCTGTCTAGTAAAAAATAAAATAAAATGTGAAGAACATTTAATTGAGTGAGCACAATTGAAGTTATAACTTCTAAGGTCAAAGTTTTATTTCTTGTTATCAAAGTTCAGGTTGGCTTAATTCATAATACTGTAGACTTTCTTTGGAACTAACACAGTCTAAGAAGGTTGCTTTTACTTAACCCCCCCAAAAAACAACAACAATAAACAAACAACAAAAAACAATCCATCTGCACAGAACATTTATAAATATCAAGCACAAAACCATACTCTGACACCAAATTACAACAGAAATAAAAAATAACAAAGAAAGGTGGGCTTGTAATCCTCTTTACTTCCCTGTCAAAACCAAAACCTCATAAACCCCAAACAGCACTAAGCTTTTTCTTTCAATGTTTTGATAAATGAAGGGAGCTGATTATATTGTCAGCCGCAAATAATAACTGTTCAGCTTTTGTTGGCTTACTGATCAGCTTTACTTTTTGTCTACATGTGCATATTATTATATTTAATGATACATGTGTGTGTGTGTGTGTGTGTGGTGTGTGTGTGTGTGTGTGTGTGTGTGTGTGTGTGTGTGTGTGTGTGTGTGGTGTGTGTACTCTCGGTGTGTAGTTCTTCAGTTTAACATCCTTCCACTAAATAGTGATATCAGACGTTTGTGTGTGTGTGTGTGTGTGTGTGTGTGTGTGTGTGTGTGTGTGTGTGTGTGTGTGTGTGTGTGTGTGTGTGTATGTATGTGTGTGTGTGCGCGCGTGTGTGTGTGCGTGCGTGTGATTGTGTGTGTCTGTCTGTGTGTGTCTGCGTACTGTGTGTATGTGTGTGCATAACCTGTATCATTGTATGTGGGTATGTGTTTGTTTAATCATGAATGCAAGATCAAAGAATTAAATCAAACTATTAACTTTAAAACAAAATCAGTGCTTAAGACTGAAAATTTAACATAAATGATGTAGCTGATGTACAGAGAATGTATCAATACCTCTCTTCCACAGGTATCCTTCCTTGACACTGCTGGGCATGTGTCCGAAGGTGGCAGACATGGCTGCCACTTTGGCCCCTCACTCTGCAAACACATAGTGACAAACATACAGTATGCATTAATACATGATATGATGTAGCACTTGTGTTGTCAATTTGTGCAAACTTGCACCTTCAGCGTTCACCTCAACTTGAAGTAGACCAATGTACTAAGATCCAATAACATAGATCTATGGGCCAAAATGAAATAAACTATGGCATGACATGGGGGCTGAGGGAGGGATACGACAACACTCAACAGGTCAACATTGTTGCTACTGTTGTTATTGCTACTGTCGAGCAATCTCCAGTCCAAGCCCCCCTTGGAGTCACACATGAACTGATAAAAGTGAAGAAATGACGACAATTCAAGGGCAACTATATGACTGAATAAGGCATCTTATGTGAGAGGAGATAATGGAACTCATTCACGATCATTACATTGAAATGCACACATAAAAGTCTAGCAAACTAGAATTGAGACTAGCACTGATATTCATTAATCACTTAATGATAATTAAAACTACAAAAATCACCACCTCAGAAGCTGTGATAAATATCACATTCTCCCCACATTTATTCCCACACTGAATGCACCACATGAAACAAGGAAAAAAAAAGCTTTGTGTAGAAAAAGAAAAGCGCCCTACTTTCAGCTCAATAAATCATTCGCAATCATCTTTTAAGGCCACACTGTGGGTAACATAATACTTCTCACAGCTATTGT
>CM060324.1:36307676-36310176 GCA_030674155.1 Stramonita haemastoma
AATTTTTTTTTTAAAAAAGAAAAGAAAAAAGGCACCAGTAAAAATCACCGAACTGACCCAGCAGCAGTGTGGGGCCCCTTGGCTGATGAACCTGTGGCACCTGACGTTGACGAGCTCCCAATGGACATCAGACTCTCTCTCTGAAGACGGGACATGACAAACATTATTGTGTGGTTGAAGTGGAGAGATTGAAATAAGTGGCGTGGGAACGGGCGACAGAGGTGTCACACAAAATCAAAAGCCGCCCCCCAAAAACAAACAAACAAACAAACAAAAACAAAACCAACCCCCCCCCCACACCCCAAACAAACCAACAACAACAACAACAAAACCCAACCCCAAAACAAACAACAAACAATAGCAACCCCACTTCTTCAACCAACCAAAAGAAAACACCCCCATCCCACCCCTAAAAAAAAAGCAAGAAAAGGAAAAGAAAATTATTATACTGGTAAGTGTGTGTAGCGTTTGCTTGTAGAATCAGGTTGGTTTTGCTAGAGCGTCTGTGCATGTGCGTAAGATCCCATCTACTCGATTTTGTTTCGGGATGGTGCTAAAACGAACTGGTTGCTCTCGTGATTTGTAATTTCATGTCTTGTGACGTGCTACTCTCGAAAGGTGAGCACTGAACGCGCAAGATGTCCTCGCAGCAGTGCAGCAGGGCCCTCGGTTTGGTCTCCCAATGACTTGACATTATGTTCGATCTTCGAAACTGGGAAGAAAGGGCGAGGCTGGGTTCGAACCCAGAAACTCACGATTTACATATTGGCATGCGAACGTCTTAACCATTCTGCCACCGTCCTTTGTGTATCTGGGTAAGTGTGTGTGTGTGTGTGTGTGTGTGTGTGTGTGTGTGTGTGTGTGTGTGTGTGTGTGTGTGTGTGTGTGTGTGTGCTTGTGTGTGTGTGTGGGGGGGGGGGGGGGGGGTAGCCTAATAGTTAATGGGTTTGCTCTCGTGATTTGACATTCCAGGTGTCTTGTGTACGTTAGCTCAGAACAGGGTGCAGCACTGAACACCACCCAAGTGACCCAGCAGCAGTGCAGCAGGGCCCCTCTGATTGTTGGCCCCACAGGGACTTGACATTGATGGGCTCCTGCTTCAGACTTCCGACCCTGTGGATGATGTGACATAACGAATCTGGGTATGGCTGAGGGTTGTGTGTGTGTGTGTGTGTGTGTGTGTGTGTGTGTGTGTGTGTGGTGTGTGGGTGTGTGTGTGTGTGTGTTTGGGGGGGGGGGGGGGGGGGGGGGCAGCACTTAGTAAACTTAAGTTGTTAACGTTGCGTTGTTGCGCGCATTCCCCCAACTTAACACTCTGGGGTCACCAAGAATATTATGTACCTCTTTTGATAATGAATATATAATATAATAATAATAACAATAAACAACAATAACAAAATAATAATAATAATAATAAATAATAATAATAATAATAAACAAAAAAAAACAAAAAACAAAAAAACAACAACAACAATAAAAAACAACAGCAACAACCTTCGTTTCTTTGGCTATAGTTTCGAGGTTCATCAATGGTGAGATTTGAGTATGCAACTGTCCCTTACCTCCTCCCAAAGTCACAACATATTTATTTTGACTGTAACTAGACTAACAATTTTTGACATAAGACTTTTTCTTAAAAAAATTAAAAATTAATTCTCCCTGTAGGTAGGGCGAAGGTTAAAAGGAGAGTGTGCAAGTTGTTATGCTAAGAGCTTGTCAAGGCTAAGGACAATATCCATTTAGCGTTTTACAACATAACAACATGTGAATGTAGGCCTTGGCGCTTAAAAGTACATCAATAACAAACAGAGCCTTTTGCGTGGGTCAGGTAAACTGAGGTCAGACTGGTCAAAGGGAAGGAACTGTGCCTGCTGGGTTACGTTACAGAGTTGCTGTTGATTACGTCCCTTGTACGGTCTCTTGTATGTATGTAGTATGTATGTATTATGTATTATTATGTATGTATTATGTATGTATGTATTATATCTATCTATCTATCTATCTACTATCTATCTATCTATCATCTATCTATCTATCTATTATCTATCTATGCTGTTTGTCACATGAGCGAAAATGCGTTGCACTGTCGTAAGCGCCTGACAAGTCCGAACCAGCGCACCTGACTTCGGTGTGGGAAAGAATTGTTATCTTTTATGAATTTCTCGAAAAAAAAAGCAAAATAATGGACCAAGAAGGCGGTATAGCGAAAGAGGTAGGTGACCAAAAAAAAAAAAAAGAAGAAAAGGAACAAGGCAGACACAAAGAGAGCGATAGGAAAAGAAGGAATTCCTAGCATAGAATTTTCTTCAGGTGGGGGATGTCATTCATACTGACAGACCCGCGGTATTCCGTATCCGTGTGGACATTTTCGCAACAGATAACTACTCTCTTGTTGCTGTGGGTTCTTCTACATGCGCGGTTGAAATGAGAAAGAATGGGATGGGTCACACACACACACACACACACACACACACACACACACACACACACACACACACAC
>CM060324.1:36335176-36342611 GCA_030674155.1 Stramonita haemastoma
AGTGTGGCATTTTCCTACAGATTTTTGCCAGCAACCACTCATTTGTTGCCGTGGGTTCTTTTACGTGCACTAAATGAATATTACACACGGGACTTCGATGAATTTTATCGTCTCATCTGAAAGACCAGCACCCAGACCACCACTCACGGTCCAGTGGATGGGGGGAAAAGTTTCATGCACAAACAGGGATCATACCACCATACACTTGAAACCCAGACTTCTCGCTTTCTAGGCAGAATTATTACCTCTAGACCACCGATCCACCAACCAACCATGCATCAAAACAGAAAATAGGCATGTAACCATCCATATATATATACAACATAGTAATAAACACGAACAATTAGCAACAATACCAACTAACAAGCTTCCTTCGGATGAGACTTTAAACCGAGGCCCCGTGCGCTAACGCACGCAGAACATCTTGCGCACACGTTAAATCCTGTTCCGCTTTTCGTAAGAGTAGGCCATCGTGTGCCGGTTGGCACACAGATGACATTTACAAAACTGCATACACACGGGGACTGGATGTAAAAAAAGCACAAGAGTGCTTATCCCATTATCCTCAATATAAAAGAATAATAATAATAAAAAAGATATAAACGTAGCTAGCACAAATCGATATCGATTTTTTTTTAAAGAGAGAGAGGAGTTTTCAACAGAACTGTGGACATTATTTTCCAACAGAGCAAAACATTGATCCCCAAAATTCTAGTACGCGTCATTTGCAAGGGGGTCAAATCCTTAATTGCATTGTGTTTATCTCACTTCATTACACTAGAGACTCAGCGGATTTGGAGTATGGTGTGTTTGTCGGCGCAAAAGGCAAAACATTCCATTTCCCTCACAAAATGCTGAATTAAACACACACACACATATACACACGCGCGCGCGCGCACTCACACACAAACGCACGCATGCATGTACATGCGCGCGCACGTACACACACACACACACACACACACACACACACACACACACACACACACACACACACACACACACACACACACCCACTCGTGGGAACGGATGACAAAATTTACAAAACTGCATACACACGGGGACTGGATGTAAAAAAAAGCCCACGAGTGATCATTTCGTTATCCTACAAATAAAAGTATGAAATAAAAGAAGTAAAGAAACTAATAAAATAGAATCACACACACACACAAACACACACCACACACACACACACACACACACACACACACACACACACACACACACACACACACACCACACACACACACACACACACCATGCTGTAGGAATGGGGGTTGGTTTCCCTAGTGGTTAGAGCTTGGTTCTCGAGATCTGATGAGAACAGAGGTTCGAGTCCTCGCTTAAGCGCGCGCGCGCGTGTGTGTGTATCCTGTTTGTCTGTCTGTCTGTGTCTCTCTGTCTCTCCGCCCCCTCTCTCTCTCCCTCTCTCTCTTCCAATTCTCTCCCCCTCCCCTCTCCCTTCTCTGTCTGTCTGTCTGTCTGTCTGTCTTTGTCTGTCTCTGTCTGTATGTATGTCTGTCTCTCTCCCTCTCTCTCCCCCTCCTCTCTGTCTTCCATCTCTCTCCCACTATCTCTCACTCTCACCCCCCCTCCCTCTCCCTCCCTCCCCCCTCTCTCACCCCCCCCCCCTCTCTCTTCCTCTCTCTCTATCACTTTCTTTATTGCGTGACTCATTAAATGAACATAAGTCCTCGAGAGCTGGGCTCCCCCACAACGGCGCCCAGAGCCCCTGACACAGCAAAGACTACTAGCTCTAGTGCATAATCCGCTAAGCAGCAGAAGCTGAAGAAAAGTAAGGAATAGAGGCTTTACTTTCTCCGTCTGGCGCGGCGGCATTTATTGATTTAATTAATTCATAATAATGACAGGAGGAGATCAGTTAAGAGCTCACCCAGGTCGGTAGGCCCCATGTTGATATTCAACAGGGCTCCGCTTTTCCTTTTATGTTCCTATCCAGTGGCTACTATTGTCTTCTTCTAAACCTTTAAGGTCTTCAGAGTAAAGAGCGAGAGCGAGAGCGAGCGAGAGCGAGCGAGAGAGAGAGAGAGAGATCAAACATATATATTTTTTAATTGAAAAATCATATCATTTTAAATGAAAAAAACTATAATAAGGGAGGCAGAACGGTTTAGACTTTCACCTGACAAACAAGTAGACCCTGAGGTTCTGGGTTCAATTTCCTAGCCTTGCCCTTTCGTCCCAGTTTGACGGGAAAATCGAATTGAATGTCAGTGTTTTTTGAGGAGACTGGAAACCAGTAGGAAACGTGTGTTGACGGACTTGTGCACGTTGAAAGAACCCACGACAGTTAAAATCGAAAAAAGCAGGGAAGTCCTTCCTGACTGTCCTGGCAAAATTAGTAGATTTAATTCCACACTGTATTCCCTAAGTCGGAATGTGGCTTCTTTAATGGTAGGGTTAAAAAAACAAAACAACCACCAACAAACGGGTGCAAAAGGCAACAATCTCACTAATACTATTAGTAATAGTGAACCTTGGAGCTCTACCCGAACAATGGGAACAATTCAAATTATGGTTTAGTTTTTTTTTGATACTGGGATGTGTGAGCTTAAAGGCTTGTGTTGTGGGGGTAGGGGGAGAACAAGGTTGTGTGTGTGTGTGTTGTGTGGTGTGTGTGTGTGTGTGTGTGTGTGTGTGTGTGTGTGTGTGTGTGTGTTTGAGGAGGGGGGGAGGTAGGTATCAACACACGCGCAGGTACAATCATGTTTACTAGTGAAGGTCACCTGCTTGAATAGAGTTATGTATCATGATTTATACTAGGTAATGGTGTGTGTGTGTGCGTGCGTGCGCGCGCGCGCGCGCGCCCAGACATCGAGAGACAGACGCATGTGCATGCACAGGTACAACACATACACGAACAAGTACTCTGTCTGTTTGTCTGTCTGTCTGTCTGCCTGTGTGTGTGTGTGTGTGTGTGTGTGTGTGTGTGTGTGTGTGTGTGTGTGTGTGTGTGTGTGTGTGTGTGTTTCTCTCTGTCTGTCTGTGTGTGTGTGTGTCTCTCTCTCTCACACACACACACACAAAACACACACACACACATACACACACACACACAACACACACACACACACCACACACCACACACACACACACACACACACACACACACCGATTTGGGCCCCCTGTTTCTTCACCTGCGTGCCTGTAGTAGACCTACCTATCCATGGGTGGTCTTTTGACCTTATTAGTTTTTTGTCCACTTCAGTTTGATTCTTTCCTTTCTTATGTAGGAGTACAGGGGTCGGGATAGCTCAGTGGTCAGAGCACTCGCTTTCCCCAAGCTAAGGTTAAGCAGCACTGAGCGTGGTTGCCTACTATACTAGATGGGTAACCTTTTGTGTTCTTAGCTTGAATATATTTCCCTAGTCCACCCAGCTGTAAATGGGTACCTGCCTCTTTATAGTCAGGGAAGGTATAAAGCAGTGAGGAGAGGAGATGGGCGCCACCGCCCTCAATATGCTGGCCCCTAGAGAAGCTGAGGCTTCTGATACCTAGCTCCCTTTCGACCATATAGGTTATGAGACACCTGTACCTTTAAAAATCTTTTTTCTTTTTTTTAGTTAGGCAGTGGAGGGGGCCAGGATAGCCTAGTGGATAGAGCGCTGGGCTCACGATCTGACTGATGGCTGGAGTTCGAACCACCACTGAGGCACCTGTTCAAGGGGATTAGTTTTTCTTTCAGGGCGGTAAACATCAGTGCGTTGGTGTGTGTTGTGTGAGCGCGTGTGTGTGCGTGCGCGTGTTGTACGTGTGTGCATGCGTGCGTGCGTATGTGTGTGTGGTGGTGCGTGTGTGTGTGCGCCCGCATGCGTGCGTATGTGTGTGTGTGTGCGTGCGTGTATGTGCGTGTATGTGTGTGTGTGTGTGTTTGTGAGTGCATGTGTACCTGTGTGAGTCCGCGACCTCGGCTCGCCCACACTCACGCCCTCGCACAGGGATATAGGTTTACGTGTGTTCGTGCATATGAACGAACACATTGTGTGTTTGAGCGTGAATAGGGCTTAAGGTACTGAAAAGACAAACGCTATTGTGCTTTCTAAACCCATAGCTGTCTTTCGAGTCACGTTCTGTTAACACTTTGTCTTTCTATACCAAACAACCACCCGGCTCTTGGATATTTTCTTGTCTTTCTTTTTTGTAAGTTAAAAGGTAAAGGTAAAAGTACTCCATAACTCACGTGGTCGTAGGGACACGATGTGTCAGAGACCTCAGCCTCTTCAGGCGCCCAGCATAATTATTGAGAGGGCGGATCCCATCTCCCCCTCCCTCCTTGACCCTAAAGAGGCCAGGTACCCCTTTTACAACTGGATGAACTGGGGGACTTTATTGAAGCCAAGGCACGCAAACGGTTTACCCATCCACTTGGTAACATCGCCCAATGCTGCTTAAGCTTAGTTTGGGGAAAAGCGAGTTTCTAGGCCTTAAAATGAAGAAAAGGGGTGCAGGACAGCCTAATGTGGTTAGAGCGTTCAGCTTGTGATCTGATGGTCTGAATTTCGAGCCACCACCGAAGCACTCGTTTGGGGGTATGTTTTCCCCTGGAGTTAAGCTCAGGACTGACTCCACTCCCTAGAAAGTCCTTCCGATGAGAGTATAAACCGAGGTCCCGTTGTGTGTGAACACTCACACACGCACACACACACACAACACACACACACACACAACCACTTACACACAACACACACACACACACAACACATTCGAGCACACGCGTGAAGATTGTGTCTGTTTTCCAGAGTCCAACTGAACCCCTCCTCTTCTCCCCCCCCCCCCTGCCTCCCCTCCTACCCCCTTCGTAGCTGCCAGACTCTGAGAGTGGAAAAGAGCTCAGCATAGTGCAGTGACCAGACTGTGTACTGCTGTGTTCAGAGCTCTTTAGACATTGTTCACTGGTCCTGTTTGTCTGCAAACACTGTATTTAACTGAACTCTAGTGTATTATACACAAACGTATTATGTATTCTCTTAGACTCTAAGAGAGTGCTGAACACTCCCACCCCTCTCTCTATCTCTGTCTGTCTGTCTGTCTGTCTGTCTCTGTCTCTCTGTATGACTGACTGTCTGTCTGTCTGTCTGTCTGTCTGTCTGTCTGTCTGTCTTCTCTCTCTCTCTCTCTCTTCTCTCTCTCTCTCTCTCTCTCTCACTCCCTCTCCCTCTCTCCTCCTCTCTCTCTCTCTCTCTCTCTCCCACCACCCCTCCCCCTCCCTCCCTCCCTAATATCTTTTCAATATCCTTTCCCATCCTTCTCTCCCTTTTTTTGTCCTGTCTCTGTCACTCTCACCGCTCACTGTAGTCTCTCATTCCCTAAAGGACCTTCTGGCCTCCCTGTTTCATTTTCTGTGTTTGTTCTCTCTATGATTTCTCTGTCGGTCCCACGCCCTGAGCACAGCAAATACAGCTCTTGTAGAGTCTTTGCTGGAACCGTTAGATCTAACAGATCTGTACACTGGTGTCGGGGAGTGCAGTGGAGTGGAGAGTGGCCTAGTGGTTTTGAGGGTTGTCGTTTCTATAATCTGGCGGTAGCTGAGGGTTCAGGTTCCAGTCTTCAGTGAAGCGTGCGTTCGGAGGGTTCCGGGGTGGGGTGGGGGTGGGATGGGATGGGGGGGGGGGGGAGGCGATGGGGAGGGGGATGATCCTGGAGTGAACATTTGGTATTGACTCGTATTCCACTCTAGTCATCCGAATAAATCGATACACCGAGGTTTCGTGTGCAGCTCCCATTCAGCGCACGTAAAAAGAACCCATAGCAACAAGGCAGCTGTCGTTGGCAAACTTTCTGTAGAGAAAAGCTACTCTGCAGGGAAACAAATACACACGCAGACAGGGAAAACATAGGTGGTGCTGCTCCTGTGGCGAGGCACTCTTCCCAGGTAGAGCAGCCTGACTTTCATGCACAGGAATCTCCGTGACTTGAAAGTGCTATTCCACTTCAATTCCTAGGGATTTTTTTTTTTATTGCTGGATAAAAATCTTTCTGTGATAACTTTCCTAAGTATAATTATTTTTTGTTTTTTGCGCTATTTTGCTTCTGTTTCTTTCTTTTTTGTCCTTAAATGCCTCACACCCACCCTTCCACCCCACCCCCCACAAACGCACACACACATATACACACACACACACACGCGCGCGCGCGCGCCATACACACAACACACGCACACACGCGCACTCACACATACTTTTTCTTTTCGTCTAAGCATTGTCATTATATTAGACCTGTTGGTTGTGTGTGGGTGCAGGTGTACCAAGACTTTGGGTACAGAAGTCCTGCAGGCGGCTTCAGACGGTACAATGCCTGTCTCTTCGCTTACGGTCAACGGGTACAGGGAAGACCTTCACCATGATGGGGCTACCCGGTCAGTACTGGTCAGGATGTCGGCTTCTGTCTGTCGTCCGTCCGTCTATCTGTCTGCTGTCTGTCTGTCTGTCTGTCTGTCTATCTGTCTGTTTATCTGAATGTTTCTTCGTCTGTATTTTTTGACTGTCGTTTTAGAGTCAGGGAAGGAAATCAGCGACGGAGAGGAGATGGGGGCCGCCCTCAATATGCTGGCCCCTAGCGAAGCTGAGGTCTCTGATGCCTTGCTCCCCTACGACCACATAGGTTATGAGACACATTTACACCTCTACCTTTTACCTTAACCTATTTGTCTGTCCATCTGTGTTTGTTGGCGAATTGTTATAAACACGAACATTAAATTCTTATTCTAAGTATGTCTGCAGTGCATACAGTGCAAATCAAGACAGTGGTGATGTGGGCGCTGGATTTCATCATCGCTTTGTTTGTCCATCATTGAATGACACTCATCAAAAAATGTTAGCAAGACGTTACGCTAAACATCCATATACTTTTGAAATATATTGAAACCCCCCCCCCCCCCCATTTTTCTTCAACCAGCAGGACGACTACTTCTCAATGCTGTTAAGATGGTTAAATACTATCGGAGATTTGGTTAATACTGTCGGAGATTAATGTAAATCATGTTAAAAAATTTGAAGTTATGTCAATAGGATTATTATTTTGTTTGTTTTGTTTTATTATTGATACGTGTTGATATACTGTGGTTAAATCATGCACAGGCAACTAAGTGGTTCAGTTATGTTGTTCTTCTTCATATTTTGTAAAAAAGCAAAAAAACAAAAACAAACGAAACGCGATAGTCACGAGCTGCTAAGATCGTTTGACCTTCTATTCCATGAGTCATGAAGTCATGAGTTCGAATCTCGGGCGGCGTCTGGTGAATTAAGGGTGGGGATTTTTACGGACCTCCCAGGTCAAATTCCAGTACAGACCTGACAGTGCCTTGATTCCTTTCGTGTATATCACATTGTAGAAGATCAAAATAATCACAAAAGAAAATACCGTCCTCATGTCAGCGTTTGGTGGGTTACGGGAAACACGAACATACCCACTATAC
>CM060324.1:36377711-36382711 GCA_030674155.1 Stramonita haemastoma
TGTGTCTGTCAATCTGTCTGTCTGTCGCTCTGTCTCTGTCTGTCTGTCTGTCTGTCTCTGTCTTTGTCTGTCTGTCTGTCTGTCTCCCTTTCTCTCTCTCCTCTTGCTTGTGTGTTTACAAGGACAAGTTTTAATACATGGCTTAATCTAAAATCTTTGTATCTTTGCGGATTACGGATCATTCATTCATTCATTCATTCATTCATTCATTCATTCATTCATTCATTCATTCATTCATTCATTCGTGTGTTCGTTCGTTCGTTCGTTCGTTCGCTCATCCATTCGTTTGTTCGTTGGTTCGTTCGTTCGCTTGTTCGTTCGTTCGCTCATTCATTCATTCATTCGTTTATTTGTTCATTCGTTCGTTCCTTCCATTTTCCTTTTCTTCCTTCCTTTCTTCCTTCCTTTCTTCCTTCTGTCATTTTTTCTTTCTTTCTGTTTTTGTCTCTCACCACTCTCTTCTCCCTCTCTCTCTTCCATCCCCTCATCTCTCTCGCACACCCACATTCACGCACTAATACACACAAACACGCTCACATATAAGCACATGCATGGCTACACACACACGGCTGCACACACACACACACACACACACACACACACACACACACACACACACACACACACACAATATGACCCATTGACCCCCTGTCACATTGCATTTTGACTTAACGGGATATAATTGGTATTAAAGCAAGATTTGGGGTCTTGATGGCTGATCGAGTTAAGAGAGAGAGAGAGAGAGAGAGAGAAGAGAGAGAGAGAGAGAGAGAGAGAGAGAGAGGAGAGAGAGAGAGAGAGATGAGAGAGAGAGAGAGAGAGAGAGAGAGAGAGAGTTGACACTTGACACTTCAACACTTTCTTGGCATTAGTGTTTTTAAGCTCTTGTGCCATAGGGTATATATTATATACCTTGAAACAAAAAAAAAAGTACCCACACAAATCTTGCATAATCACCAAGGACACATTCCTACGTATCTGAAAAACTAAATCTCTGATTTTCAAGAAGTGCTAGGCCTATGTTTCTATGCTCACTTAGGAACTGTTTTTGCTGAGGTGGCTGTTTGAGGGAATTCTTTCCTTGGAGCTAACATCAGTACCAGATCCACTCCTCGTAAAGTCCTTCAGTTGAAACTATACACCGAGATCCAGTGTGAGAATGCCTGCAGAACATCTTGCACACACGTACCGTATCGTATGGAAAATCGTAAAAATTCCACACACACTTTCTTGAACCACCAGGCGTCGCTGCTGAAATTCGAACACAAGATTTTATAGACCCACAAGATGCAAGTTAAACAGTATACATACTCAGTTGAAATCTTTTTATTGTAAAAATAAAAATCACACTCTTTATCATCTAGGCCTCTGTTGAATTTCAAACACAAGATTTTAAAGACCCACAAGATACAAGTTAAACGGTATGTATATACTCCGTTGTAATATTCAGTTGTAAAAATTAAAAATCCCACTCTTGATCAATTAGGCCTCTGTTGAATTTCAAACACAAGATTTTAAAGACCCACTAAATGCAAGTTAAACGGTATATCGACTCACATATAATGTTCAGGTGTAAAAACAAAAATCCCACTCATTATCATTTAGGCCTCTGTTGAATTTCGAACCAGTGACCCCATGGTTTCAGGAACATTTCCATTTCAAAGAGGGCTGTTGCCTTTAACCACGGGGCTACCTGTGCTCCCTTTGCTTCTGATCTATGGCATGATCTGAGAATAATCATGACCAAGGTCCTGTCCTGTCATGTCAGTATACTGACCGCTAAATCTGACACTGCTCTTATCTAAGATTGCTTTGCCTGTGGAGTAATGAGGTCTGGTCACCATGTGTTTGCTTTTTGGTAGATTGTTTGACAAGGGTGTGTGTATATGTGTAGGGGGGGGGGGGCGTGAGGTGATGTGGTGTGTATGTGTGTGTGTGCGTGTGTGTGTGTGTGTGTGTGTGTGTGTGGTGTGTGTGTGTGTGTGTGTGTGTGTGTGTGTGTGTGTGTGTGTGTGTGTGGTGTGTGTGTGTTGTGTGTGTGTGTGTTGTGTGTGTGTGTGTGTGTGTGTTGTTGTGTTTGTGTATGCGTGTGAAATAAAGGAAGAGAAAAAGAGGCAGAGAAAGAGAGAGACAGACAAAGATAAAGAGAACTTAACACATACACACAGTAGCTCTCTCTCTCTCTCTCTCTCTCTCTCTCTCTCTCTCTCTCTCTCTCTCTCTCTCTCTCTCTCTCTCTCTCTCTCTCTCTCTCTCTCTCTCTCTCTCCCCCTTCTCTCTGTCTCACACACATATGTTACACACATAAAAACACACACATAGACACGCACACACATACATACATTCATACAAATAGACACTCACACACATATATACACAAACAGACTACTCCGACAGAGAGAGAGAGAGAGAGAGAGAGAGAGAGAGAGAGAGAGAGAGAGAGAGAGAGAGAGAGAGAGAGAGAGAGAGAGAGACACACACACACACACACACACACACACACACACACACACACACACACACACACACACACACACACACACACACACACACACACAAAACAGACAGAGCTAGAGAGTCAGTCAGACATACATACAGACATTAAGACAGACAGACAAACAAACCATCGAAGAGGAGAGAGGATTAAGTAATTAAACATGTTAGAAAGAAAAGGGGCGGAGTATTGACACAAAACAAGTTAGGAGATGAAAGCGACCGAGTGTGTTCACCCGGCCTGTCTTACCTACACTTTCTGATTATACAACATTGCCTTGGCTTTAATCGTAGCCGACAGATCCCTACTATACCCCTTCAGCCGTGCAGAAACGATTTTTTTTCTTGATTAAGTCATTAATCCCCTCAGTAATTTGCTACAGGGGTCGGGAAATCTGAGTGGTTAGATGGTGACATATATTTTGTGATATGAAGAAGTCGCAGGATCAAATCTACTGTTGTGACTGTTTGAGGGAATCTTTTTAAGTTAAGGTTTTTGTCCAGATTTTATCGCCCCCGAAAGCCTTTAAGAGGAGATTTTACTGACTGTGAGGTCCTGTGTTATATAAACATATGCTGGACATTTTGCCGACACGTTTAAACCCATCCATTTTTCGTGGCAGATTAGGTAAAGGTAAAGGTGTTCCATAACCCATACAGTCGTTGGGGAGCGAAGTGTCAAAGACCTCAGCTTCTGAAGGGGGCAGCGTATTGAGGGCGGCGCCCATCTTCTCTCCCTCGCTGCTTTACCTTCCCTGACCCAAAAAGAGTGCAGGTACCCATGTACACAGGGGGGGGGGGGGGGGGGGGGGGGGGGAGAGACAGCACTGAAGCCAAGGTGCGCAAACGGTCACCCATCCATTTGGCAACCACGCTCAACGCTGTTTAACCTTAGCTTGGGGAAAGCAAGTGCTCTGACCACTGAGCTATCTCGTACGTCCCCATGTGCAGAAGATTAGGCTAGATATAGTCAGTGGCATGGACAACACGTTCATACCCAGCATGCATCCTGAGCAAGCTGAGCCTTGCAAAGCCCATCCCACTCCAGGTAGGGTGTTGACTCAATTAAAAGAGTTTTGCTTGTATAAGTCATCGGGGACGGGACAGTAGTCAGAGCACTCGCTTTCCCCAAGCTAAGGTTAAGCAGCACTGAGCGTGGTCACCAAGTGGATGGGTGACCGTTTGCGAGCCTTGGATTCAGTACAGTCTTCCTCATTCACCCAGCTGTAAATGGGCACCTGCCCTGTTGAGGGTCAGGGAAGGTAAAGCAGCGAGGAAGAGGAGATGGGCGCCTACAATATGGTGGTCCCTGGAGAAGATGAGGTCTCTGACACCTCAGTCCCCAACGAGTTCAGAAGTTATGAGAAAATTTGTACCGTTACCCTTTACAAGCCATCCCACCAGCCATAGGTGGCCTACTCTTTCACAAAAAAGTGGATGAGGTTTGAACTCATGCACAAGGTGCATACTCTGTATGCGTCTATACTTAATGCATCTCGGTTTCTAGTCTCATGGAAAAGAATTTTTGAGGGAAGTGGAGTCAGTACCAATGCTAACCATCTGAGAAGAAATCCCCAAGCTACACAACACACACACAACACACACACACACACACACACACACACACACACACACACACACACACACACACACACACACACACACACACACACACACACACACACACACACACACACACACACACACACACTCCCTCATCTCACACACACACACACACACACACACCCCCACACACACACACACACACACACACACACACACACACACACACACACAGCCGCAGCTGATAGAAACAAATAGTGATTGCAGTGAGCCGCCTTAGGGCATGTGTCAACTCCTAATACTAGGCATAGCAGGATTGGAAGCGGAATAGAGAGATGAGGATGAGAGAGAGAGAGAGAGGAGAGAGAGAGAGAGTGAGAGAGAGAGAGAGAGAGAGAGAGAGAGAGAGAGAGAGAGAGGAGAGAGAGAGAGAGAGAGAGAGAGAGAGAGGAGAGGAGAGAGGAGAGAGAGAAGAGGAGAGAGAGAGAGAGAGAGAGAGAGAGAGAGAGATGAGAGAAGAGAGAGAGAGAGAGAGAGAGAGAGAGAGAGAGAGAGAACTTAGAATTTTAATGACGTCGGCCTTGTACCACAGTGTATGATGTCGGGGATTGGAAGTAATCCTTCAAAAGCAAAATATATACATACATGAATATATCGATTAGGACATTGAACATACAATAGAAGGTATGGCCAGATGAAAAGAAGTATGATGGAACAAGTATTGCCATGAAATAAGCTACTGTCAATCACCTCATGCATAATTATATTTAACACACTATGTAAAGGCGGTATTTTGTACATTTATAAGTATTGTAAGTCATATGTAAAGTAGATAAATGGCTAGATAGAAGAATAATGCACAAACTGGTCTTCATGGAATCTAGCTTACATACAGGGACTGGATGCAAAAAAAGCACATGCGTGCTCATTCCATTATCCTCCAT
>CM060324.1:36400167-36405167 GCA_030674155.1 Stramonita haemastoma
TCTCTCTTTGTGTCAGTCTGTCTGTTTGCCTGTCTGTCTGTCAGTCTGTCTGTTTGCCTGTCTATCTGTATGTCAGTCTTTGTCTATGTCTCTGCCCTGTCTGTCTATATGTCTATTTAACTCCCCCTCTCTCCCTCTCTCTGTGTCTCTCTGTGTCTCTCTGTGTCTCTCTGTGTCTCTCTGTCTCTGTCTCTATCCTCTGTCTCTGTCTCTACCCTCTGTCTGTCTGTCTGTCTGTCTGTCTCTGTCTCTGTCTCTGTCTCTCTGTCTCTGTCTCTCTGTCTCTCTCTCTCTGTCTCTCTGTCTCTGTCTCTGTCTCTGTCTCTGTCTCTGTCTCTGTCTCTCTCTCTCTCTCTCTCTCTCTCTCTCTCTCTCTCTCTCTCTCTCTCTCTCTCTCTCTCTCTCCTCTCTCTCTCTCTCTCTCTCCCCCCAGTCACGATATTGGGAATATAAGCGGATTATAGACAAAATTGTCGTTTTTGTTATGATGTGGAATGAAATGGAAAGAGATAGTGCGCGCGCGTGTGTGTGTTTGTGTGTGTGTTTGTGTGTGTGCATGCGTGCATTTGTGCATGTATGCGTGCGTGCGCGCGTGTGTATGCGCCACCGGATATTTCCTGAGTTACTGAGATATAATATAGTATCTTTAAATCTTGACAGTATTGGCTTACGTATATAAAGAATTCTACACTCTGTTACCTCATTTTGAGAAAACCAAGAACCAAAGAGAAGAACATGGATCTAACATATGCACACATAGTTACTTACTTTGTGGACGGGATAGCTCAGTGGTCAGAGCACTCGCTTTCCCCAAGCTAATAAGGTTAAGCAGTACCGAGCGTGGTTACCAATTGGATGGGTGACCGTTTGCACGCCTTGGCGTCATTACAGTCTCCCAGTTCACCAGCCGTAAATGAGTACCTGCCCTGTTTAGGGTCAAGAAAGGTGAAACAACGAGGGAGAGGAGATGGGCGCCGCCCTCAATAATATGCTGGCCCCTGGAGAAGCCGAAGTCTCTGACACCTCGCTTCCCTACGACCGCATAGATTATGGGACACCTTTACCTTTACCGTATTTAACCTTGATCGTGAACGAGTTTCTTTGCCAACAAGATTAAAGAAAACATCCACATGCCATGAAAGAGCTGAGGGAGCAGCAGAAAAAGATGAACACTGGAACTTAACCTGACTTCTTCTTTAACCCCTTAAGAAGTCAATCGAGTGGGCGTACTTGCATTGAAGTTGTTTTCTTTTCAGTCAACGTGTCGTGGGCTTAACTTGAATCTTTGTCGATGGGTGGGTAGGGGTAGGGGGTGGAGAGGGGGTGGGTGGGGGCTATCCTTCTCTTTAGAAGGTGTGATCAGTGGTTTAGAGGTAACGCACCTAGCCCTGCCTAAAAAGCGGAAAGTCCGTATTTCATCCCTGTTTGTGCTCGAGACTTCCCCACCCCCATCCTCTAAAGACTGTGAGTGATGGTTTTGGTGCTAGTCTTTCGGATGAGATGATAAATTGAGACCCCGTGTACAATACGATTTTAGCACACGTAAAAGAACCTACATCATCTAGAGTGTTGTACTGGGTGAAAATTTAGTAAGTAAAAAATACGTCACTCTAAAAGGGAGACAAAATAGACAGACAAACAGGAAAAGAAAGCAGAATGTATTGGGTGGCGCTGCTGTTGTGGCGACGCTTTCTATCTCTCCGGGTAGAGCAGCCCGAATTTTCACGCAGAGAAATCTACCGGACTTAAGTGGTATACAAAAGGAACTATTGACAAAAAACCCCAACACTATATTGATTTTTATGTTAACTTGTCGATTGTTTTTTTTTTTTTTTATAGATAAGCTTGCTTGTGTAACCCATATAAGTTTCTCGTTCTTTTGAGACATTGCAGAGTTCTTATTCGTATTCAAAACATAGTATGATATTAATATGATTATTATAAAACAAAAAATATAGACTCTATGTGACTGCGTCCAGCCAAAACTATGTGGAAGCCTATCCCCTTGGTGTTGGTTTTTGGCCAGGAGCCTCTGTGTTCTCACCCAGAAAGTTAATGAAGCAGAAGTCACAAAGGCAGCAAGCCAGTTGGTTAAGTACTGTAATGGCACTTTTGAAAGCCGTTTATTTTCTTTTGTTTTTTTTGTGTTGCTTTTTTTTTCTTGTCTATTTCTCTGGTGTTCTTGTTGTTGTTTTAAATTTTGCGTTTGTTCTCTTCTAGTGATATTAGACGTCTCTCTCTCTGTCTCTCTGTTTCTCTGTCTCTCTCTGTCTCTCTCTGTCTCTCTGTCTCTCCGTCTCTCTCTTTCTATCTCTCTCTCTCTCTCTCTCTCTCTCTCTCTCTCTCTCTCTCTCTCTCTCTCTCTCTCTCTCTCTCTCTCTCTCCCCCCCCCCTGTGTGTGTGTGTGTGTGTGTGTGTGTGTGTGTGTGTGTGTGTGTGTGTGTGTGTGTGTGTGTGTGTTTGTCTGTGTTTGTCTGTGTGTGCGTTTGTCTCCAACACTCTGTTTCTTTGTCCCTCTCTGTCTCTATCTGACTCTCCAGATGTCTGTCTCTGCTTCTGTCTCTGTGTCTGTCTGTCTGTACGTCTGTCTGTACGTCTGTCTTTCTGTCTGTCTGTCAATCTGTCTGTTGCTCTGTCTCTGTCTGTCTGTCTCTGTTTTTGTCTGTCTGTCTATCTGTCTGTCTGTCTGTCTATCTCTCTTTCTCTCTCTCCCCTTGCTTGTGTGTTTACAAGGACAAGTTTTAATACATGGCTTAGTCTAAAATCTCTGTATCTTTGCAGATTAAGGATCATTCATTCATTCATTCATTCATTCATTCATTCATTCATTCATTCATTCATTCATTCATTCATTCATTCATTCATTTCTTCGTTCTTTTGTTTGTTCCTTCCATTCTCCCTTTCTTCCTTCCTGTCTTCCTCCCTTCATTTTTTCTTTCTTTCTGTCTCTGTCTCTCACCACTCTCTTCTCCCCTCTCTCTCTTCCATCCCCTCATCTCTCTCGCACACCCGCATTCACGCACAAATACACACAAACACGCTCACATATAAGCACATGCATGGCTACACACACACGGCTGCACACACACACACACACACACACACACACACACACACACACACACACACACACACACACACACACACACACACACACAATATGACCCATTGACCCCCTGTCACATTGCATTTTGACTTAACGGGATATAATTGGTATTAAAGCAAGATTTGGGGTCTTGATGGCTGACCGAGTTAAGAGAGAGAGAGAGAGAGAGAGAGAGAGAGAGAGAGAGAGAGAGAGAGGAGAGAGAGAGAGAGAGAGAGAGAGAGGAGAGAGAGAGAGAGAGAGAGAGAGAGAGAGAGAGAGAGAGAGAGAGAGAGAGAGAGACAGACAGACAGACAGACAGACAGACAGACAGACAGACAGACAGACAGACAGACAGACAGACAGACAGACAGACAGACAGAAGCAGAGGGAAGGAATAAATGAGAGAGAGAGAGAGAGAGAGAGAGAGAGAGAGGAGAGAGAGAGAGAGAGAGAGAGAGAGAGAGAGAGAGAGAGAGCGCTGACACTTGACACTTCAACACTTTCTTGGCATTAGTGTTTTTAAGCTCTAGTGCCATGGGGTATATATTATATATACCTTGAAACAAAAAAAGGACCCACACAAATCTTGCATAACCACCAAGGACACATTCCTTCGTATCTGAAAAAAACTAAATCTCTGGTTTTTAAGAAGTGCTAGGCCTATGTTTCTGTGCTCACTTAGGAACTGCTTTTGCTGAGGTGGCTGTTTGAGGGAATTCTTTCCTTGGAGCTTACATCAGTACCAGATCCACTACTCGTAAAGTCCTTCACTTGTGACTAGAACTATACACCGAGATCCAGCGTGTGAACGCCCGCAGAACATCTATCACACATGAACCGTATCGTATGGAAAATCGTAAAAATTCCTCACACACTTTCTTGAATCATCAGACGTTGCTGCTGAAATTCGAACACAAGGCCCATAAAATGCAAGTTATTGACTCAGTTATAATGTTGAGTTGTAAAAAGAAAAATCCCAGTCTTTATCATTTAGGCCTCTGTTGAATTGCAAACACAAGATTTTATAGACCCACAAGGTGCAAGTTAAACGATATGTATACTCAGTTGTAATATTCAGTTGTAAAAATTAAAAATCCCACTCTTGATCAATTAGGCCTCTGTTGAATTTCAAACACAAGATTTTAAAGACCCACAAAATGCAAGGTAAACGGTATATCGACTCACATATTATAATGTTCAGGTGTAAAAACAAAAATCCCACTCTTTATCATTTAGGCCTCTGTTGAATTTCGAACCTGTGACACCATGGTTTCAGGAACATTCCCATTTCAAAGAAGGCTGTTGCCTTTAACCACGGGGCTACCTGTGCTCCCTTTGCTTCTGATCTATGGCATGATTGAATTTCGAACCAGTGACACCATGGTTTCAGGAACATTGCGATTAGAAAGAAGGCTGTGACCTTTAACCACGGGGCTACCTGTGCCCCCTTCGGTTCCGATCTATGGCATGATATGAGAATAATCATGACCAATGTCCTGTCCTGTCCTGTCGGTATACTGACCGCTAAATCTGACACTGCTCTTATCTAAGATTGCTTTGCCTGTGGAGTAATGAGGTCTGGCCACCGTGTGTTTGCTTTTTGGTAGATTGTTTGACAAGGGTGTGTGTATATGGGTAAGTGGGGGGGGGGGGGGGGGGGGGGGGGGGCGTGATGTGAGTGTATGTGTGTGTTGTGTGTATGTGTGTTGTGTGTGTGTGTGTGTGTGTAATGTTGTGTGTTGTGTTGTGTGTTGTGTGTTGTGTGTGTGTGTGTGTGTGTGTGTGTGTGTGTGTGTGTGTGTGTGTGTGTGTGTGTGTGTGTGTGTGTGTGTGTGTGTGTGAATCAAAGGAAGAGAAAAAGAGGCAGAGGAAGAAAGAGAGAGACAGAGACAAAGTGAACTTAACACATACA
>CM060324.1:36420167-36427667 GCA_030674155.1 Stramonita haemastoma
CACACGCGCGCGCGCGCGCGCGGACGCATGCATACACACAGGTGGACAGCACATTATTTCTATCGTTGTTTTCTTCTGCTCTAACTTCATTCACTACCTCACACCGCCTTCACCTATCCTGTAGTCCCATGGACCGTAAGGGCACCAGTGAAGATTTTGCAACCAGCTTCCTCCACTTCACGTGGTCCTCTCCTAATTAAAAAAATGAGCCTCAAATATAAGAATCATTAAACTGTTTTCAATTTATTGTTTTGAGTCACGGTACGAATAATTTTTATTCATACATTTTTCATTTCAGGAAATGCTAAGTGCGGTAAGAGACATTTTAAACTTTTGAATCTATATACGTAATGTTTTTGACATAACCCAATGTTGGTGTGATACTAACAGTTTATTCATTTAGTCTATTATTTTTGCTATAACAGAAGTGATCCTTATTAACAGGTATTTATATCTTTAACCCCTTCAGTGTCAATAACTTACACAAAACGCTTAAGTGTGTGTAAAAAGGCTTTCCTAACTATTGTTGTCGACAAAAGTAGTCCAAATCAGTGTCGAAACAAAATTCTAACATATTAGGTACGGGTAAAGGTGTTCCCCTAGCCTATGCGGTCGTTGGGGAGGGAGATGTCAGAGACCTCAGCTTCTCCAGGAGCCGGTATATTGAGGGCGGCGCCCATCTCCTCTCCCTCGCTGCTTAACCTTCCCTGTCCCTAAAGAGGGCAGGTACCCATTTACAGCTGGGTGAACTGGCTTTCAGTGCACTCCCCACTCTTTAAAATAATCTGACTAACCTGGTAATAATATCATACTCATCATCGTCATTGCTATCAACATCAGCATAGTCGTCATCGTCGTCGTCGACGTCGTTGTCGTCGTCGTCGTCGTCGTCGTCGTCATCGTCGTATCATCATCTCATCATCATCATCATCATCATCATCATCATCATCATCATCATCATCATCATCATCATCATCTCATCATCATCACCACCACCACCACCACCACCACCACCACCACCACCACCACCACCACCACCACCACCACCACCACCACCTCCTCCTCATCCTCATCCTCATCATCATAACCACCACCATCATCACAGTCACCACCACCACCACCACCACCACCACCACCACCACCACCACCACCACCACACCACCACCACCACCACAATTTTGGAATGTGGATCTTTTTCTTCAGATAATAATTATTACTAGCCATGTGATGTACACTGATTTCAATACCACTTACTAATTAGAGTGTCAAACCATTAGAGTCATCCCACTGCACTGACGAGGTGTCTGTTTGAGGGTTTTCTCCCCTGGAGTTACATCACTACGGATTTTACTCCCCTGACAGCTTTTTGTGATTGAAAGTTCTATAAATAGAAGTTTTGAGAGCTAACGCATGCAGAAAATCTTGCGCACAGGTTAGATTAAAAAAAAATTCGCATCTGTGGATCGGTGGTCTATACTTAACGCACTTGCCTACCTAGAAAGCGAAAATTCCAGATTCGATCCAGGTCCAGGTTTGATTCCTGTTTGTTCTCAAAGCTTTTTTCACCCATCCTCTAGACTGAGTGGCGGTCTGGGTGTTAATCTTTCGGAGGAGACGATAAATTGACGTTCCGCCTGCAACACACTCTTAACTCACGCAAAAGAACCCATTGCAATGAGAGAGATGTCCCTGGAAAAAAATCTGAAGAAAAAAGCCATTCTGATAGGGAAATAAATATACATGTCGACAGAACAAGAAAAAGAAGAAAAAGTGGGTGGCGCTGCTCTTGTGGTTACATGCTCTGCCCCGGGGGAGAGCAGCCCGAATTTTGAGAAAGAGAGAGAGAGAGAGAGAGAGAGAGAGAGAGAGAGAGAGAGAGAGAGAGGAGAGAGAGAGAGAGAGAGAGAGAGAGAGAGAGAGGAGAGAGAGAGATTGATATTTATATTATAAGAAGTGTAATTGGAATATCGTGTCTTAGAATGTGACTGAATCAAACACAAACACACAGACAGAGACACACAGAGACATACAAACACAGACACACACATACACGCGCGCGCGCGCGTAAACGCACATACACACATACACACACACACACGCGCGCGCACACACATAAAACACGCTCGCACGCATTTGTTTTTTTCTTTTTGTTATAAATTCATATCACCCCCCATAAGTCTCTCTGTTTCTGTCTCAGTCTCTCCCCTTTTCTCGTGATTTTATCAATATTTTTTATTTTTTAAAGTATTATTTTACTTATATCATGATGTGTTTTTGTTTGTTTACTTTAAAAAAAATATATAAATTTGTAGTTATGTTTTTAATCAATTATTTATATCTTTTAAAATTTCATTTCTTTAACACTCCCTTCCCCCACCCACCCTGTCCGGTATCACTGGAGTTGGGGTCCCTATGGTGGCTCGGGGCTGTATATATATATATATATATATATATATATATATATATATATATATATATATATATGTATGTATATATATATATATATATATATATATATGTATATAATAAAGAATAATGGGTAGGCGCTGCACTTGTGGCGACGTGCTCTCCCCGGGGAGAGCAGCCCAAATTTCACGCAGAGAAATCTGCTGTGACATAAAGTGGTATAAAATTGATTTTAAAAAAAAATGCAAGGATGTAAAATTAAAAGAATACACACCTAACAAGCATACAATAAATCAAAATGACCTTCTTTCATTTTTCGTTCCTTGGTGGTCAGAACTATAAGATTGAACAATGGCCAAAGGTGAAATTTTACGTACATTATGACCCGGTTTTTTTTTTGCCCACCGTGAAGGTAGCTGTATTCTGATTTCGGAGGTGATGATGTGATTTCAGAGCCAGCAGGACATACAGTCGCTGTCAGCAGCCAGCAGCGTGACTTCCCTGCCAGACCTGCAGGTCTCCAGGGTGCCTCCACTGATGATGTTTAACCCCAAGTAAGTGTCCCAATCTTTTTTTTTTGTACGAATGTGCGTTGTTGTGTTGAATTTGAATTTGAATTTTATTTTTTTTTATTTTATTTATTCTTTAAATCGAGGATAATGGAATAAGCACTCGTGTGCTTTTTTTGTACATCCAGTCCCCGTGTGTTTGCAGTTTTGTCAATTTTGTCATCTGCTCCCATCGGCACACGATGGCCTACTCTTTCGAAAAGCGGAACAGGATTTAACGTGTGCGCAAGATGTTCTGCTTGCGTTCGCACACGGGGTTTCGGTTTATACTCTCATCCGAAGGAGATGTCAATACGTACATGTAAGCAGTGTCTGATCTATTCGGAACACTTAACTGAGTATACGAGTTCTTCAATGGCACTGGTGTGACCTGAGTTGACTGAATTTATACCATTCTGTAAGATCATGTTTTGTTGTTTCTTATTTTAAGATTCTCCTCTTCATGGTGCCGGTTTAACCTAAGTTGACTGAATTCATAAAAAATCTACTGTCTTATAAAAGTTTCTCTTTTTCTTTTATTGAAGGAACTGTTTTTGAAATAATATTCTTTTTTAATGTTTGTTTTGATCGTGAAATGACTAGGTTCCATAAAGTGATTGTGTTGTCTCTCAAAATATAGATAAACATGAAGTGATGGCGAATGTACATGCCTCTGTGTGTTGGGGGGAGGGGTAAGAGTGTGTGTGTGTGGGTGAGGGTAGATGTGTGTGTGTGGTGGTGGGGGGGGGGGGGGGGGGGGGGGGATGGGGGGCAGGGGTTAGGGTGGATAATGAAACTATATAATATTCAGCACACGAAACTTTAGACAGGCGTTTAAATGAACTGATAATGGACTTGTATTGTTATCTTTTTCCTATCTGTTAAAACAATATCAATAGTAGCCTAATTTCTTTTCGTCTTTTGAAGACTATCTTCTATTCGTCTTTAATGCATCTGCTTGTCCTTTTCTCTATGATTTGAATGAAGAGTGGGTTTAACTTGAGATTAAAGTGATACTTGTCTAGTCGTATCATCCTTCTTTCTCTATCTGTGTGAAGTCACATAATTATTTTATTGTTGGCTTTCATTTTATGGTGCTTTTCTTAATTCATCTAGCTTGGAATCAGCCAAGATCTGGTAAGATTGTAAATTTTTTTTTTTACCTCCTGCATGTGATTTTGTGATCTAGCTCAGATATTTGTTTAGTTTATTATTATTGATTATTCATTCTAGTTTTCTAAAATCGTTATGCTACTGCTGTTTTAATTTTTTTTTCTCGCTCTTGCAAAATGAAGAACAGCGATTGCATGATAGCAACAGTACCTCTTTGCAAGATAGGCAAAGATTTTTTTCTTTCCTTTTATTTCTATCCATTTTTGTGTTGTTTTTTACTCAGTGTTTTAACCTAGTCGAGGTTTTTTCTCGCATTTCATAAGGTTTTTTCCCTTTATTTCCTTTTGGTGTTGTGTGTGGTGTGTGTGTGTGTGTGTGTGTGTGTGTGTGTGTGTGCGTGCGTGCGTGCGTGCGTGCGTGCGTGCGTGTGTGTGTGTGTAGTGTGCGTGTGCGTGTGTGTATGTTTTAAATTATGTTTATGTATGTATGTATGTATGTATGTATGTATGTATGTATGTATGTATGTATGTATGTATGTATGTATGTATGTCTGCATGTCTGCATGTCTGCATGTCTGTCTGTCTGTCTGTCTGTCTGTTTGTATGTATGTATGTATGTATGTATGTATGTATGTATGTATGTATGTATGTATGTAGTATGTATGTATGTATGTATGTATGTATGTATGATGCATGCATGCATGCATGCATGCATGCATGCATGCATGCATGCATGCATGCATGCATGCATGCATGCATGCATGCATGCATGCATGCATGCATGTATGTATGTATGTATGTATGTATGTATATATGTATGCGCGCATGCATGCATGAATATACAGAGGGTTTTTTTCACTTGTTTCAATCCATTTATCATATTAGTTCATCCAACATTTCATTCAGTCATATTAAAAAAAAAAATTACCCATCTATCATCTTTCTGTAGCTTTTCGCTTTATTTTTCGCACTGGCATATCGCATAGACCTCACCAGCACTTTGACTTGGCTCAAATGATTTTGCTGCATATCATATCTATTACCGAAGACAGCAGTGTTTCTGCGTGTCTATGCCAGCATATCTAACGATGGGCGCCAACCTCGTGATCCAAAGTGCGGTAGCGGGATAGCCTAGTGGTTAGAACGTTGGACTCGTGATTTGACGGCCCAGGATCGAACCCGAATTCCAGCTACCATCAAGATGTCCGTTTAAGAGGATCCCCCCCCCCCCCTAGAGTAAACAGTAGTACCGACTCCCCCCTCCCCCCCCCCCCCCCCCCGAAGTTCTTCGGGTGTGGCTATAAACCAGAGCTCTAGGTGCGACCGCACACAGAAAATCTTGTACACACGTTAAAACCCTTTCCACCTTTCGGAAGAGTAGGCCGTACTGCCGGTAAGAACGGATGGTAGTTTTTTTTTAATCATAAAAAGCAAGCATACTGATGTCGTGAGTAGACGTCATTTCCAAAGTAAAAAATCGGCTACCTTAATAGTGTACGAAAACCACCGCATACGCAATAATCTCGCCATTGGTGAACCTCGAAGTTTTAGCCGAAGAACAGAAAGAAAATGCCACTCTTTGTTGTGTCAAATCTTCCTCTCTTTACCATTTCTTTCCTTTGCGCGCGTGTGTATGTGTGTATGTGTGTATGTGTGCGTGTGCGTGTTTGTGTGTTTGTGTGTGTGTCTGTTTGTGTGTGTTTTGTGTGTGTGTGTTTGTGTGTGTGTGTGTGTTTGTGTGTGTGTGTGTGTGTGTGTGTGTGTGTGTGTGTGTGTGTGTGTGTTGTGTGTGTGTGTGTGTGTGTGTGTGTGTGTGTGTGTGTGAAGAAGAACAATAACAAGAACATTTTTTTTTTATTATCATAGTCGCCTAGAAGCCTTGAAAGCACAAGTACACAAGTTTATAAAGGAAAAAATCACCGAATATGTATACAATCAAAATGATACTTTGCTATTTGTCTTTGATTCTCATTCAATTGTAATTAGTTGCTTGGAAACAAAATATCAACACACACTGAATGGATTGGTCCAGAAAAAAAACAGCCAGATGTGTGTGTGTGTGTGTGTGTGTGTGTGTGTGTGTGTGTGTGTGTGTGTGTGTGTGTGTGTGTGTGTGTGTGTGTGTGTGTGTGTATGTGTGTGGGTGTGTGTGTGTGTGTGTGTGTGTGTGTGTGTGTGTGTGTGTGTGTGTGTGTGTGAGCAGGCATGCGTGCGGACGTGTGTGCATGTGTATGTGTGTTGTTTTTTCTTCGTACGCACGCGTGTGTGTTTTAAACAAAAAGCTAGACAAACAGAGAAGCTTATATGTTATCATTTCGTTGCTTCTCATCTGCTGTTCTACTTCCTTTTTTCCTGTTGTATTCTGATATCTCAGTTTCTTTTCTGTCTGTGATCATGCCTCTTGAATCTGCTGCAAGTTGTAACACTTGTTTAGAGAAGCGCTTTGAAAGTTTAGTTATAGTAAGTTTTTGTGTTTGCTTTCGTGTTTTTAGTTCGACTTGGTTAAAAATATTATTGTTACTTTCCAAAATGTTCAGTTGTCATATCAAACGCATGTTTTTCTTTGAAAGTTGTTTATTTATTTTAAGAGTGTGTTTTGGCTATATTAATTATTTTCGTTTATGGCTTTATTTGAAATTGGTGCATGCCAGCGTGTGCGTGCATGCGCGCGCGCGCGTGCGCGCGCGCGCGCGTGTGTGTGTATGTGTATGTGTGTGTGTATTCAAATTTGTTAAAACTGTTTGTGATTGGGTGCATGTATATGAACAGGTTGACTGCAAGCGCTTTCATTTGTTGTCATAGGATACAGCGCGATATAAATATCATATGGTTATCTGTTATCATTATTATTACTAAGTTAATTTCTTTAATAGTGGTATCACTGCTACTAGCTCTCTGCCTTGCTTCTCTTTCTCTAAAAGTAGGTGTATGTTTAAGTATAGGCCTATATGAATCTTTCCCCCTCTAGCCAAGGTTAAGCTGCATTGAACGTGGTTACCAATTGGATGGCTGACCGTGTGTGCGCCTTGGCTTCAGTACAGTCCTCTAGTTCATCCAGCTGTAAATGGGTACCTGCCCTCTTTAGGGTCAGGGAAGGTAAAGCAGTGAGGGAGAGGAGATGGACGCCGCCCTCAATATGTTGGCCCCTAGAGAAGCTGAGGTCTCTGACGTCTCGCTCCTCTACAGCCACATAGATTATGGGAGACCTTTACCTTTACCTTTTTATATGACTAAGTACAGGCCTATATGACTAAACATTCATGAAGATAGCGCAAATATGTAGATACAATTGTATTTTTGCTAAGAGAAAAAATATAGCCAAACTACAATCTGATACATGATGATCATTACACTATGGTCGTTCAAAAATAATCGTAAAAACTGATACCCAGATTTTAAAAAAATAGTAAGGCAGGGTAGGAGGCGAGAGAAGC
>CM060324.1:36432667-36447667 GCA_030674155.1 Stramonita haemastoma
ACTAGGCTATCCCACCCCCTGTGACCACTAAGCGAACTATCCCCTACCCGCATATTCAGTTCCTGACTATCAAGAACAGGAAATGCATTGATTTATTGCAGCCGAGTGCATGGGTTTTGGAGTGCGTGTAAGTGTGTGAGCGGTTGTTTGACCGGTTGGTTAACAGTGCATGATGTTTTAAGTGGTTCCAGCCTATGTTTGGGTATTGTGTGTGTGTGTGTATGTGTGTGTGTGTGTGTGTGTGTGTGTGTGTGTGTGTGTGTGTGTGTGTGTGTGTGTGTGTGTGTGTGTGTGTTAGTGTGTGGTGTTGTGTGTTGTTTTTTGTTGGTGTTGCTGTTGTTGCTATTGGTGGTGTGATGTGATGTGATGATTATATTATATATAATTATATATATATATATATATATATATATATATATATATATATATATATGTGTGTGTGTGTGTGTGTGTGTGTGTGTGTGTGTGTGAGAGAGAGAGAAGAGAAGAGAGAGAGAGAGAGAGAGAGAGAGAGAGAGAGAGAGAGAGAGAGAGAGAAGAGAGAGAGAGAGAGAGAGAGAGAGAGAGAGAGTGGTACGTACATGCAGACAGACAGACAAACAAACAGACAGACAGACAAACAAACAGAGACATAAATAGAGACATAGAGAGAAACAGAGACAGCGCAAGCCTACGCATTACCTTTACCTTCACCTATTCGTAGTCCCTCGGACCGTGAGGGCATCAATGAAGATTTTGCAACCGGCTTCCTCCACTTCCTGTGGTTCTCTGCTTTCTGTAGCAAATCGTTCCACCCAAGGCCCGTTCACTCTCTGACATTGTCTTCCCATGGTTTTCTCTGTCTGCCTCTTCGTCTCCCTTCCCTTACTGTTCCCTGTAGAACAGTCATGGCCAGTCAAGATGTTCGTGGACGTGCCCGTACCACTTCAATTTGCGTTTTTTCCACTGAAGTCAGGAGTTCTTCACATGATCCGATTTTTAAAAAATTCTGGTGTTCACTTCTTCCTTAGTGATGTGATCCCTGTATGAGATACCAAAGAGTTTGTAAAAGTATCTCATTACCATTGCCTGTATCCTTCTTTGAATATCTGCTGCTACACATACATGTAACTAAACATCTAAACAAATAACATAATTATCCATAATTATACGAATGAGAGGAAGCAGAGAAAGTGCAGGTCAAACTTATTACCCCGTGTGTCGAACACTCCATTTTTGAAGCACGGAGAGTCATTAAGTGATCGATAGTCTGTTTCATTTCACGATTCGGAACCCATTATTGATTCCTCATTTCCTGAGGCTTCTGAAGTTTATGGGTCTGAGAATGAAGATTTCTCCGCATGTTACAGAGAAGCACGCATGCATGCAATTGTTGTTTGTTTATGCGTTTGTTTTTTGGTGATAAGTAACTGTGTTGTTTTTGTGGGGTGGTGGTGGTGGTGGTGGGGGAAGAGGGGGGGGGGGGGGGGGGGTCATTTTTAGCTGTCTTCTGTGCTTTGCCTGGTGTATCGAGATGGTATTGGTTGTACCGGAAGTGGTGGCTAACTAGAAGAAAACGAGTTCTTCAGTGTTTTTGTTGTTGTGGTTGTTTGTTGCTGTTAATCTCCTTGTTGTTTTTGTCGTCACAGCTATTGCTGTGTGTTTTTCCATGTCTGTTTACACGTGCATTCGTTCTTCTTCTTCAGTGGTTTTGTATACGCTTTACCAGGGGCACAGGATAGCCTAGCGGTTAGAGCGTTGAGCATACGATCTGACGGCCCGGGTTTGAGTCACCATCAAGACACCCATTCGAAGGAATTTTTCTCCTGGAGTTAATATCAGTACCGACTCCACTGCCCCGAAAGTCCTTCAGTTGAGACTTCAAACCGAGGTCCCCATGTTCGAAACGCACACAGAAAATCTAACGCAACGTTTACACTCGTTACCCTTCTCGGAAGAGTAAACCATTCTGTGTGGATAGGAAGGATAAAAAAAAAACCTGAAAAAATAACGCTAAGACACCGGTTTCGCGTTTAGACATTATTCTCGAAGTTGGAATGCGGCTACCTTAATGATGGGCAAAAATGTTTGCATACACAAAATCTCACCATTTCAAAGCCTCGGAGCGCTAGCAGAAATTTACCCGGCTCGAGATTAAAAAAAAATTGGTCCAATTCGAGCACAGGACAAATTTCCAACATCTGCTGACTAAAAGAATTACCGGAAGAAGCACACACAACATTCCTTTGAGAGTATGCACCAGAGTCCGAGCGCGCATGTTCCAAATCTAAGGGACATTATTAAGGCGCTAAAAAAAACCCCTTAAGACTATTCCTATTATTTTGAACAAGAAAGGTAGACAACTCGGTCACAAGTATTCTTCTTCGAAGCTGTCTTTCATGCCGACTCATATTTCTTTTTTGTGGTATGTCTCACTGTCTATAGCATGGGAAAGTGTTCAAGGGAACACACATTCTATTCAGTCCGAATCTAAAAGGAGTGCTTTGATGTGCGATTGATCTGGGCTTTTAGAGGCAATTGTATTGAATGATCTATGGCCTATGATCTTCCTTTGTACAGACAGATGTGTGGATTTGTAAGGTTATGATTCACAAGTCTTTTGTACTGAAGAGAGAGAGAGAGAGGAGAGAGAGAGAGAGAGAGAGAGAGAGAGAGAGAGAGAGAGAGAGAGAGAGAGAGAGAGAGAGAGAGAGAGGAGAGAGAGAGAGAGAGAGAGAGAGAGACGGACGACACACACAACACACACACACACACACAGACGCGGCGCGCGCGCGGCGCGCGCACACACACACAACAACAACACACACACACTCGCACACACACACACACACACACACTCACACACACACACACACACACACACACACAACACACACACACACACACACACACACACACACACACACACCACACACACACACACACATACCAAAAATATAACCCAAACCGTAGGACCCTTCAGAAGAAAGCATATAGTAACTTGTAGGACCATTGAAAAAGAAAGAAAGAAAACAGAAACCCCCACTACGAAAAGTAAGTGAAGAGAATCGGAATGTGACAGGCTGGCAAAGGCTGGCAAAGGCTGGCAAGGCTGGCAAGGCACCCAGTTCTATCTGCCTAAAGACCCTGTGGGCTTGGGCGAGCTACACCCCTTACATTCATTAGTTAATAAGCCAGTCAGTGTCGCTTCAGTAGTTCTTCGTTGCATACAGACATGCACACACACACACACCCGCACCACACACACACACGCACGCACACACACACACACATACACAACACACAACACACACACACACCACACACACACACACACACACACACACACACACGACACACACACACACAACACACACACACACACACACGCACACACACACACACACACTACACACACACACACACACACACACACACAACCACCACATACACACATACACACACACACACACACACACACACACACACACACACACACACACACAACTAAATCAAAGCTACTGACTTCTGAAAACAAGACGTTTATTTCATATCATTTTAATGGGGGATTTTGTGACCTAGGAAACATGCTCATTGAGAAGAAAAATGGGCCGGATAGCCTAGTGGTTAAAGCCTTGCGCTCTTGATCTGACGTTAACGTTCGAACCAATATCGATGCGTCTTTTTGAGGGGATTTTTTTCCTGTGGATATAGCATTATGGTGGATCGGTGGTGTAGAGGTAACGCGCCTGCCTAGAAAGCGAAAAGGCCCGGTCAGAGTGTGCGGTGGTTCAAATCCTGTTTTAGGCCCAAAACTTTGCCCCCATCCATTAGACTATAGTGGTGGTCTGGGTGCTAGTCTTTTGGATGTGACGATAAACCGAGGTACCGTGTGTTACTCATTATTTAGTGCACGTAAAAGATCCCACGGCAACGAGAAGGTTGTCCCTGGCAAAATTCTGTCAAAAAAAAGCCACTCTGATAGGGAAACAAAAAGGAAAAAATAATTGGTGGCTCTGTGTTTGTGGCGACGCGCTCTCCCCGGGGAGAGCATCCCAAATTTCACGCAGAGAAATCTGCTTTGACATAAAATGGTATAAATAAAAGTAAAACATTAGTACCAACACCCATTTTTTTCTAAAAAAAAATCCTTCAGATGAGACTTTAAATCAAGGTCCCGTGTAAAATGCACGCACAACATCTTACATCAAAGACCTGTTCCGCCTTTCGCAAGACTAGTTAGCCACTACATGCCAGTAGAAACATGACAGAAGTATAAAAAAAAATAAAAAAAAAAATCCCCGAAAAAACCCCGATGCATGCAGACTCTGGTGTCATTTACAATCAATATCCCCAAAGTGAGAAAGCGGCCACCTAATGGTGGACAAAAACGGTCGCATACACAGAATCTCAGCATTGGTGAACTTCGAAGTTCTAGCCAAGGAACGAGAAAAAAGAGAGGAGAAGAAGGAGAAGAGAAAAAGACGAAAAAAAACATCCCAAATACAACTATTACTAAAGACTGAAACGAAGAGTAGTAGGAGGGTTAAGTATTGATTAATTGAATGATATGCACGGACATGTAGAATTAATACAGATTCGTGCGTGAACATGCGTACACTCTGATATAAGCAGACACATTCTCTCTCTCTCTCTCTCTCTCTCTCTCTCTCTCTCTCTCTCTCTCTCTCTCTCTCTCTCTCTCTCTCTCTCTCTCTCTCTCTCTCTCTCTCTCTCTCTCTCTCTTCACCTGTGATGCTTGCTTGTCTGTCTCACTTTCGCACACACACACACACACACACTCACACACACACACACACACACACTCACACACACACACACACACACACACACACACACACACACACACACACAACACACACACACACACACACACAACACACACACACAACACCTACATCCCCACCCCTCTCTAACACGAGGGATTATCCAGATGTGTGTGTGTGTGTGGGTGTGTGTGTGTGTCGGGTCCTTTTCGGCAAGCGAAGGATTTAAAGCATAGAGCATGGGATTTGATCCCTTGGGATTTCACGTAACCTTAAACAGTCAAAGCCTATCGATCTACATGATTGAATCGATTATTTGCGACAAATCTTTTGTTGTTTTTGTGTTTGTGCCTATGTCTGTGTATATATGTATATATATGCATATATGTGTAGAGCGGATTGGCTTTAAAGATTTTGGACGTAACATGTTCTTGAGAAAAGCTGGATCTATTCGGTGTGATGTGATAAGTGTTGTTTCCTGAAAGCTGGAATTGTGGTGTTATTGTTGTTTCGTTGTTCAGGGAGTGTGTTTCTTATAAGGTGAGATTTTTTTTGTTGTTGTTTGCCTAGGTTTTGTTAGTTCGTGTTCAGTGGTCGTTATGGTTGTGTTACCGATTTTTTGTGTATTCAATTTGTGTCCTTGTATTGGTTGAAAACTATCTCTCTCTTTAAAAAAAAAATCTTTTTAAACATTTATTCCTTTAATTTTTTTATTGATTGATTTATTCATTACTAGAATTTGTTGCCGAGAAGAACATTCTTTTTTCTCTTGTTTTCTATTTATTCATTTCTATTTATTTATTTATTTATCAATTTTATTCTTGGAGCTTGATGGCGTAAAGCAAAATTCTCCTTTCTGTCTTTCAATCTTTTTTTCTCTTTCTTTCTTTTTTCTTTCTTTCTTCTTTCTTTCTTTCTTCTTTCTTTCTTTCTTTTTTCTTTCTTTCTTCTTTCTTTTCTTTCTTTCTTTTCTCTTTTTTTCTTCTATTCTTTGTCGGTTTTCTTTCTTTGTTTTCTCTTTCTTTCTGTCTCTCTGCTTGTTCTCACACACACACACACCACACACACACACACACACACACACACACACACACACACGCACGCACGCACGCACGCACGCACGCACGCACGCACGCACGCACGCACGCACGCACACACACCACACACACGCACACACACACACCACACACACACACACACACACACACATACACACATACACACATATACACACATACACACACACACACAAAACACACACACACACACAATAGTCTAATATCACCAAGTGTGAATAGACTTTAAATTGGACTACAACAACAACAACAACAACACACACACACACACACACACACACACACACACACACACACATTAACATTATTTCACTGTAATTCATATTCGGGATGACAAGATATAAAACGACAGTAACATATCACAAACAGTGTGTGCTATATTGAAAAAACAACAACAACAAAATAACTCACCAGGATCATAGAACAGATGGGCCAGGCAAATAGACTAACATTTTGTCAGTTATTCATAATATGAACAATTATATATCATATAATATATAATAAGCTAATTGCCAAGGCTTAACAAAAAACGTAAGCTGATTACCAAGGCGTACATTAAAGTATTATGTTGTAAAATCTTATGTCAACATTGTCGTCACCCATGACAAGCTCTTAACATAACAAACCTGTATCCTCATTTAAAAAGGAGAGGGAGAAAAAATCTCTGAAGTCGGAGTATGAAATAGATGTGATGAGGGAGAGGGGAAGGGAGAAGCAGAAGCGGGGGGGGGGGGGGGAGAGACAGGGTCTGTGATTTGGTTGTTGTTGTTGCTGTGGATTACTATTGTGTTGTTGTTTGTCTTGTTGTTGCTGCTGCTGTTGCTGTTGCTATTGCTGTTGTTGCTGATTGTTCTTGTTGTTGCTGCTTTTGTTGCTGCTTTTATTTTGTTAATGCCGTTGTTGTTTTGCTGTTGTTGTTAATGTTGCTGATGCTGTTGTGTTGTTGTAATTGTTGGTGTTCCCCAGACGCCAGTTTGATGAAAAGCAATCACAAGTTGTACAACTGCAGTTGTCCGAATGACTACCGTTTTCCGTGGAGATCGATTCAATGAAATTGTCCAATTGCAGTTCATCTGCCCCACAGTTATACCATAGCAGTGCTTCTGCCCTCCCCCTAATACTGCGTTCTTGACTGTCGACACCATGACGCAAAATAACGAGAAAAAAATGAAGGATTAAGCATAAACGAGCTGTGTTACTGATTATATATAGCGGTCCTATGCAGCAGATTTCACTTCGATTTTTATTTATTTAAACAAGCGTTTGGAATAAGGAACTGAATTTCATGAGAACCCGGCCTCTCGATTCAAGACTGGATCTCTCTAAGATCTCTAAGGGGACGGATAGCCTAATGGTCAGAACATTGCACTCACAATTTGACGACCCGGGTTCGATTCCCGGTTGAGGAGATTTTTCTCCTGGAGTTAACATCAGTGCCGATTCACTTTTCCCCAAGTCCTTCGGATGAGACTATAAACCGAGGCCCGTGTGCGAACGCACGCAGAACATTTTGCGCACACGTTAAATCCTGTTCCGCTTTTCGTAAGAGTAGGCCATTGTGTGCCGGGTGGGAACCAATGACATTTACAAAACTGATAACACACGGGGACTGGATGTAAAAAACACATGATGCTTATTCCATTATCTCGATACAAAAGAATGATAAATAAATAAATAATAGATAGAAAATAATATTTCAATATTAAATAATAAATATAAATAAGTCGTTTCATTCCTCGCATGGTCTTCAGTCTCAGCTGGAACGCGTGAGGGCGGAGGTGAGTGAGAGGGAGGAGGTGGGGCAGGAGGAGGAGGAGAGGCTGTGGGAGGAACACGACCAGCACTGGCAGCAGCTGCAGGCGAGAGACAGGCTGCACCGCCTGAGGGAGTCCCTCCTCTCCTCAGAGGAGAAGGCCCAGCAGCTGGCTGAGGAGCAGCGCCAGCAGCTGGATCAGGATGAACTGCAATGTGAGTTACTAGTAAAGAGAACTCTGAACTCTGAACAATTTTTTATTGTAGAAGGCCGCCGGACCCGTTACAATTTCACACACTCGCTACCCCCCCCCCCCCCCCCCCCCCCCCCCCCTCCTTCACATTAATTTCGTTCTCAATCCTGTCCAAGAATGCACCTGAAAACACTTCAAGCACAACGATTATAACGTTCACTTGTGGTATTAGCATAATCTGATTGGAATGTTTGGAACATTTTAGACTAAACATAAAATTAGTATAAATAAATAAATAAATGAATGAATAACTAAAATTGATTAGAGAATTGATAATTAGGGCACACATTGTACACTGAACTGAAGCCAAGACGCGCAAACGGTCACCCATCTAACTGGTAACCACGCTCGACGCTGCTTAACATTGGCTGGGGGAAAGCGAGTGCTCTGACAAATAGCAGTGACTAAGAGAAAACACAGCAAGGTAAGATGATAAATAAATGAAGATGCAAACGTTTACTACCACCACCACCACCACCACCACCACCACCACCACCACCACCACCACCACCACTACCACTACTACTACTACTACTACTACTACTACTACTACTACTACTACTACTACTACTACTACTATTACTACCACCACCACCACCACCACCACCACCACCACCACCACACACACCTACCTACACACCACTACTACTACTACCCTACCACTACTACTACTACTACTACTATCTACTACTACTACTACTACTACTCTGTTTTTTTTTCAGACAAGGAACATCTTCAGGCTCAGTTGGAACGGCTGAAGGGGAAAAAGGGGACGACTCTGCTGGCCAGCAGACGACAGATTGTGAAGCCAACGGCTCAGGAACTAGGGAGGAGGATGAGAGGAGAATGAGGAGAATGAGGAGGATGAGGGCTCTGGGTCTGCCGTGCCCGTCACAGGACCTGTGGGTCAGGAGATCCGACAGCGACGATCGTCGTTAGAGGGCAAGGTTAGTTATCCTATGTATTAAGCGCTTTGGTTTGTTTGCTTTACAAAATTCATGCGCTATATAAATTCCATATTATTGTTATTGTTATTGTTATTAATATAATAGTATAATAATGATAATAATATAAATAATGATGATGATAATAATATGATGATGATAATATAATAAAAAAAATAAAAAAAAAAAATAAAAAAGAATGATAGAATAAGAATAATATATGAGATAAGAAGAAGAAGAAGAAGAAGAAGAAGAAGAAGAAGAGAAGGCTGCAGTGGAGAAGAGTAGTCAGATTAGCCTGAGAGTTTTGGATGATTTTTATGTGTTTAGTTAGACCTGACAGTATGGATGATTTTTTTTTTGTTTTTAAGGTTAGACCTGACAGTTTGGAAGATTTCTTTATCTTATGTTTTCTTAGTTAGACCTGACAGTTTGGAAAATTTCTAGTTAATCTCATATGTTTTCTAAGGTTAGACCTGACAGTTTGAAGCTTTTTTTTTTGATCTTATGTAGTGTAAGGTTAGACCTGAGAGTGTGGAAGATTTTCTTTATCCTACGTATTGTATCGTAAGGTTAGACCTGCCAGGTGTTGGAGACTTTTTATGTAGTTTCAAGGTTAGACGTGAGAGTAGTCAGAACATTGCGCTCGCAATTTGACGACCCGGGTTCGATTCCCGGTCGAGGAGATTTTTCTCCTGGAGTTAACATCATCAGTACTGACTCAACTCCCTCCCCAAAAAGTCCTTCGGATGAGACTAAAAACCGAGACCCCGTGTGTGAACGCACGCAGAACATCTCGCCGCACACGTTAAATCCTGTTCCACTTTTCGTAAGAGTAGGCCTATCGAGTGCCGGTGGGAACAGATGACAAAATTGACAAAACTGCACACACACAAGGACTGGATGTAAAAAAAAGAAAAAAGCACAACGATTGCTTTATTCCATTATCCTCGATAAAAAAAAATTAAAAATAATAAAAGAATAAATAAATAAAGAAATAAAGAAATAAAGAATAAAGAATAATAAATAAAAAAAATAAATAGATAAAAAAAAAATAAATAAAAAAAAATAAAAATAATAAATAAATAAAATAGATTAAAAAAAAAATTAAATAATAACATAACCGCCTGTACTGCTGCGCAGATCAAGGGGTTGGCGCAGAGCGAGCTGCTGCACGGGTTCCTGCAGCGGCAGGCGATGGAGGGGCTGCAGCAGCGGGTGGCGGAGCTGGAGGAGGAGGTGGTGAGCCACAGGCGGGAGGTGGAGAGCCGAGCCTCCCGGGTGATGGAGATGGAGGAGAGCTTCAGGGATGCTGACGCCTCCAAGCTGGAGAGGATCCAGCGTGAGGTCCGTGCAGAGATTCGTGAATGTGCATTAGTCTATACGCATGGGAAAAAATGCACGCATGGAAGCATGGAAGCATGGACGCGAGCACGCACGCACGCACGCACGCACGCACGCGCACGCACCACACGCACAACAATACACACGCACGCGCGCGCGCTTCAGCGAACGCGTACACACATATACAGAGAGACAGACTGACTGAGAGTGTGTGAATGTGTGTAAGTGGAAGAGCGTGTGTGTGTGTGTGTGTGTGTGTGTGTGTGTGTGTGTGTGTGTGTGTGTGTGTGTGTGTGTGTGTGTGTGTGTGGTGGGGGGGGGGGGTAGGCACATATCAAGTGTGTGTGTTATTTTTGTTTTATTTGTTTATTTATTTTATTATTGTAGTTATTCTTTTATACCGAGGGTAATGGAATAAGCACTCGTGTGCTATTTTTATATATATATATTTTTTAATCCAGTCCATGTTGTGTATGCAGATTTGAAAATATTGTCACCTGTTCCTACCGGCCACAATGGCCTACTCTTACGAAAAGCGGAACGGCATTTAACGTTTGCGCAAGATGTTCTGCGTGTCTTCGCACACGGGGCCTCTGTTTATAGTCTCATCCGAAGGATGTGTGGTGTTGTGTGTGTGTGTGTGTGTGTGTGTGTGTGTGTGTGTGTGTGTGTGTGTGTGTGTGTGTGTGTGTGTGTCGTGTGTGTGCGTATGATGCGTTTTGCGTGCTTGCTGCGCGCGTACGTTGTCTTTGTAAAGGTGTGGTGTTTGGATGGTTGTTGCGTTATGATTGGAGGGGGCGGGAAGAGACAGTGGGGGATGGGTATTTTGCACATCTAATGTCGCGTACAATGTATCTACATGGTAAAGATAAAAATAAAAACCCACAGTATGATTAACAATAAATTATAAAAAAACAACCTCAGAAATACAAAAAACACCACTGACATAGATAGAAATACAAAAGACACTACAGACAATTACTTACCCCGAAAATACCCCGCCCCTGTGTCTGCAGAAAGAACGTCTGGAAGAACTGCACCGCCAAGAAGAACAGTTGGAGCTGTACCTGCAGGAGAAGCAGGACCTGATGGCTGTGAGTAACGACCTCCCAGACCTCTCCGGGGTGCCTGCAGCGAGCTGTCCCTGCTCCCCAGGACTCCGCCATCCCGGCAGCTTTCGGCAGCAGAGCTGTGCGCCCCGCCAACAGCGAAGCCGACATCGAGCAGTGTCTTGAGGACGACATGGACACCCTCCTCTCTGCCCACTCTTCCTCCTCTTCTTCTTCCTCTGCCGGGTCCAGAGATTCTCAGAACGGGGGATCTGGAAGGTTCTGTCGTCCGGGTTCGTGTCGGGTTCTGCGATGGTGGGTTGGGAAGATCGCAGTCCTTGGATAACTCGCTGGAAGGTCTGGGAGGCAGGATGCGAGGGTGTGGATAGGGAGATGTCTCTGTCGATGAGTTCGGACATGGATTGTGAGGACAGTCTATCTGTGTCGGGGTCATCCTCACCTCCACCTCAGCCTCCACGTCTCTGCAGTCTGGGAGTCGGCGTGGGACGGGCCGAGGTCGACTAAAGACCAGGTCTGGCCGTGGAAGACCAGGACCAGTGCCAAGCCCCTCTCAGAGCAGTAGACCGGCGAGGAGAAGAAGCTGACAGCGCGTGCCGCTGAAGTGACGTCCCGCCTCTACAAGACCAAACCTCCCCCTGCAGACTCTGTGAGGAAACCGCAGGAGTAAACCAGGTCTGGCCAAATCTCAGTCTCCGGATGTCAGGAAGCCTGCCTCTCCACACACCTCGTCCCAGTCCCGGTCCTCCCCGTCCCCTGCGGGGAAGAAGGACGGTGTGGCGAGTTCCGAGACCAAGAGGAAAACCAGGAGCAGCAGAGAGGAGTGGGACCGACCCTGGAGAAGGAGACCCGAACCGCTGAGCAGGAGCAGGGAGGAGATGGGGGACAACGGCAGCAACAGCAGTGGCACCTCTTCGCCAGTCGGGCTGCAGGACCAACCCAGGGACAGCTGGGACAGGCCGTGGAGGCAGAGGACTCCGCCAGCCGCTGGATCAGGGAAACCTCAGGAGCTGTGACCGTGCAAAGGTCTCCGCTAGCGCTGAAGAAACTCAGGGGTCGGTACCTCTCGGCCGTCAGTGCCTACTGCTGCTGCTGCTGCTGCTGCTGACAAGTCTAGACCAGGATCCGCGCTGCCAAAGCCCAGACAAGGTGTGTTAGGTGCCAAAGACAGGGAAGTAGGCAAGCCGGCAGGTACAGGAGTCATCAAAAGAAACGTGGCTTCTCTGAACGCACGTTCCGCTTCACGCGGATCACCCACAGCAAAGCTGCCTTCCTCAGCCAAGAAGCCTGCTGGCAGTGACAGTTTACCCGCCAAGACCAAAATTCCTGTCACAACAGGAGGCAAAGGCACCAAAGCCAAGAGCCGCGACAGAGCGAAATCGGCTTCCAGCCTTCCCTCCAGAAGCAACGAGAACTGAGGTCTTCACGCCAGTCCCCCCTAACGGAGACAGCAGCTCGGTGGGGTCAGACAGCAACCTTCTTCTAGCACGCGCACAGGCCCGTTCTAGGTCACGCTCCTGGCTACGCCTGATGTCCAGCGCCTCCAGCCTGCCCAGCGTGCCTGAAGCCTGCGAAAGCGAGAGTGACCACGAGCCTGCCCCCATGACCTCTGAACCCAGCATGGCGGAGCTGGTGGCTGCCGTCCCGCGACAGCGGCGAGGTCGGCGAGGGCTGACGGAGGAGGAGGAGGAGCGGCGCCACTCCGAGCCTGTGGGCGACAAGTGGGCTGAGGCCCTGGCCAGTACACCGCCGACATCGAGACCGGCCTGGGCCGGGAAGGACTGCGAAGGATGGACATGATCTCGCCTGCCTGTTCCGAGGAATACTCACCGAGGCTGACACCACCCAGAGCGCTCAGTCCAGCCAGAGCGTGTTCGATTCGCTGGATGAAGACTCCCCTACCTGCACAGAGGTGAACTCTTCTCTGGACAGCGTGGAAGCAGAGGGTAGAGGGGAGGTTGGGGAACAGGAGGACGGGGAGGAGGTGACGCCGCGGCCTTCAGAGCAGTCCGCTTTCACGCTCACACCACCAACATGGGTGCCGACAACGCTGGAGAAACCGCGGGTTCTGTGGACATGTCTCCCCTGATCACTCCCAGAGCCAGCGATCACCCAAGAACTGGAGCCTCCCCACCACCAGAATGAAGCCTTGCCGACGTGGAATAACTACCTGGGCGTGGACCTACCCGAGTGGGCATTCCCGGTGCCACGTTCATGACCGCGCTACCCGAACCCTCAGATTTCCCAGAAAACGACTGGGGGGACATACCCATCAACATTGAGAGGAAAGACTCTGAAGGATGCTTTTCAGTCGATTCTCTCGACGACAGCGAGCAGGACCGGACAGTTTGACTCAAGATCTGCCCAGTTCCTCTGTATCTGCCCACCCAGCAGGAGTCAGAGGCGAACATCACACCGCAGCGTAGCGGATTGGGACGTTGGGGATGGGAGACTTAACGAGGGCTGCAGTCCTGACGGAGCGTGGACTTTATCCTTCCCCAGAGACCTCAGCCTCAGGGTGGTGTAGGTAAAACACCCGGTCCCAGACCCTCCCCTCATGCCGGTGATAGGCAAGATTCATGTCTTCCCTCCTCACAAGTTAAAACACGTGCCTAAACTGTCTGCTCGGGACAAGAACCGGTTTCAGGGAAGACAGTCTTGAAGATGTCGGAGATGAGCTGTTAAAATCCGGTACTACCACACCCGCTTTATATTCCGACAACGCAGGGAAGAAGAAATCTACCTCAAAAGATGTGAAATTAGAAGAACCCAAATCTAACCTATCTCCTGGACACAAAGAACCTCCAAAACCCTATCCAATCTCAAGGATCGAACGTTTGCAAGGAAAGGTAAAAGAGCAGAGGAGGGGTGTGGCGAGGAAGGTTCAGAACAGTCCGAGGCTTCCTCGAGGGGGGGTGAGGTGGGGGCGGTACCCGTGGAGATGCTGACGTCATGGCTGGCGAGAAGGAGGGCAGTCAGCTCTCAGACGAGGCTCTGTCCTCCTCCAGGGTCCAGCAGCAGATCCAGGCCTGGCAGGAGGTGCTGCAGCAGCTGTCGCCCAGGTGAGTCTGTGTGGTGTGTGTATGGGTGTGGGGGGGGCTGTGTGGTGTGTGTGTGTGTGTGTGTGTGTGCGATGTGTGTGTGTGTGTTGTGTGTGGCGTGTGGCGCGTTTGTGTGTATGTGTCTGTGTGTGCGCGCGGCGCGACTGCATGTGTGGTGGATGTGTGTGTGTGTGTGTGTGTGAGCCAGCGATGTAGTGTGGTGTGCTGTGTGTGTATAGGGTGGTAGTGGTTGGGGTGAGGGTGGGGATGGTGCGCGCGCGCGTGTGTTTAAAAAACAATTGTCACCCATTCCTACATGGCCTACTCTTCCAAATATGGAACGGGTTTTTCACGTGTGCGGAAGATGTTTGTGTGCGTTCGCACACATGATCTCGGGGTAGAGTCACTTCCGAAGGACTTCGGAGGAAGTCAAGTTGTAATGATGTTAACAAAAGAGAGAAAATGTTTCCCTTGAACGGATGCCTCGGTGGTGGAATATTGCCTTGGATTATGTATGTATGTATGTGATGTATGGTTATGTATGTGTATGTATGTATGTATGTATGTATGTTGATGGATGATGATGATGTATGTATGTATGTATGTATGTATGTATGTATGTATGTATGTATTATTATGTATGTATCTATCTATCTATCTATCTATCTATCTATCTATCTATCTATATCTATCTATCTATCTATCTATCTAGAGAGAAACAGACAGAGAGACAGAGACAGACAGACAGACAGACAG
>CM060324.1:36452667-36457667 GCA_030674155.1 Stramonita haemastoma
ATCAGCATTTGTTTTTCGTTTCTGCAAGTGTGTGCGAAGGCTGTTTTCGCGGCTGTGATCGGTTTCTTCTGGAGGTAAGAGTAAGAGAGAGAGAGAGAGAGGAGAGGAGAGAGAGAGAGAGAGAGAGAGAGAGAGAGAGAGAGAGAGAGAGAGAGCATAGTTTTAGTTATCATTGTTGCATATGTATGGATACTGACAAACAAGCACATTCACACACACACACGCATACACACACCACGCGGGTTCTTTGGTATGGTATGGAATGGTATGGTATGTTAGCGTATAGCATTGGTATGGTATTGTACTGTGGTATAGAAGGGGTGGGTATGGTAGGCTAGGGTAGGGTATGGTATGGGAGGATATTGGATGGTATGGTATGATATACTAAATTTCAACCCCAGCAAATTGTTCTGGTTAAATTTGGGTTCTCTCCCCCACGTAAGAGTGTGACGCAACTCGCAACGCCCTACCCTCACCACCCCCATTTTTAAAAACCAGAATTCTGCCATTGGCGAGTGTGTATTATTTCCATGTTAAAGGAACTTTTTCAGTACATAATTTTGCGACGTTATAGCTTTTTTACTTGCAAGGTACCAGCTCTTTGGGTACCCCCCCTCCCCCTAGTAAAGTGTTCCCCTAACCTATGTTCTCGTTGGGGATTGAGGTGTCACAGACCTCTGCTTCTCAAGGGTCCACAGCATATTGAGGGCGGCTTATCTCCTCTCCCTCGCTCCTTTAACTTCTCTGACCCTCAAGAGGGCAGGTACCCATTAACAGCTGGGTGCACTGGAGAACTTTACTTAAGCTAAGGCGTACATACAAAAGGGCACCCATCCACTGGGGTATCCACACTCGATGCTGCTTAACGTTGGCTTGGGGGAAAATGAGTGCTCTGACCACTTGAGCTATCCCGTCCCCGTCTCTTTGATGTTCACTAGATACAAGTTACACACAGGATCTAAACTTTCTCATCCGAAAGGCAAGCCAACCAAGCCACCACCACTTCTAGCTAGTCTGTGGTTGATGCATGCAGCAACAAATTGGACTCAGACAGTAGATCTGTTAATTAACCTTCTTCCAGCGAAACGATAAAGAAGCGGATGACCTTCGGCCGAAGTTTCCAAAACAACGTCACGTTTGTCCATTATGCGGGGTTTGGCTCCTAATCGTTTGTAGCCGTGTGAGCCTACCTACCTGAGAGCGAAAGTATACTACAGTTGCGGAGAGAATGCAGAATGTAGATTTGGAAGTAGATAAAGTGAGTGGGATGGAGGGTGGAGAGTGGAGCGAAAGGGGTTGGGTGGTGGTGGTGGTTGGGATGTTGTTTTGTGAACTCAGAAGATGATTGGGGACTGGATGGGGTGAGGGTGAGGGTGAGGGGAGGAGAGAGAGAGAGAGAGAGAGAGAGAGAGAGAGAGAGAGAGAGAGAGAGAGAGAGGAGAGAGAGAGAGGGGAAGACAGACAGATAGACAGACAAACAGAGACAGATAGAGAGAGAGAGGTAAGAGATAATGATGTTGATGATGATGACGAGGATTGTCGTCGTGCTTTGGGTGTGTGTGTGTGTGTGTGGTGTGTGTGTGTGTGTGTGTGTGTGTGTGTGTGTGTGTGTGTGTGTGTGTATGTGTATGTGTATGTGTTGTGTGTGTGTGTGTGTGTGTGTTGTGTGTGTATGTGTGTGTGTGTGTTTGCGCACATGTGTGTGTTTGTGTCTAATTGAGAACAAGTATACATTCCTGTGAATGCGTTTGTGCGATTGTTGACTTGTATATGCATACGCATATACGTATTTTTTGTGCCTAATTTAAAACGACTTAGCTTTAACGGGGAGTCCTTTATCTCACCCCTGAAAGCAAACCTTTAGAAATGTGTACTGTTCATGCCTAGAGATTTGACAATGTTCTTTCCCTACCCTTTCCCCTCCCCACTTTTTTTTCGTCCTATGTCTTCAATATTGTCAATATCCTATATTATTTTTTTTGTCATGTCACCTGCACAAGAGCACAACAATCACAACACGGTACTTTTTTTTGTTGGTTTGTTTTCTTTAAACTTTTCAGCTCTGAGAGCAGCGATTCATTCTTCAAGTTTGGAGTCGTCAATAGACGGTGCCATAAATATTTATGACTAAGCCAATCCTGTATTATGTTGGTTCTTGTAGATTGAAATACGTGCTGCGTATGGGACAATTCCTTTCTTGACGTTTGTTGTGTCGTGAAGTGATTATGTCGAAAAGTGGACAGGCTCAGCTGGAGATAAGAGCTTTTTTCCCCCAGGGCTGAAAACTTCCTGTGGTGAGAAAAAAATTAATATCACCATTCACCAGGTGAGATGCCAATGAACAGACTGAAATCGATGACAACTTATTCCAAATCTGACAAATTTCTATTGATTTTGGTGAGTGTGTGAATCCGGTAAAAGAACAGATTTTTCATGGGAAAGTTATAGAGAGCTCTCGGTTTACCCTCACAGTCTCGACAGAGTTATTGTTTATGTGATATTTTTTTTTTATTGCCGTTCTTTTGAGGTTGTGTTTTTTATGTGTGGTGATAGAAAACGAGGTGGATTAGCAGTTTAACAATCATTTCGATTCACGTTTTGATCGGGTTAGAACAGTTGAACGTTTTCATCCTGTGAGCGACAAGGAATCCATTTAACAAAATCTCATACGTTCAATGTTGAATTGTCCATGATTTTAAATGGTTTCAGTCAGTTAAATGCATAATCATATGACACATATGACTCTGATAATTTTTATTTATAATTGTGTTGTTTTCTTGAATTGGTCTGTGTTTGTTTTGTTTTTAACGTAAAAATTAGTGTTTGGTGAGTAGACCTATGTCTTAGACAATGTTATGTTTTACGCGCGCGTATATCTATATATATCTATATCCGTGTGTGTGTGTGCGTGCGTGTGTGTGTGCGTGTGTTTGTCTGTGTGTCTGTGTGTTTGTCTGTGTGTGTGGTGTGTGTGTGTGTGTGTGTGTGAGAGAGAGAGAGAGAGAGGAGAGGAGAGAGAGAGAGAGAGAGAGAGAGAGAGAGAGAGAGAGAGAGAGAGAGAGAGAGAGAGAGAGAGAGAGAATATGTCTTTTTGTCTGCCTGTCTGTCTAATCTGTCTACTCACATTACCCCTTTCAGATTCTGTTTATCTAATGCACCTATTGATCAGTCTGTGTTCATGGAGCAGTCAGCATACTTGGCGAATATTTGGCAAGGTTTTACCAGCTCTTGTTTATTATTCTTTATTACTGGTTTTAGTATGTATTATATATTGGTGTTTTGTGTGTTGTGTTGTGTGTGTGTGTGTGTGTGTGTGTTGTTTGTAGTGCGTGCTGTGTGTGTGTGTGATGTCAAGTAAATTTTTGTCGTGGTGTGTTGTGTGTGTGTGTGTTGTGTGTGTGTGGTGTGTGTGTGTGTGCGTGTGTGTGTGTGTGTGTGTGTGGTGCGAGGTGTGTGTGTAGTGGTTGTGTGTGCATGTGTGTGTACATATATTATGTGTGTGGCATATGCATGTGCATGTGTGTATGTGTGTGTGTATGATACTTATAATAAGCCGAAATTCTGTGTCGAACGCACGCAGAACAACATATTGCGCACATGCAAAACCTGTCGCCTCTCGAATGTGGCCATAGTGTGCGATAGAACGGATGACATGATTAAATTTTACAGAATCGCATGCACACACAGGAATGGATGTAAAAATGCATGTGTACACTTATTCCTTTTCTTCGAAATGGAATGATACTAAGAAACTATTAAAAATAAAGAATACACACACAGAAGCACAGAGAGACACACACACACATAAATACACACATACACCTTATCACACATTAACACAAGACACCTACACACACACAACACACACACACACACACACACAACACAACACACACATCAACACACCGCGCCCCCAAAACACAACACACACACACCTAACACACACACACAACACACACACCTACACACATACCCCCTTAAACACACACTTTAACACACACACACACACACACCCCCACCACAACACATTCACACACACACACACACAACACACACACACACACACACACACACACACACACACACACACCACACACACACACTACCTAATACAACACTTCACACACACTACACTACTGACTCACAACTGACTGACGACTGACACTCACTACTCACCACCACACTTACTCACTCACTTACTCACTTACTCACACACTGATAGCTACCACCAGACAGACAACAAACAGGTCGGGTGGAGGGCAGTTGCTGACAGAATCAAGGCAAGACTGGATCAATATTTGCCTTAGAAACGAACCTAGAAGACATTAGTAGGTGGACAGCCCGACAGACAGAAAAAGACAGACACATTCATTAAAGTACATACACCCGCACTCTCTCCTAACACACAAACACACACACACACACACACACACACACACACACACACACACAACACAGACACACACACACACTACACACAAACACACGGACCACCCACCCTCACACCAGCACACACACCCAACCACCACACACTATACACACACACACGTCTCCAACACACACGATCAAGTGACGGGCACCAGTTACTTGATTCATACAAAGAAAGACAAACACATAAAACTCCTGCTCTTAAACATAAACTGGAAACATATCAAATAGGATAGATGACTAAACCGACAGACAGACACACAACAAGACAGACACACATCATAAGCACAACACCCACCTCCACAACACACAACACACACACACACACACACCACCCGCGTGCACTACCACCACCACACACCACAAACCACACACACACACACACACACACGCATACACACACACGCACACACACACACACACACACACACACACACACACACACACACACACACACACACACACACACCAACACACACAGAGCTGTAATGGTGCAACGCGTACTAATTTCTTCAAAGAAAGAAAAAAAACAATATCTGGCTTGGGCTTTAGAACATTGAAGCAGGAACGTA
>CM060324.1:36460167-36490167 GCA_030674155.1 Stramonita haemastoma
GTGTGTGTGTGTGTGTGTGTGTGCGCGCGCGGCGTGATGTAGTGTTTGCGTATGTAATGTAGTTTGTGTTTGTGTGTGTTTGTGTTGTGTGTGTGTGTGTGTGTGTGTGTGTGTGTGTGTGTGTGTGGTGTGTGTGTGTGTGTGTGTGTGTGTGTGCGTGCGTGCGTGATGTAGTGTTTGTGTATGTGATGTAGTGTGTGTTTATGTGTGTTTGTTTGTGTGTGTGAGCGTGAGGGAGAGGGAGAGAGAGAGAGAGAGAGAGAGAGAGAGGAGGAGAGAGAAGAGGGGGGGGGTTATGTAGATTGACTGAGAGGCATATACACAGAAAGACATTGAGACGCAGACAGACACGCAGACAGACGTACACAGACAAACAAAAGAGATCGTGTATGAATCTGCACACAGTGCATGCCTAAATTATACATTCATGTCACTTGCCGTCTATCCATATTTCAAAAACATTCCCAGCTTGAAAATAAAACAGTTTTAAAAGAGAAACCCCCCCATCTGACCCCCCCCCCCCCAGAAGATACACCCCCCCCTAAATTCACCTTCTTTGAAAAAGTTAAAATAGAAACCCAAAGTTTTATAACTGATTCATGTATTGACGTGAAAAGGAATAAGAAGAATGATATCTGGAGGATTTAGAAAAAAACAAAACAACGATGGGAATCTTAAAGTGAGATTACATTAATCAATAGCTGTGTTATTTTGTGTTGAAAACAAACTGCTTGGACATAAAGGTCGCTCATGTTTTGCTGAGTGTCTTCATTTAACATTTTAGGGTAGAAACAAGTAGTGGTTGTTGATTTTGTGTGTGTGTGTTGTGTGTCTGTGTGTGTGTGTGTGTGTATGTGTGTTGTGTGTGTTGTGTTGTGTGTGTTGTGTGATTGTCTGTTTGCTTTTAACGTCTGTCAATTAAAAAGTGATATTAGGGCAGAATATGTGTGCATGCGTGCACGGCAGTGCACACACACAAAACACACACACACACACATCACACACGCACGCGCGCACGCGCACAACACACATACTCACTCACTCACACACTCACCCACATGCATGTACTAAACATTCACACATGTAGCTTTTCCCTAGCCAAATAACATAGATCATTTTTTAGCATAGGTGAAGCACGTAGGAAAAAAAAGCTTAGAAGAAACAAAAAAAACAAAACAACAAATTAAAATGATTAAACACACAAAATCCCTTTTCAACTGGTGCATGCATTGACATATAAAGTGAAGAAAGTTGAATAATAAACGGAGAACTTGGAAAAAAAAACAACACATCATGGTGGGCAAAAGAGAGATTAAACTGATCTATAACTGTCTATTAGAGCCGAAACAGACTGTTTTTCGAAAAGGTCGCCTTTGTTTTGTTGCTGCTGCACGACTTTTGTTTAGCATTTAAGAACATGAACAAAGAGTGTTTGTTGAAAGAAAAGAGCTGTGTTTTGTTTTGTGTGTTTGTTTGGTTGGTTGTTGGTTTCTTTTAATGCAAGATCAAGTCTGATTTGTTGAACCCGTTGTTGTTGTTGTTTTTTGTAAGTTTGTGTGCGTGGTGTGTGTGTGTGTGTGTGTGTGTGTGTGTGTGTGTGTGTGGTTGTGTGTGTGTGTGTGTGTGTGTTGTGTTGTGTCTGTGTGTGCGTCGTGCGTGTGTGCGTGCGTGCGTGCTGTGCGAATGGCGTGCGTGCGTGCGTGCGTGCGTGGTGTGTGTATTGTAGGTTAAATGTGTGTTATTTTTAAATTATTTTACTTTGAGTTTAATTTGACTTGAGTCATCGAGTCGTCTCTCTCTTTTTATTGGCACAATGTTTACTGCCTGGTTTATAAGGTGAAAGGTCCCATAACCTATGTGATCTTTGGGGTGCGCTGGTGACAGCACCTCAGTTTCTAGGGGCCAGCATATTGAATGCAGAAACACCATTTCCTCTCTCATATTGCTTTACCTTCCCTCTCCTTAAAGAGGGCAGGTACCCATTTCGAAATAAAATAGAATATTGGGAGAAAGGAAGAGAAAAGAAGAAGAAGAAGAAGAAGAAGAAGAAGAAGAAGAAGAAGAAGAAGATGGCGCTTGCTAGTAGGTGTTTAATAAATGACTTTGCATGAAATTATGTTATGAAAGTGAAGGCAAACTCTCGAAATTATCTGCATCTAAAAGACGTTGATATTTCTTCTTGCAGCCTACGATTAAAAAAAACCACCTTAAAACAGTCTTTCATATTTCCATAAAAAATATCACAAAACACAATAACAAAGATTTTAAAGTATATTATTTTATCTTCGAAGTCAGAAATGATGGACCCACCAAAAGCAACACCCAAAAAAACAAAAACAAACACACACAACAAAAACCAAAAAACAACACCCGTTTACATAAAGCACAATTTCACTATTTTTTAAACTTGGAGCTCAGCCGAAGACCAGAAAAAAATGCAGTATTTGAAAGCTATTTGACCAAAGTCAAAATTGATGGATGGGTTTTTTCAGTGATTGTTTCTCTTTTTTTTTTTTTTTTTTTCTTCTTGTTTGCATATTGATATTGCAACAGGTTATCTGAACGAACATGACTGCAATGCGTTTTCATCTGTCTGACTCCTTTTGGTGATGCCATTAATTAGAGTGGCTTTCGTTGTTGCAAACCCCCCTCCCTCCCCCCCTCTCCCCCCTCCCCCCCTCTCTCTCTCCTCTCCTCCTTCCTTCGCTTACCCCTCTCTCCCTTTGTTCTTCCCCTCTCTCTCTCTTCCCTCTCTCTTCCTAATTACCCCATTCTCCCCCCCCCTCTCTACTCTCTCCTCCCTCTCTCCCACTCTCTCTCACTCTTCTCTCTCTCTCTCTCCTCTCTCCCTCCCTCTCTCTCCCCCACTCTCTCCCCAGGACGTGTGACTGATATGGGGGATTGGCACAGATGGTGGTGTTTGTACTGACTGACCAGTGTGGCCAATTTGTAAGCTGTTTGTGGAGGGTGTAGCTTTCAGTGTTGGTGTTTTTGTCTTGAGTTTGGCCACAATTTGTTTGAGGTTTTGTTGCTGATTGTTGTACTCGTTGTTTGTCTCGTTTATTTATTTTTTTACCAGAGCTTTTATTGACATCGGGAATTTTTCGATGTAGAAGTGAAGTGGAGGTGTTTGTTGTTGTTTTTTGTGGTATTGTTATCGAACGGCTTGGCTGATTGTATTTCTGTTGAGGTGTGTACAGCGTGTGTGTGTGTGTGTGTGTGTGTGTGTGTGTGTGTGTGTGTGTGTGTGTAGTGTGTGTGTGTGTGTGGTGTGTGGGTCGCTGCGTGTGTGTGTGCGTGTGTGTGTGTAGTGTTGCGCACGCGCCTGTGTGTGTATGCTGCGTGCGCGGCGTGTGTGTGAGCGTGGTGCGTGTGTCTGTTCTCTTTCTTTCATTTCTTTGTATTTCGTTTTTCCTATTATTGTCCTCATTGTCTAGATGTACTCACACACACACACACACACACACACACACACACACACAACACACACACACATACACAACACACACACACACACACACACACACACACACACACACACACGCATCAACGATGTCAAAAAATTAAAAAAAAAAATTGTGAATAAAATGACACAAAACTGAATTTCTCCTTTCGAAAAATAAAATATTGAAATGGAAAACTTCGACTCTTTTGCAGAACTTCGAGAGCGGTACAAGGCGGGCTAAGCGGCGCGGTGGGAGCGGCAGCGCACAGCGGTAGCGGAGGGCGGCGCGGCAAGCGTCGTCAGCACACGCGAGCTGTTAAAGGCTCTGATTCGGACCCTGCTGAGCACTTTTCTGATGACTCCTGGCATCAGGTGTGTTGTACTGTATGGTAATATATAATATTATATATTATATATTATATATATTATATATATATATATATATATATATATATATATATATATATATAAATATATATATATACAGGTCATATATATATATATATATATATATATATAAGATATATAAATAGATAGATAGAAGACAAAAGTAGAGATAGAAGTAATAAATTATTATAGAGATATTATATGGTATATCGATATCTACATGTCTTTAACACACACACACACCACACACAACCACACACACACACACACACACCACCACACACGCACGCACGCACGCACACACGCACGCACGCACGCACGCACGCACACACACACGCACACACACCACACACACTACACACACACACACTCACACACACACACACACACACACACACACACACACACACACACACACACACACACACACACACACACACACTGTGTGCCGTGACTTTTAGTGGTGTACAATGCAATACAATGCATACAACCAAACATTATCATCACAGCTAGTCTTCATGTCCATCATCATCACAGGCTCATGTCTATCATTACTGTTTGTCATTACAGGCGCACACTCCCACCCCTCATCACGCCCGGGCTCCGGGTCGCGCAGACGTCGCCGCCCAGCCACAAGACCCTCGGAGACGGCAGTGAAGAAATGCCGAGGCCACAGCTCCGAGGACTACGTCACCTCCGACAACGATAGCATCTTCTCAGACGACTCCCTGACCCACTCCAGCGAGCGCCATGAAACCTCCTCCCAGGTCTCAGAACTCCAGGCCTCTGTGGAGCAGCTGGCCTCCAGTCTGCTGGGTTCTGACGTGACGGAGGAGGCCGAGGCTGATCAGCACCATCTGAAGGACGCACGCCGACATGGAGGGAGAGGACGAGGGAGGAGGATCTCAAGCCCAACGTGCACGTTCTCGTGTCCTACTTCGAATCTCAGATGAGGCAGCAGCAGCAGCACAGAACGATGACAGCAGCGGAGAGCAGACTCCTAGAGAGAGAGTGTCTTACACGTCTCCCAGGACACCCAGGGGCGGAGGAGGAGGAAGGTGAGAGGGAGGACGGAGAGACTGTGGGAGGCAGGAGGAGTGGCAGGGCTAGAGCTCCTGTTTCTGAACTCAACGCTGAAGAGGATGTGGATTCTGACGAGTTCTCAGAGGATGAGGATGGAGCTGGTCAGATGTGGACAAACTCCGGGAACACGGCAGCGGTCATGCACGCGCACGCCAGTCAAGGAACCTGTCTGTCACCCCCACCAACACCTGGCACAGTCCGTCTACATGAGAACAGCGAAGGAGCGTGCAGAAGAACGCCCAGACGCTGCCTCCTCCAAAAGGCGACACTCCAACTGGACAGCAGGTCAGTTTCCCCAGAAAAACGCCAGCGGCAGGACAAGCTGACGGACCTGCATTCCAAATACGGACTGATGGACGAGCTGGACCATCTGTCAGACGAGAATAAACCTGAGGAGTCTCACAGAACACACAGGTGCACACCTCTCCCTCACAGGACAACGCTTTTCGTATGGAGAGCTCCACACATCGAAAATCTCACGTTTCCAAGGCAGACGATGAAGGAAAGATGCGGTTTGAAGTCACCATTAACAAAGACGAAACTAACGTGCTGTTAACGTTGAAAAACAGAGTACAAAACCTACTCGCTGAGAGACAGAGAGGCAGAGTTAGCACAGACAGTGACAGCTCTCCTATCCCAGACACCATCAACATCAACCTGACCAAAACCACCACCCACCAGCAGGAAAACCACTCCGAGATGATCACCAAAGAGCGGGTCCTGTTTCAAGGGCATGAGGGAGCCAAGATTCCGGGGGGGACGGGGACGGCATCATCGTCATTGAACACAAGTTTTCTGGAAAACACAGTCTGGACTTTGAGCAGGACAGGAGAGGGACAGTGTGTGCAGGAGACTTCCTGTGAACGTCGACTGACAGACGAAGACACCAGCGCCACCCTGAGCATCAAAGATGACGATGTCCAGAAACAGGATGAGGACGCTGAAACATCCTCCCTCGCCTCAAGACAAGCTGTGGTACCTCAGTCTGGTGACAAAGTACAAGCAGAATATTTGGAGGATAGCTTCCAAGCTAGAGCAGGTATAGAGCTGAATCCATCAGCTTCTGTCAGTGGTGAGACCAGTAGCTCAGAGCAGTGGAGCTCAAACAGTCCTGAACACATATCGGCACATAAGGATGGGGAAGGCTTGGCCGTAAGTGTGGATCAACACGATGGTGAATCTGGGCAGATGGAAAGCAGTTCAGCCAAATTGACTCTGACAATGAACAACGATACTGTTGATTATGGTGGTGTCCACGTAAAAGAAGGGAAAGATAAGGATAAAGCCCGTGAGAATGATAAGAAAGATCCTGCTATGATCACCACGCGAGGCATCAGGCCAGATGCAGAAAAACCGGATACTGAGATTCCAGTTCAGATCAATGTCAGTACAAAGTCAACGGTGAACGGCAAGGGTTAAACAGTTCTTCCTCATTCTCTTCTGTAGGAGATTCTGCATCCATGGACACGGTACAGCCAGACAGACAGACATCCGACCTTTCGCAGAAGAACATAGCCGGTGACGTGGAGAGCAGTCTACCTGCTGATAGAGCAGAGGCATCAGGCCACAGGTCCGAGGAAAACAGGCACCCATCTTCCAGTCTGCACAGAAGCAGCAATGAAAAGCCACTACAGGGAAGCTTCGCTGAGGGAGACTCCCCACTTTCTGATCCTGACTATTCTGCAGTGACCTTGATCATAGAATCCAGTGTCGATCCTCCCAATTATGGCCAAGCCAAAGGAGGCAGCAGAGCCCACATGCCCCGGAGCCAGGGCAGGAAGAACAGCAGCAGCATAACGCCATTTCTGTGGCAGGAGTAACGTTGAAATCAAGAAACCAGCAGCCGCATATGCAGGAAGAAAATGTTGCAGACACTGAAACAGGAACACCCAACCTGCAGCCGCACGTTTCCCAAGAGAAAAAGATCAACATCGAAACAAGAATGTCCAACCAGCAAGCGACCGATCACTCGCCAGAAGTCGCCTTGTCACAAAACGGACAGAGAACCCCCTCACCATCAAACATCACGACCACCGACTACACCAACAACGCCACAGCTGTGGTGAATGAAGATACCCCGCGACACTCCGACACGCGGTCTACCTGCTCCTCCCAGTCCAGCTACCCTTCTGTCTTCCACTCCACCCACTCCCTGGCCTCAGCCTGCAGCTCGGACCACATGGACGGGCGACTATCGCTGAGGTCAGACAGCTCTGTCCGCACCTCGCTCCCGACGAGACCTTCTACAGCCTGATTCCACCATCCACAGCGTGGGCAGCAGCTCAGGGTCTTCAGACTACCGCACCCCGCAGCAGTCCCCCAGAGAGTACACCAGCCCCAAAGTCTCCGTGTCCTCGGGTCCTCACCCAGCCCCGTTTCTGGACATGGCTCCCAAAGAAGAAGTAGAAGACATCCCTGACGCTGTGGTGTGTCAGCGGCTCCAGCCAGCGGCAGGCGGGAGGGAGGAGGGAGTGTGAGGGGTCAGGGTTCCCGGGGAGATGCCAGTCACTCCAGCCTCCTCTCCGCCATGGTGGCAGCTGTGGGCAGACGTCTGCTGGGCGATGAAGGAGAGATGGAGGCCATGCGAGAGGTGCTGAAACAGGAGGTAGGCGGGCTGGCTGGGTGTTGTTCTTGTGGTCGTTTCTGTCATTTCTTTTAAATATGTGCGTTTTGTTCTGCGTGTTGTGATGTGTTGTTACAGTCGTTTTTTGTTTCTTCTAGGTTTCCTCAGCTTACCATCATGGCTGTGTCCTGCATATGTTCGCTAAAAAGCAGGCACAACTGATCACCACCAGAATGACCCAGCAGTAGTGCAGGATCCCTCTGGCTGGTGCACTTAGGGCGGTCTGACATTGATAAACTCCCTGTAGACTTCCAACCCTGTCTAGATGGATATTTTTTTCAGATTTTTCTTGTCCTTCCTGCTCTGTGTTTTACAGATCTCTCCAGCATACCTCATCTTTGTTTAATAAAAGAAGAGGAGAACTGAGGTGCTTCTTTCTACTCTTCTGTAACCATGAATAACCCTCTGTTAACAGGTGGAGCGGAAGATCGCCAGACTGCAGCGGAGGGTACGGTCCCTGAGTGACTCCGCCATCAGCTCAGACTTCACGGAGCCGGAGTCTACCTCCGTGTCTCCTCGCACCTCCCGAATCCCCGGCATGGACGGTCACACCGAGGCCCTGGCTTCAGAGGCAACCTTGTCCAACGCCGCACTGTCCCAGAGCCCTCAGGAAATGTTCCTGGCTTCCAAACAAGAGGCAGAGGGGGCTCCCCAGTACCCGCTTCATTGGAGCGAAAGAAGGAAGGAGATGCTGCTGGCGAAATCTCTGGAGGATTCTGGAAACATCCACGAAGACCACTGGCAAGACACGTGGGCCGAAGTGATGGATGAAGAGCGTTTTCTCAGCGCTGGTACGCACAAGCAAGGAAAGAGGCTAGCCGACATGTTAGCACAACAGAAGTCATCACACGCTGCGAGGAAATTGTTGGTCCCGCAGACTTTAGACCCCAGAGCCAACTTGGCAGCCAACGGAGCTGTGTATTACGCCGAGCTGTCCTCACCCACAGGCGGTCTAGAACAAGGGCAGGAACTCCTGATGTCCTCTCCCGAAAAAATGCAAAAGTACGGCGATGTTTCAACAGGCAAGTACTGTCTACCTTCACTTCAGGGACCTCGTGCCACGCTGCAATCCTCCAAGTCATACAACGGCTCGTCCTCAGCTTCCCCGAAACATACCGACCTTCTCCAGCTCCCGGGTCAGTTTCCAGAGAGGGTGGTGGACGCTGTCCTCTCCCTGGAGCAGGCCTGGCCCCCTCCCGCCTATGTCTCCCACATGCTGTCCCCCGGAGAAAGGGGTTCCTGCAGAGGAAGAACCAAGTCTCTCAACAACCTGGCCGAACTGGAGGCTGCCCAGAACCGCAGCAGCCTGGAGGAGAACCTTCTGGAGCAGGCCAGGCTGATCATGCAGGTGGCCGCAGTGCCCAGCGGGGCGGACCTCACCCTCAGCAGACGGCCCTTCGGCAACGCCAATGGAGGAGACTCTGTCTTTGACCAGGAGGGTGTGGCTGTGGAGTGGGTGGATGGACACTTCCACCCCACCAGGGGAGTCCAAGCTTCCCTCGTCTCCCATCACCCTCAAGCGGCAAACGAAGGCATCTCACGCGCCTGGCTGGTGTCTGCGGAAAAAGGGGTGATGGTCGATTCTGCTGACGACATGTCTGTCAACAGTCTCCCCGTATCACAACGACAGCAAAACGGGTTTGTCTCCACAAGCGTTTCGGAGCAGTCAGAAGGCTACACACAGAATTCTGGAATATCGGACCTGGATGAGAGACAGAGACAGTTCGCGTCTTGGGTCAGCAACTGGGACTCTGCTAACCCAGCCTCGAACCAAGTCAACTTCGAACGCGGCGCCACGTCCGTCTCCGGTGCAACATCCGAGTTCGGCAGCAGTACCGCTCCCTCTCTCTCAGACGCGGTGGAGGATGAAAACACCCACCGTTATCTCCCTCACCCTTCCCGAGCATACGACACAGACGACGAAAACCGTCTCCTTCCTCAGGAGACCTAGAAATCGCCGCCATCACCACTCACACAGCCGCCAGAAAGACGAGCAATGACTCGAACCCTAACCAGGCCTTCGCCTCTCCAGGAGCGCTGTCTTCGCACAGACGCAGGGATGCTCGCTTTTCTACCAGGTCCAGCGATACAGCCAGCGACCTCAGCTCCCCCAGGCGCTGGGACCTGAAACGCTGCAGAAGGCTGAGGCCGCGTAGTGGCAGGTATTCCTCCAGACGCTTCTCCCTGGAGAACTGGATCTCCCCGAGAGGACTCTGGAGTGGCTGCAGCACGCGCGAGTGGGGCTAGAGGAGCACGAGACGGTGGAGGACGTGTTTCAGTCTGCAGCCTGTGGGGACCTGGGCAGCCTGGGGATGACTGAGGGCCAGCGGAACATGTGAGGGGCAAGTCTTTGTCCATGACCAGCCTGGGTTACGGTCGCTACATGGAGGAAGGAGAGGAGGAGGAGAGGGAGGTGTATCAATGGGAGGTGAGGAGTGGTTTGTGTCTTTATTTATTTTATTCTTTTATATCGAGATAATGGGGATAAGCACTCGTGTGCTTTTTTTGCAGCTAGTCCCCGTGTGTATGCAGTTTTGTAAATCTTGTCATCTGTTTCCATCGGCACACAATGGCCTACTCTTACGATAAGCGGAACAGGACTTAACGTGTGTGCGCAAGATGATCTGCGTGCGTTCGCACACGGACCTCGTTTATAGTCTCATCCGAAGGATTGGTGTGTGTGTGTGTGTGCGTGTGCGTGTGGTGTGTGTGTGTGTGTGTGTGTGTGTGTGTGTGTGTGTGTGTGTGTGTGTCGCACGCGCGCGTGTGTGTGTGTGCATTCGCTCGCGCACGTATTTGTGAACGTTACGTGTGCACGTGTGGAGTATAAGTAGTTTGTTACAGGACGAGACTGACCGCTGAGACAGGTGTGTTCAGGCGTTTTTCTGTTTGTTTGTATCCAAAATTCATAAACTTAAAAAAACAGACGTTGTTTTCTAACCTTCATTAAAAAACACCAAACTCACGTATCTCCTTTTCTCTCTTTCAAATACTTTACAGATAAACCGGCCCGCATCCTTTAGCCTGCCTGGAAGGCAATTTCCTGACGACGACGACGACGACGACGACAACGACGACTAACAACAACGCCAATTCTCCCGAAGACTTGCACAGCTCCTCAGACAGCATCTGCATCGTCTTCATGGACCAGAGAGCTCCAGAGGCGGCAGCTCACTTCAGGGTCTTGGGCGGGGGGTCCTTCACCACCTCGGAGGGCTCGGAACGCATGATCTCCCACAGCCAGTCCACGGACAGCGTGTGTCGGGGAGGTCACCTGGAGAACGCGCTGCTGCCTCTGTCCGAGCGGTCAGCGTCCGTGAGCAACATCTACGACGCCATCGCCTCCAACATGCAGCAGAGGGTGCCGCTGCACCGATCACGGTCCGCCAGCTTGCTGGACGTGGGTGCCGCCTCCTCCCTCCTGTGCGAGGAGGAGCTGGAGAACATCTTCCCTCCCAGAGTTCATTCCGAGTCCGAGACCAGCTTGGACAAGGCGGCGGCGGTGAGCGCTCATGTCGTAGCAGGAGAGGAGCTGTCTTCTCATGGAGTGTACGTGGGTTCCAGGACCTCCCACGGTGATGGGTCCATGTCTGTGGCGGCCTGTATCCAGCAGGTGCTGGCCTACAGTGAGAGCGACGTGGAGCGTGGTGAACAGTACCTGTCCGTGTCCTCACCGGCAGAGCTCTGTTCCAACTCGTGGGCGGCTTACAGGAGAGAGGCCGCTGCGCAGAGGTTTTCTGGTGGCTGTAGAACCATCCCTGACAGGTCAGGGTAAGATGCTGTATGAGAGATCGGACTTCATGGCAGTAGAACCTGGTCAGGATTTTCAGCTACAGATTACCCATTGCAGAGTTAGAACATTACGAAAACGAAGCTGCGCTAGAGAAGGAAAGTCAGGGAGAGAACGACTCCAGCCCCAGACGACACAGGTATTCGGTCTGCAATGAACAACCGTTTACCGGTTCCGTCAATCAGCTGGCAGGGTCTGACAGTCCAGTCAGGCGCTCACAGAGTACAGGAAGCCTGGAGACTTTGCACCTGGCTTCAGTCGGTGGATCCGAAGAGGGAGGTTCCGCGTTCAGTCAGCAAGGAAGACTTCCACTGTCCCCTAAGAGCAAGCAGTGGATAGAGCTGTCGCACGTCATGTTCGAGACGACCCACATTCTGGAGAATCTCCAGCAGACTCTCCCAACACCGCAGTCTGCTTCACAGCGCTCGTCTGAAAGATCCCGGGATGCGTCTGATCATCATCCCACAGAAAGCCTGTCTGCACCTCCTCAGGCTGATGATTCTTCTGTTCTGTTAGCAGAAACCGGCAAAATTTCTTCTCTCGAGTTAACAGAACCTGGCCAAGTGTCCTCTGTCCTACCAGAACCTGGCAAAGCTTCTGCCATCATGTCATCAGAACCTGCCAAAACTTCTGTCATGTCAACAGAATCTGGGAAAGCTTCTGCTGTCGTATTAACAGAAACTGGCGAGGTGTCCTCTGTCATAACAGAACCTGGCAAAGTGTCTTCAACTGTGTTAACAGAACCTGGCAAAGCTGTCGTGTTAACAGAACCTGGCAAAGCTTCTAACGTCATGATAACAGAAACTGGCGAGGTGTCCTCTGTCCTTCTAACAGAACCTGGCAAAGCTTCTGCCGTCATGACGACAGAGCCTGCTAAAACTTCTGTCCTGTCAACAGAACCTGGCAAAGCTTCTTCTGTCGTATTAACGGAAACTGGCGAGGTGTCCTCTGTCCTTCCAACAGAACTGGCAAAGCTTCTGCCATCATGACAACAGAGCCTGGCAAAACTTCTGCTCTGTCAACAGAACCTGGCAAAGCTTCTTCCGTCATGTTAACAGAAACTGGCGAGGTGTCCTCTGACCTTCTAACAGAACCTGGCAAAGCTTCTGCCATCATGATAACAGAACCTGGCAACACTTCTTCCGTCATGATAACAGAACCTGGCAAAGCTTCTTCCGTCATGATAACAGAACCTGGCAAAGCTTCTTCCGTCATGATAACAGAACCTGGCAAAGCTTCTTCCGTCATGTTAACAGAAACTGGCGAGGTGTCCTCTGTCCTTGTAACAGAACCTGGCAAAGCTTCTGCCGTTATGATGACAGAACCTGCCAAAACTTCTGTCATGTCAACAGAACCTGGCAAAGCTTCTTCTGTCGTATTAACAGAAACTGGCGAAGTGTCCTCTGTCCTTGAAACAGAACCAGGCAAAGTATCTTCAACTGTGTTAACAGAACCTGGCAAAGCTGTTGTGTTAACAGAACCTGGCAAAGCTTCTGCCGTCATATCATCAGAGCCTGCCAAAACTTCTTCTGTCGTGTTAACAGACCATGGCGAAACATCTTCTTCCGTCATGTTTACAGGACATGGCGAAGAATCCTCTGTCCTTTTAACAGAACCTGGCAAAGTGTCTTCAACTGTGTTAACAGAACCTGGCAAAGCTGTCATGTTAACAGAACCTGGCAAAGCATCTGCAATCATGTTAACAGAACCTGACAAAGCTTCTAACGTCATGTTAACAGAGCCTGGTAAAGCGTTCTTCTGTCCTTCTAACAGATTATGGAGAAACTTCTTCTGTCATGCTTACAGAACATGGCAAAACTTCTGCAATCATGTCAACAGAAACTGAAGAAACTTCTGCCGTCATGATAACAGAGCCTTGCGAAACTTCTGCAGTCACGTTGACAGAACATGGCGAAACTTCTGCAGTCACATTAACAGAACCTGGCAAAACTTCTGCCGTCATGATAACAGAACCAGGCAAAACTTCTGCAGTCACGTTAACAGAACCTGGCGAAACTTCTGCCGTCATGATAACAGAACCAGGCAAAACTTCTGCAGTCATGTTAACAGAGCCAGGCAAAACTTCTGCAGTCACGTTAACAGAACCTGGCAAAACTTCTGCAGTCACGTTAACAGAAGCTGGCAAAATTTCTGCTGTCACGTTAGCAGAACATGGCAAAACTTCTGCAGTCATGTCAACAGAAACTGAAGAAACTTCTGCAGTCACGTTAACAGAACCTGGCCAAACTTCTGCAGTCATGGTTACAGAACTGGCAAAACTTTTGCAGTCATGGTTACAGAACCTGGCCAAACTTCTGCAGTCATGGTTACAGAACCTGGCGAAACTTCTGCAGTCATGGTTACAGAACCTGGCAAAACTTCTGTAGTCATGGTTACAGAACCTGGCAAAACTTCTGCAGTCACGCTGACAGAAACGGAAGAAATTTCTGCAGTCACATTAACAGAATCTGGCAAAACTTCTGCCGTCATGCTAACAGAACCTGGAAAAACTTCTGCTGTCACATCAACAGAACCTGCCAAAACTTCTGCAGTCACGTTAACAGAACTGGCAAAACTTCTGCAATCACGTTACTTACAGAACCTGGCGAAACTTCTGCAGTCACATTAACAGAACCTGGCAAAACTTCTGCAGTCACGTTAACAGAACCTGGCAAAACTTCTGCAATCACGTTACTTACAGAACCTGGCAAAACTTCTGCAGTCACGTTAACAGAGCCTGGCAAAACTTCAGCAGTCACGTTGACAGAGCCTGGCAAAACTTCTGCAGTCACGTTGACAGAAACGGAAGAAACTTCTGCAGTCACATTAACAGAATCTGGCAAAACTTCTGCCGTCATGCTAACAGAACCTGGCAAAACTTCTGCAGTCATGATAACAGAAACGGAAGAAACTTCTGCAGTCACGTTAACAGAACCTGGCGAAACTTCTGCAGTCACGTCAACAGAACCTGGCGAAACTTCTGCAGTCACGTTAACAGAACCTGGCAAAGCATCGTCTGTCCTACTGACAGAACATGGCAAAGCTTCTGCTGTCATGTTCACAGAACCTGGCAATAAGAGACAGGACTCTCAACAGACAGTGGAGACAGAGACATACACGTCATCACTGCAGAGGGGACAGCCATACCTCGTGATTCTCCAGAGAGAAGGCACGATCCCAGAAAGTATGAAGCATCAGGTGTGACTGAGACCAACCTGGAGACCACATTCCAGCATTCTCCAGAAAGGAGCCACGGTTTCAACAGGTATGAAGCATCAGGTTTGACTGAGACCAATCTGGAGACCACACCTCGATATTATCCAGAAAGAGGCTATGAGTTCAACAGGTATGAAACATCAGGTGTGACTGAGACCAATCTGGAGACCACACTTCAGCATTCTCCAGAAAAGGCCACAGTTTCAACAGGTATGAAACATCAGGTGTGACTGAGACCAATCTGGAGACCACAACTCAGCATTCTCCAGAAAGAGCCACGGTTTCAACAGATATGAAACATCAGGTGTGACTGAGACCATTCTGGAGACCACAGCTCAGCATTCTCCAGAAAAAGGCCACGGTTTCAACAGGTATGAAGCATCAGATGTAACTGAGACCAATCTGGAGACCACACTCCAGCATTCTCCAGAGAGAGGCCATGATTTCAACAGATATGAAGCATCAGATGTGACTGAGACCATTCTGGAGACCACAACTCAGCATTCTGCAGAAAAAGGCCACGGTTTCAACAGGCATGAAGCATCAGATGTGACTGACACCAATCTGGACACGGCCCACACCCAGACATCTGCCTTCTCTGCAGAAAGACCTGTGGTGGTGAAGTCAGGGTCACGTACCACTCTCACAAAGACACCATCAGCAATGGCACGGCTGTCAAGGAGCGAGATCGTACTGGAAGCCATAGAAGGAAGCTACGGCACAGAGAAAATGAACATGACAGAAACTACCTGTCAGACAGAGGATGTAGAGGACTGATCGGGTCAAAGCAGCTCAGGTCACAGACACAGGTACCGTCACTGAAGGCTTGGACTTCAACTATGTCCCATCTCACTCTGACGGAGCCGTTGTGAGGAGGTCGGATCGCTGGGACTCAGACGGGGAATATGAGGAAGTAGACTCCAAAGACATCCCGTACCGCATAGGTGAAGGGATAATGCGTCGTAGAAAAAGACGAACAAATGAAATCATAGAAGTTGAGACAGTTGTGGAGACCACATATCATCCTGTGGAAGGTCAGGAAAATACTGAAGATGGCAAGGTGGTGGTGACTGTCCACAGAGATGAGGAACAGAAACAGTATGCCGACATGCAAAGTCAAACAGATACTCTGCCCCTGTACGACTCAGTAGATGAACTCACCACAGAGACCAGCTACAGCACAGAGGGCAGGAGAGCCCCTAAACTCCTAGAAGAGACTGAGACTGTGGTGGAGACACGCTTCGAGCAGGCGATGAATGACAACGCCACCAAGGAACACACCACAAGTGACAGCACCTGCCAGACTGAAGGCTTGTCCAGAGACGAGGCATTGTTGCTGAGCAGAGTTAGTGGCTACTACACAGAAGAAGAACACAATGTAGCAGACACCACCTGCCAGACAGATGAAGGATACGTGACCCACTCTGTCTCTGATACGAGGGATAGCAGTTGCAGCACATGGACGATCTGAGTTCAGCTGACTACTCTTGTCAGACAGACTTGACAGAGACTGAGGATTATGCTTCCAGAAGCCCCACAGTCACCAGAGGCACCACCTACGACTCCTTAGAGGTAGCTGACTTCACTGCTCAGACAGAGGAGAGAGAGACAGAGGACCACAAAGACACGAGGGACACAAGCAGCAGCCCCATCGACCTTGTGCAGGTATCGGACTGCATTGCTCAAACAGATGACATCAACGCTGGGAGCCGTTTTCCAGAGAAATGGCAGACAGTGGCTGTGGAACTGAAGAGCTGGAGTCCACGGAAATGATGTGCCAGACTGAAGAACAACTACTGGAAGGGAGTGTCCTCACGGCGGGCAGAGAAACCATCAGAAGCATGGAGAACATAGAAACGGCTGACATGACCTGCCAGACTGAGCCACTCCCAGCTGTGTCTGAGCACACCGTGATCACAGAAACGGTCATCAGCAAAATAGCTGCAGATTCCTCTGACGTCCTTTGTCAGACAGACGAACTTCAACTCGGCCTTCACAAAGCTACCAAAGATGCCACCAGCAGTATGGAAGATCTGCACTCCAGCGAAACTTCCTGTCAGACCGATCACTTTGAAGACCTTACCCGACACCAGTCTAGAGATGGTCGTGGTAGCGTTACTGTGCATGAGACATCTACCACCTACACCACGAATCAAACAGGCCAAAACAGCCTGCCAGGTACTTCTGTCAGAAGTTTTCTGAAGATGGCGGCAGAAGAGCTGGCAAGGTGAGACAGATTGAAGATTCAGAGTACAACTCCTCTCTCAGGATAAAAACAGATGGGATGGTGGGGATCCAGAAGGAAGGTATTACTATGAAGAAACGTCCACGGTTGAGTCCCCCAACCGGTCTACTGTGGCACGGAAAGAAACCTTCGTCACCGAATCCACAGAGGAGGCAGACGAGGGGCAGGAGCAGCAGAGGACAGTGAATCGTACAGTCGCCCAGGGCTGTCACGAGTGAGGAGAAGAAAGCGAGAGACCATCATCACCGACGTGGAAACCACAGTCACAACCAACACAGTCACTGAGAGGGACCCCGAATCACCTGAGAGTCCGACAGGAAGACATGGAAGCAGCAGCACCAGTGAAACAACCGAAGTTGTTGTTAGCCAGACTGAGACAATGAACGCAGCTGACAGAGCTAGCGGTGAGAGAGAGACAACAACGACAACAGACACCACCGATAGCGTTCCACCAACCTTCCTGCTTCACACCGAACCAAAAAGCTTGAAGAAGATGTGGACACTGAAGTCATCACTACCAACACTTGGTCCAGCGCCCTCCGACCGCGGACACCACGAGCCAGACTGACCGGTCTGGGCGCCTGAAGAAGTAGAAGTCGTTGAGCAGTGGACACGGGAGGACAGCAGGAAGGCGTGCTGACCGCCTCCAGATGTCAGAGATCACCAGTCAGACTGAAATCTTCCCGGAGAGCAGGGGGAAGAGAGGAGGAGGACGGAGACCAGACACGCCAGCACCGTGATGGACACTCTGCAGACCTCAGAGAAAACCAATCAGACTGTCAGAGACACCAAAGACGTCAGCAGTTACGTTCAGGTCGACGTCAGTGAATCCACCAGTCAGACGGACGCTTTGGACAGAGACAGAAGCTCACCACGACCCAGAAAACTCACCAGGGATTCAGGGGTGAACGCGGTGGAACACAAGGACTTGACTGAAAGCGTGAGTCAGACAGACCAGGTGCCCTTACGGTGGAGCGAACATCAGGAAATAGAGCACCACGTGCATGAAAGAATCAAATCAGTAACTGATGCTCCGACACAAACTGAGAAAGACACCACTCACGACCTAAACCAAAAGGAGATCAAACACACCGACAGTCAAACTTTGCACACACCCTCAGTGAAGCAGGGTCCCAAACACAGGGAGACACTCTGTCCCAAATGGAGTGGCGATACTGCTAAAACAAACATGACACGGAACACGTTTGGTCCCACACCTCAGAAACAACACGAACGAACCACCTCACCGGGAAGAAGCAGAGGGCTGCAAACCAGTTTCGACAAAGTGACAAAGGACGAATGCGCATGTCAGACAGATGACCTTGACCCTGACCTCAAAAACAGCATCATTATCCAGAACAGTCTATCAGAGTCTATCTCCTCTACGAATGCTCACCGTCATGTCAGTGTGACGAACTCCACAAGCCAGAACAGAACACCTTCCACAATTTCAGTCCTCAGGGATCAGAAACAGCCAGGGTATCTAGAAATCCAGACAGAGACGACTGTGACAGAAATACGTGAAGAAAACACTCCTGATACAGAAGGAGAAGGCAGCAGAGAGTACTGGCATCCTTCCTCTGACGAGGACAGCGAGGGGGCAGCAGGTCTGAACACTTGGTCCCAACACAGGCAGGTGTCTGTCTGCACCCAGCAGTCAGAGGACTACCCCTCCCTCTGCATCGCTGTACATGAGAACGCGGTGTGAGAGGAGAGGAGAGGTGAATGAGACTCGGTGTCTCCCCACAAGTGTCACCTTACCGTGAAGGGCTGCAGGAGCGTGTTGACTCGGGAGCCTGGTATACTGCTGATTACTATGTCAGGTAAGAGCGAGGAAGGAATCTGTTAGATTGACAACCTGAAATAAAAAGTGTGTGTGGGGGGAGAGAGGGAGGGTGGGTGAGAGGGAGAGGAGGAGAGGAGGGAGAGAGAGAGAGAGAGAGAGAGAGAGAGGAGGGAGGGAGGGAGGAGGGAAGACGGAAGAGAGAAGACAGAGACAGAGATAGAGACAGACAGAAGACAGACAGAACAGAGACAGACAGACAGACAGACAGACAGAGTTCAAATACATGTGTTCATGACAAGGGTAACATACCGGCCTGGAGAGGGAGAGACCTTGGGTTCTTGTCTAAACCCACACTTGCTCTTTGTTTTGTTTTGTTTTTGTTGTTTTAGTTTGCATATGGATGCCATTTTCTTAAGAAGCTAAACATGACTGTATCAGCAGCACTAGGATTATTTTACTCACGAATTCTTCCATTGTATATTTGCAAGACTTTTTTTTTAGAAATGTTTATTTTCTCTTTATTTCACTGAATGACCGTGTCTGTGTTGATCAAGGACAAGTTTATTGGTTTAATGACAATTCCAATCGTCTAAAATAACAGCATCAACACATGAAACATGAGTATGAAAGGCTTAAACATATATAAAAAAAGATTTCACATTTATAAGTACAAACCTGGAAAAGAGCAGGTCGATAAAAAAACATAAGCTTATTCATGAAGTAGAAGCTACATCTGTTTGGTATTAGTATTTTACTTGTTGGTCGATCAGGGCAATGAGCAAAATGAATGAATAATTAACCAAAAATTTTTTTTGTTCCTCGACAAGAGCTCCGAAGTTCACTAATGGTGAATTTTTGTGTATACGACTATTTTTTCTCACCATTCAGGTAGACGTATTCCAATTTCGGGATGATTAACCAACTAAAAACTATGGAAATCTCTTCTTGTTTCAGTGAGCCCTTGCCTACAGAGTCAGTGGACGGCAACACCAGCGCCTATGAGAGAGGTCGTAAACGCACAGGGACAGCATGACCTTGTGTACCAACAAGCAGAGCCCCCACACCCCGAAACAGGACAACGCTACCTCACCACTCCTCCCAGAGTGCGTGTACACGAGTCTGAAACAACGGTCACCACTCACTGGACAGAGGCCGGAGTAACAGATAGCCCAGTTGGCAGCGCAGAACAAAGACTGCACTCTGAAGCCGCGGCCACCAAACCACCAGTGGCTGAGGACTGTAGGCGAGAACTGTCAGCATCAGCTGACGGGCACAGAAGTCAGGTGGACATGGACCAGCTTCAGTTAGACAGGGATCAACAGATGATGCTGGCGTCAGGTCCCAGCGCCCTCTTTGAAAGTCAGACCCAACTGTCGGCCGTTTCGGACAGCAATGCCTTTACCCGTCAGAAAGAGAGTGAGAATCCGCCAACAAGTGTGCCATCACAGCAGCAGAGATATTTGGCAGATCAGGCCATGGCCAGAAGGCCGCATCGGCAGATACCTGAGGGTTCGCCTAGACTTCCAGAGAAGAAAAGAAAACGTACAGTTTCTGCCACGCTGCCTCCCATGGCTGAATCTTTCACCACGGAGGAAGAGGAGCTTGATGCTGAGGACAGTGAGGAGCCCTGTAGTACAGACCTCGAAGGGAACACCAGTTCTGTTGAGGGAAGGGATCCTGTTCTGCCCTTCACTGACGCCCCCAGTGTTGAAATTCCACAGAGGTCTGCCATTTTGGAACGCTCTGATGAACTGAGTTCTACTTTGCTAACACCTGGGCCAGAAGTTACTGCTAGGTCACCTGTTCTGGCGGAGTCTTCCTCTCCAGCAAGTTCACGGCCACGTGTAGCAATGTCTGGCATGTCAGCAGACAGTGGTCAGTCAACTTCCTCACTGCAGAAAGCAGCGACCGAATCAGAGGACGTGAACAATGACTCACAGCACCCTGTGTCACAGACAGAGCAGACCGTTCTGGAGAAAACTGCAGAGACTGCTGCAGTGGTGGAAGCTGGCACATCACAGCGGGTAACATCTCCCGTGTCTGTTCCATCCGGCCCATCCTCTTGGGTCGTTTCTCAAAGTAACCAGTCTTCTCAGCAAGAGTCTGCAGATCAGGTGAGAAGCAGACAGGGATGAAGACCCGAGTACCTCCACCGAAGACAGTATGTCAAGGTTTGCCGAGCAGCAGGATCCACCGGTAACTCTGCAGTTGAGGGCAGAGGATGGTCCTCCGTCTGAGACCATTCACTCTGAAACTGTTCGGTGGACCATGTCTGGACCTAGGGTGTTTGTCGACAGTTCTGTCAGTAACACGAGTGTGTCTGACCATACCACAGACTTTGTTTCTGCAAGGCATGGAGAAACAGAACAAACAGAAAACAGCCATCCACCCTCTTATGAGAACACCAGAACTGGCATCAGAGAAGAGAGATTGTCAGCAGAGGCAACCTTGACTCAACTGATGGAAACTTGGACCAGTCACGTGAGACAGAAAACTACACAAGATACAAGGAAGGTGCAACTGTTGTGTACTACGATCAGAACAAAGATTCCATTTGAATTCAGTGAGACTGTTGCAAGAGAGACAGAACAAGACCAGGACAAAGCAACGTCCTCTTCAGCAGAAGTTTTCCGCGATGGAAGAGGTCAGGAAGCTGAAAGACTGATGAGTTACAAACACGGTGAGCAGAATGAAGGGGCTCTTGATGTCGCGCATACCACCCGTGTAATTAGCATAGAACCTGGACCAGACATCGCTGCTGGTAACAACCTCAACAAGAGGAGCAAGTTCTGGTCAAGGGATCACGGCGGGTCATGACAACAGTGCCGGTGATTTGTCTGATAGCAATCCTCTGAAAAAAGCATCAGAGCTGTCATACAGAGTCAAACTTGACGGCAGAACAGAAATCACGTATGACAAAAAGAAAGCTGAGGTGATCATGATCGGGGAGAATCAAACCTGTCCTTGGGAACTAGACCTGAGGTGAAGAAGAGACACCTATGAAAAATGTGAAAAGATCAGCCGATAAAAACAGTCAAGATGAGGAGTCAGACATGTCGCACTTCAGAAGACTTGAAGATGGAACAGGAACAACATACGAAAGAAGGGGAAGAACCTGCTGACAGTAGCATCCAGGGAGAAAGATCAGACCTGTTTAACGTGAACAAAAGTGGGGAAAAATCAGACTCCCAAAGTGACAGAAAGAAGAGAAGTGCTGAATGGAATTCTGAAGATCAGTGTTGGGTGTCAAGAACAGGTGAACACAGAGTTCTAACCGAGGACAGTGATGAAGAAGCTGAAGGGGAGCTCAGTTACAGACGGGATGAGAAGATTGAGGAGACGCGTGAGACCATCCGCCTAGGCACTGAGATGGTTCTTGAACCAGGACCGAGTGTTTCTTCACAGACACCAGCGCACAAAAACAATTCTGATCAAGACACTGCTTCTAGCCACAGTCATGGCAATGACAACTTGCCTGACGATCAAGGAGCAGAAACATCCACAGAGGAACTGCAGACGGTGATAGAAATGAAGAAGGGGAACTGAGATTTAAACGCGAAGAAACAGTTGAACCATCACCTGATGTTATACATGTAGATAGTACAAGGACCACTGACCTCGGACCAAGCATTGTTGCTCATCCACCATCAGCTGATTATCATTCACGCGCTGGTCATGGTGTTGGACGTGAACAGAAAGAACCAACAGCCAAAGGAAAAACAGCAAAGACAATGAAAGACCTGAAGAGTGTGAGAAGACACTGGAGGGGAACAGGCATTTAAATGCGACGAAAAAACTGACAAGGCTCCTCCGGAATTGTCAGACCGGACTCTGTCATGCCTGTTGACGACAAACCAATATCATCGTTCGTCCAACATCACCAGATGAAAAAGATACTGATGAAAGCACTGTTGCTGAAAACGACACCAGCGAGGAAACACTTCCAAACAGATCCAGGAAACCCGAAGACGAGATGGGGGAGAGCTCAGTTATTACTGGCATGACACAGTGGAGGAAGACCCTCGCCCTCAGCTGGCTGTCCTCGCCAGGCACAGTGACAGACGCTACTATGTTCCTCAACGGATGATCCTCAGTCTCTGGAATCCCAGCAAACCTCATGGGAGGTCAGATCTGCCAGCCCTGGGCTGACCACACAGACACGAACAGACTCAGCCATACTACGCGTCAGACCCAACACACTCTCTACTTCAGGGAGTTTCCTGACATGCCATCTCCTCGCCAGTCCGATATCCTGAATGAGATCGAAAAGCTGCGGGAAGAACACAACCGGATGATGCTGCTGCTGGAGAGACTCGGCACCGGTCCTCCCCGCTCCTCAGGAGACTGCACCGCGCTCGCTCAGCTTCGCCCTGCCTGATGCACGGGGGGTCCTGGTCCTCTGGCAGCGGATCCCCGGTCACTGTCATTGCCGGCATCGGCTCTATGAGGGGATCCCCCGTCACCTTCCTGTCCAGTCACAGTCCGCGGCTGTCCTTCAGCGGCGTGGTCACAGGAGCTGGGGAAGATTTTGCCTCTGGCGGGGAGGATGTCTTCCATGCCGGCGTTCAGAAGAGGCATAGCATCGCCACCACCACGGCAGAAGACTCTGTGGACCTGAGTCAGCAGGGTGCATGGCAGTCGTCAGCACTGGGTCATTCCGCACTGCCCGGGTTCATGCTGACCACCTCCACCCCTGACCTGTGGGGTGACACCCGACACCTGGCAGAGTCGGATGAGGTGTCCATGTCCATGAGCTCCAGTAGTGGCGGTGTGGTCAGGCCTCTCGCCATGTACAGGCAGAGTGACAGTTCCGTCAGTCAGATAGAACACATTCTTCCTGTAGCGCGACCGTCAGGTGAGCCCTCAGGTGTGCACAGAGGAGTGTCCCAGACACAGCCTCAGGCACACTTCGGAAGATGCACTGACAGATGCAGGGAGGAATGAGACTGAGGAAAGAACAACACGATCAGTCACTGTACAAAATCTTCCTTCGAGGGATCAGTCCACGTCAGACTCTCAAAACCGAACAGATGCTACATATTCGAGAGAGGAGCACATGCGTTATCATAGGACCAAGTCCAGATCAGTGACAAGCCGTGACTTTGAGAACACTTTCTTCAACCGTCCCAACGACATGGAAACGAGCCAGCCTCCTCTGGACACCGTCACGACAGCAGCACCACGGGAACTCACCCCTCCTACTCCACCGCTCTCAGAGACGAGGACACCAGTGCAAACACCGTGGCCAGCCCTAGATCTGACTTCCATCAGCAAGACCACGATCATTTCGTGTCTCAGATTGTCAGCAGTTTCCAGGGCAATTACGAGGCGGTTTCGAACCTGCACGAATCTTTCATTGAAGACGACGTCACCCCAGATTTTCTGATCCGAACCCCGAGGTCTTTCCGAGGGGAAAACGTTCCGCCTCTGGACCATCAGCTGACGGACTCACCCTCTCTGATCAGCAAAGGCGTGGAGGCCGTGGTGAACAGCTCAGATGACTTCACCCAGACTGACGCCGAGGACGACAGCCTGCATCTCAATCTGATGGACACCAGCAGGGGATCGTCACCTCCACCAGCAACACGGAGACCCACAGAATCCGCGTGGAGCTGGAGCGCCTTCATCAGGAGCGCATCGAGATCATCGAGCTGCTGTCCTTGAAGTACCTGCCCGGCTCTCTGACTGTGAGCTGCTGGAGCCAAGCTCAACTACTGCCTGGGACAGACCGACATGCTCCTGGCTTCGCTAGAGAAAGCTTGGGCAGAGGAAGAACCCAGCGACTTGTCCCGACAGTGGTCCCAGAAGCACGAAGAACTCCTGTCGGAATACCGTTCGCAGTTCGAGCAGAGTCGCAAGGATGTCAGAGTCTGCACGGAGGAGGCTCGTCGCCTGCAGCACGGAACACGCGGGAGACGCGTGGCCAGGAACAGGGACCTGATCAACATGCAGCGCCGTGCAGAGATCGAGGCTTTCAAGCAGGAACGCAAGAGGGAGCAGGACTGGTACGACCGTCACAGGAACATCTCTCCTGACCTGCCGCACACAAGACTCCTCGTTCCAAGTTCGCCCCTCGTTCATGACGCCCCGTCAGCACAAAGAACACCTGGTCAGGCTGAGGCGCTCCCTGGTGGCCGCGTCCACAGAAGAACTGGACAGGCTTCGCAGACGATCCCAATCCAGCAGCGTCTCTCCTTCGCCAGATCGTTCCGTCTCCCCCATGTCTTCCCTGTCCAATGTGTTCCAGTCCCGAAGCTCCAGTATGGGGTCATCTTTTTCCCCAGACCGCCACCCGCCCAGCACCAACCTCAGCACCAGCATCTCCGTCTCCTTCTCCACCCCGAGTCTGGTCACCCCGGCGGCCTACTCCTCCTCAGAGCTGAGGTCCACAACGGCCAGTTCCACATCCAGCCTCCACCACGCCTCTCCTCCTCCACCACCAGTCCTCGAAGGACGAAATCCACGCAGATGCCTCCACCAGAACCTATGCACTACCGAGGTCCTTCCATCCCCAGGCATCCGAGGTCGTATCTGGTGCCTCGCTCCAGCAGCTGTGGTCCAGCCTTGTCGAAGCCTGCTGTGGTGCCTCATCTGGTAGCGCCCCGCTGGGACATCAGGAGACTGTGGCTGAAGGATCCACGCTGTCAGACTCCAGGGAAAGCCTGGACCCGGAGCAGCTGTTGCAGGAGAGCTACGCGGCACGGCAGCTGAACAGGCAGCAGATCAGTAAGGCTCAGGAGGCACTGAGGCTGCTGGAAGAACACCGCCATGGGTTCCACTCCCAGATCAGGTGTGTGTTGTGTTGTGTTGTGTTTTTGTGTGTGTGTGTGTGTTTGTGTGTGTTGTGTTGTGTTGTGTTGTGTTGTGTTGTGTGTGTGTTGTGTGTGTTGTGTGTGTGTGTGTGTGTGTGTGTGTGTGTGTGTGTGTGTGTGTGTGTGTGTATGTGTGTGTGTGTGTGTGTCTGTTTGTCTGTGTGTCTGTGTGTTCCTTTGTTCTTCAATTTAACGTTTTTTTCACTCTAAGTGATTTTTAGGTGGGTGTGTGCATGTGCGCACCATCATGTGTGTATTATGTGTGTGTGCGTACGTGCGTGCATAATTATGTTCTTGCGTGCTTGTGTGTGTGTCGTATGTATGTGTGAGTGTGTGCGTGTGTGTTGTATATGCATATATATATATATATATATATATATATATATATATATATATATATATATGAAAATGTATATATGTATAACATATGTATATATTATATATTACACGGACGCACGCACGCACGCACGCACAAACACACACACACATACACACACACACACACACACACACACACACACACACACACACACACAAAACAACCACCACCACCACCGCCACACACAAAAGCAGCAGCAAGACAAATCAATGCAATAGCTTTATTCTCACAACATTGCTGTCTGACCTCTCAGGAGTCAAGAGAGAAGACGTGTGAGACAAACGCCCAGACGGCAAAACCCAAGGGAGGTCATCTATCTGCCCATCCACACCTCCACCACCCCTCGCTTCAGTGAACAGGTAAGGGACTGGATGGATGGATGGATGGATGGATGGAGGATCCATACGCGTGACGCCAATTATTGTTGTTGTTGTTTCTGTTGGTTATGCATGGACAAAAATATGGATGCAATGCTCTACAGTCTTGAACTTCCAGGAAGATGGAAGATGAGAGTAGATAATCATGTGGTCTTAGAGGTAAACCCACCTGTTTCATGGAAGGTCGCTTTATGGTTAAGACGTTCTCCTTCCAACGAGTAAACCGTGAGGTTCTAGGTACGAGTCCCGGCTTCGCCCTTTTTTCCCAGTTTGGCAAAAATCGAAATCAATGTCAAAGTCATTCAGATGAGACTATAAACCGCGGCCCTGCGTGCGAACGCACGCAGAACATATTGCACACCTGCCCGAAGGGATCGTTCCTGTTGTCTTTACATCAGTACCGACTCTATTCCCCAGAAACCTTCGGAAGAGACTATAAATCGAGGTCTACTGTGTAAACGCACGTAGAGTATGCTACGCACACGTTAAAAACCCATTCTGCCGTTTGGAAGAGTAGGCCATTGCATGCCTGTAAGATCAGATGACACTTAAAAGCAAACAAACAAACACCTGGATGCACACTGGTGTCGTGTTTAGACATCATACCCGAAATCGGAATGCGAATAGATTAATGGTGGGAACAAAAAACGGTTGTATACGAGAAAAAAAATCTCACCATTGGTGAAGCTAAAAAGAAATGGACATAATAATGTGTTGATTTCATCTGGTCATATGCAGGCAATACAGCAAGAAATCGCCAACCTTCAGCAGCAGAGAATGCAGTCTCCAGGGGACAGCACTGTTGTCGACTCCGGAGTCATGTCCCTTTCGTTGCAAGAAAGGTTTGTAGATTGTCTTTTTCCATCCCCAGCCATTGATTAAAAAAAATGTTTGTGGGTTATTTTTTGTCCTTTCTGTTTGCAGAGTTAAGGTAGCAAGCAGAGGCTACTTAAGTGTTAGTGTATTTTAAAAGTGATTGATTGCAAGTGTTGATTTTAGTTTTCCTGGTATGTCTCGAACTTTTCTAGGAATGCAGTACGGATATATATGTATGGAAGAATTGTGAATGTAAATGTATCTACATGTATCTTATATATATAATATATATATATATATTATATATATATATATATATATATATATATATATATATATATATATATTGTGTTAGTAGTGGAATCATGAAAAGACCCAATGCTCAACGTTCCACAAACAAACTAGATAATGAAGGGTGAAGGTGTTCACATGACCTCCTGTGGTCATTGAAGAGGAAGGTATCAGCTTGTCTGGAAACCATCTTGAGGGCGGCGCCCATCTCCTCTCCATCGCTGCTTTAACTTCCCTGCCTCTAAAGATAGCAGGTACTTTAAAGAGGCGGATTATAAAATCCCTACACAATAAGTTTTCTACAGAAACATTTCTGTGTATGAACTGTTTTATACGAATATATTATATTTTTTTCAGGGCAGAAGAGGTATGTGAACATGTGAAGTAAAGCACCTATTAAATAGGTGCTTTATTTCACTTTACTTAAATTTTATGGTTTGTTGAGGGGGATTTCTGTAGAATTGGTGCTCCTTCTGTTTGTATTTTCTGTTTTATTTCAGGAAAAGTAATCATTGTTTCTGTTTGGAAAACATCTGGGGATTTTTTGTTCAGTTCTGTTTACTTTTCTTTCTTGCATAATCCTTTTGTTTATGTATTGACATCTCTAAGTAGTTTCTCTTGGTTTTTTTCCTGACAAACAGTGTTATATATTTGGTTTTTGAGGAAAAGGGTTTGCTTTTAGAAGAGTTTTTTTTGTCACGAGTCTATGTTGTCAACGGCACTGTTATTAAATATTATTATAAAAACTGTCTTAACATTAGTTATATAAACATCTGTAGCATATTGCACTGGTTAGTTTTATGGGTTTTGTTATGTTGATTGTGGTGGCAGATGATTGGTAGATGACTGATATTTCATAACCTCAGTTCTATAAGTTTCGTTAAATTTATTTGTGTTTTGTTGTGTAGTACACGATTCTGGTCCTTATTACCTACCTTTGTGCAGTGTTATGTTTTGTCATTGAAATCGTCGTTAACCAGGTAGTAGCTAGTGTGCCAATATCATCATTTAAAAAAATCTTAAAGACTAGCTAACCTACTCCCCATCCCCACCGCCACCCCTCTACTCTGTCATTTTATTTATCTTAAAAAGAAGAAATGAATCGTCTAAAATTTGATTTGATTTGATTTGATTTGATTTATTCTTTTATATCGAGGATAATGGAATAAGCACTCTGGTGCTTTTTTTAATCAAGTCCCCGTGTGTATGCAGTTTTGTAAATGTCATCTGTTCCCACCGGCACACGATGGCCTACTCTTACGAAAAGCGCACATGAAATATAAAACCATATATATGTTAGAAATCAATGAAACAAACGAAAGCATTCATTCATACATTCATTCGTTCGTTCTTTCGTTCATTCATTCATACAAAAAAGCCAAAACATGAAATTGACAGAGTTTTAAAGTAGCTGAAATGACTATGTACAAGATATATGCGTGCGCTTTATGTGATTTAGCGCGCAGGCAAGTGTGTGTTTGTTGTTCTACACTTTCACATCCTTCCACTGTAAGTGATATTAGACGATAGGGAAAAGAATTAAGAGGAGAAAGAGAAAAGAGGGATGGGAAATAGTGTACAAATGAGCATGTGTAGGTCTGAGTACGTGCAGAGAGAGAGAGAGAGAGAGAGAGAGAGAGAGAGAGAGAGAGAGAGAGAGAGAGAGAGGAAAGAGAGAGAGTACACGTGTGTGTGTGTGTGTGTGTGTTTGTGTGTGTGTACACGCATGTGTATGTGTTTGCGTATGCGCGTGCCCGCGCGTGCGCGTGTGTACGTGCACAAACATCTGCATAGACATTAACCTTAATACAAAACACGCTCACAATGCTCATCACCCACCCCCTCTCTGTCCCTACAGCGTCACCAGCAACGTTCCCCCAGACTCCACCTCCACCCCCAGAAGCAAAGAATCCTTCCACGCCTACGCCAAAGACACCACCACCTCCAACACCACCACCACCCACGATACCGACACCAACACCAACACCAACACCACCAACACCACGCTCACGACAGCGACGACACTACCACCTCTTCCAACACCACCCATACAGAACATCACGAGCGAACCACCCACCACCACCACACCCACTCTACCATCACCCATACCACCCATATCTTGGAAACGTCGACACTGCGTGAGCAAGAGACCAGTTTCGAACGCAGTACTTCGGATACGCCTTCTTCGGTTCTCTCCACGGATCTGGATTCCTTCCTGGATCTGTCCACTTCCTCCACCTCCCTCTTCACCTCCTCCCGTCCTATCAGTTCCCAGGACATCAAGGCCAGGATCAAACGAAAAGCCAAGGAGAAGATGAAGGAGATGGAATGAGGGAAGAAAAAGACTAAAACTAAAAAATAAATAACCCAAACCCAAACAGGAGTGGTGTTGGATTTTTATTTCTGGTTATCTTGGTTGGTTAGATGTGAGGGTTTTTTTTTTTCGGGTTGTGAGGTAAAAACAAAAAAAGGGCAGAAAAAAAACATGACAGAAAAGAAAAAACGGTAAACAAAACACCTAAGTGGTGGTTGGTGTGATGATTTATCGAAGTAACTACGGATCAACAGAAATAAATAGCAAAAACTGACTGCCCCAAAATTGCTATTCTTCCTCCACACAAAGATAATTGTGCAGCGATTTAAAGCCTGCTTTATGAACTGTAAGTATTGAGATAGGATTGTGTGATCTGATACACTTTATTTCGGTGTTGTTGTTTTTTACGGAAAAATGGATACTTATGGGAAAAAAT
>CM060324.1:36492667-36495167 GCA_030674155.1 Stramonita haemastoma
GCTATATGTTGATATGAATTATTTTGTTGAAAAAAATCCTCCATGAGACATTTTGGCAAATTTGTTTTAGCGTGTCATCATTTATTGATGTTTTATGTATCCATTATTTATTTCTTCGAAAATCAGTGGAATTAGTTTTGAATATTTTAAGTTTGAAAATGTGTGGTAGAGATTGTTTTTAGTTTGCTTTTTTCAAAGAATTACAAAACGAGAAAGATAAACACTTTGTTGAGAAGTTCGTTGTTAGAATGCAATGTACATTAGTTTTGACAAGTAATGCAGCATTACCAGACGTTATGTCGCATGTGCGTGCAGAGATTCTTATGAGCTCTGGAGAACATTTTCTTTTTCATTCTTCAGGACTGTACTGCACTTTGGCAGTGTTTGTTTTCTCTTATGTGCATGAGCTCTCGTACGATAGAGAGTGAAGCTGAACATGCGCAAAACTCGTTTACTAAAAAATAAAAAAAAAAAAGAAAAAAAAAAGATGGGAGTTGACTTTAAAAAATGGAGGGCTGTTCGTCAGCTTTTTTCTTTCTTTTTTTTCCTTTTTTTTTTAGCGTGTTATCATTTATTATTATCACTACCCCTCATCATGGGGCAACTAAACAAAGTGTCATTATTTCATGTCATTTACCGTTGTATTTTTAGCACTATTTTGATATGTATTAGTGCTTTTTCTCCAAGGAAGTTATAATGTGTATATAGGTGTCAGTATTATTTTGTAGTTATGTGGCAGAAGTAGCTCTGCATGAAGTGGAGCTTGATAAAACAGTTCTTTCATGATTGTATGTATATCAGAATCAGTTCCATACTCCATTTATTGATGATGTTAAACTTGGCCAGAGGGGCTAGCCTCACCTTCCATCCTCCACCCCAACCAGTCAATGCCAAGTTCAATAAGTTTTTGGGGAGAATGGGGATTCTGCTAAATGTATGGAATAAGCCCTAAGAAAAAAGTGTCTTAATATGATAATAAAACAATGTATATGTGTCAAAGCGTGGAAACAGTGGTGTTTTCATATCGTTTCCAAGTGATAATCATTCGTGCTGTGATACATTATCTAAACTCCATTTTTATGAGAAAAAAAGACTGTTGTTTGTGAAGTTTGCAAAAGTTTATATAGAAGTGATGTTTACCAAGTTTTGTCCCAAATAGTTCATATTGTATGACTTACATTTGTTAGAATGTGCTTATTTTCATATTGTCGTGTTTATGTTAAAAAAGAAACGTGCGTGTTAACAGTAGAGCTTGTTTTTAATTAAACATTTTTGGACATTACGAAGATTTCAAAGTCTTCACCTAGCTTAGTTTCAGACATAGATAATGCTATCGTTGATGCATTCCGATCTCTTGACAACGCTATGCGGCTACCTTTTTTCGATGAAGAAAACCACATACAAAAATGTTCTACTCTATACTTGAGAAGAAAGATATCTCTGTTTCTTCTCCTGTTCAGACGAAAGATTGGGGTTTTACGCCCTGTAGAGTTTTTGGGACACTACACTAAAATGTGTCGAGCAACGTGTCTTGGAACGTTCGGACCCCCCCCCCCCCCCTCACACTGGAGGCTTTATATAGGACATGTAGAGACACCTAAAAAATATGACTTTGTTCAATAATTATAGCGTAGTGTTACAAAACAAGCATCCTCTTAGTCAAATTTTACATTATTGATGATGCAGTCTAATCGCAATGACTACCCGCTTTTTACACTTTGTTTGTTAGAAGTGACAGGAGATGATGACCTCTTTAGGTTGTTGGCGTTGTAAACTGAAATACGGTAGTATTCCCCAAATTGAAAGCAAAGTGCCTGAAACTGCTCATGATAGGCATGATACTTGCAAAAGCCTTCACCGTCCACTAAAATGAATATTTTTCTTATTACCTTCAACGGATGCTGTTGTGAAATGAATTCTTGATAACTGCTACCCACCTCACCCCAATCCTTACGGAATCCACACAAACACCAAACAAACAAGCCTTTACACGAACTGGATATCATTTTTTGAGAAGTTAAAGGGAGACAATAATATCAAACCTTGGGAGCCAGTGTATGATAAGGAATTGCATGCAAATGAATACATTCTCATGTTTATTTTTCTTCTTAATTTAAAAAAAATTTCAACATTATATGCGTTCTTTGACAGCCTTGATCTTTCCTCTGTGGTCGATTGGGCTAAAAACAATGACTGTTTTGGATCTAGTTACATTGTTTATAATATATTCTATCAGTGGAATAAATGTTACATTCTGTCATTAGAACATGCTTTTGTTTACCTACTTATGACGGCTTTAACTTTGTAGATTGATTCTGATGACATGTACTAGAAATATTTTGAGCACAAAGTTTGAAAGTTATAATATTTATGTGAAGTTTCGAAATTTATGATTTGTTGGAACATGATGATGGACTTAGTAATAAAATGTTGTTTTTTGTAAAGAATGTGATGGTTCTGTCATAAGTTTGCCACTTTCTTTCCTGAAGTTTTTACTGGA
>CM060324.1:36502667-36507667 GCA_030674155.1 Stramonita haemastoma
CGAACCCAATGACACTCTCCCGATCATGTACTCTCTCCTCATCCGCTCCAGCCCGTACAGCCGAAACCGGACCCCGAGCCCTGGGATTTCATCTGCACAGCGATCGGGTCAACACGGCAAACATGAATGTATTATATGTCTTCTGTGCGTATATGTATGGAGGCAGACAGGAATGCACGCAAGTATGTGTGTATTGAGAGGAGTGTGTGTGTGTGTGTGGGGGGGGGGGGGGGGTCTGTATGTAGGTATGTAAGTGCGTGCGCGTAAGCGCTTGCGTACACAGACACGCAGACACAGACACACACACACACAGATACTCACATGCACACATAGACACACACACAGATACTCACACGTAAACAGACACACAGACACAAACACTTACATACATACATACATACATACATACATACATACATACATACATACATACATACATACATACATACATACATACATATACGCGCGTGCGTGCGCAAACACACACACAACACACACCACACACACACACACACACACACACACACACACACACACACACACACACACACACACACACACACACACACGAAACACACACACAAAACGCAGAGAGAGAGAGAGAGAGAGAGAGAGAGAGGGGGGGGGGGTGAGAGAGAGAGAGACAGAGACAAAGAAAGAGACAGAGACAGACAAACAGACAGACAGACAGATAGACATACAGAGAGAGGAACAGAAACAGGAACAGAGAGAGACTGCAAGAGTAATGGTGCATGCCAAAGGAATCACGTATCATAAAAAAGAGTTTTTTCAGTTAGAATTATTACAAATTTCGGTTTCATAACACCGCCACCCCTGTTTGGAAAGTTTCAAGTACATATTTTTTCAAAAAGAAAGACAGACTTGCACACGCAAACAAAGTCAAACAGATGGTTTTGTGTTCAGATGGATAAATCTTCTTCTTCTTCATCGTTGAACGCCAAGACAGCAACTATCGTTGTCTTTCATATGAGTAAAGATGCGCTGTGCTGCCCTTAAACACCTGGCAAGTCAGGCCCAGTGCATCCAACTTCGGCATGGGCGGATAAAAATTAATGATTATAATTGGCAGAGGATGGTTTCGTAATACAAACATATGAGTGAAGAGATAAGCACGAATAAGAGAAAAAAGTGTATAGTGATATTCTCTGTTGTTTATTTTATATGATTTTTTCTTTTGTTTTAAATTACCTAAGGGCAGTAACTTTTGGAAAGATGATTTTGAATCTAATGATTGTCGAAAATGTTTCAGCTAAGTCGTTATTCGTTTTTACCAGTTGCCTAATGTAAAAGCTGAAGATATTATTATCATTACTGATAAGCACACTATGAGCATTGATAACTTAGTCATACTCTTTTTGTATTGCTGATTATGCAGGACTTTCTGATTAAAAATTGTGCTTTAACTAATAAAATAAAATCCGTAAAAAATGCAAACGCATATAAAAAAACATAACAAACAATGCCATACTCACAAATAGAAATAAAAAATAACCACATACAAACAGATGAATTAAAAATAAATAGACAAGAGAGAGAGAGACAAACACAGAGACAAACAGAGAAAGGTATACAGATAGGAAATTCTTACTATGCAGACAGAGACAGGCAGACACACAGACAGACATGTATACATACAGACAGGTATACAAATAGAAAGGCATACCGACAGACAGACGACAGGTAAAAATACACAAAGCCTACCCCTGTTTTCTCGTGGGCATACCTGTAAAAATCTTGTTGAAAACGAAGGTTTCATCAAAAACTGGCTCCTCCCCCTCCTTCACTTTCGTTTTGAAGCGTTGCTTTTTGGTGGGCAGAAGCATTGCACGAACCTGCAATGAAAATATGTATAAATAAAAAAGGAATTCATTCATTCAATCCATACATCCATGCATGCATGCATGCATGCATGCAGCCAGCCAGCCAGCCAGCCAGCCAGCCAGCCAGCCAGCCAGCCATCCATCCATCCATCCATCCATCCATCCATAGGGGAAAGTAGAGAATGTTACAATAATCAAAGAATATATATATATATATATATATATATATATATATATATATATATATATATATATATATATATATATATATATATATATATATATATATATATGTATGTATGTATGTATGTATGTATGTATGTATGTATACATCGTTGACTTGACTTGACTTGACATACATAGGTGAAAATAGACAATGTTACAATGATCGAAAATATATATATACCGTAAAATCCCTAGCATAAGCCCACCATCTAGCAAACGCCCACCCCCCACTTTGGGCCAAAAGTTGTGCACAGGGGTAACTACCTAGCAAACGCTCACCTTGCTTTTTTCAAAGAGACTATGCTCACTTTCACTAGGATTTGTGCAGACTGTTCTAAAAGTCTTTTTCCCCCTTTCTTTCGGAGTGTGCCCGTGAATTTTTTGTGGATATGAAGAGCATCAGGGAATGAAGTGAAAACAGAGATAGACTTGAACAGCAGTACGGAAAAGAAACAAAAACGGAAACTGTCAAAAAGACCAGCAGTTAGATCTGAACGTGTCGACCAAGGTGTGCTGCATTATCTGGAACATGAAAGATCTGAAGGCAGGGTATTGGAAACAAGGACCTACAAAGGAAAGCGATGGAACTGGCAGGTGCTTTCAATGTGGTGGGCTTCTCGGCATCAGACATGTGGTCAGTAAGTCGCTGGAAACAGCGCCACTTGGTGTCTTGTCGACAGGGAACCAGCTCAAGCCAAAAGGTCCCTGCAGACTGAGGATCAACTTCTTCAGTTCCAACGGAATGTTCTGGCCTTCTTTGCCTCAAAGTCCCTTTTTTCCCTATTTTCCTTCACTTCTACTCACACGACCTAACTTACATGCCTTCGGGGTTTGTATTCACTCAATTACACGGTTGAACACAAAAATTACTTTGTGCAAAGGGGTCTATCCCTAGAAAACGCCCACCCCCAATTTTGCCCTAAATCAGTGCACAGGGGGTGGGCGTATGCTAGGGAATTTACGGTATATATATATATATATATATATATATATATATATATATATATATATATATATATATATATATATATATATATATATATATATATATACATGTCAAGTTGAGTTGACTTGATTTGACATACATACATACATACATAGGTGAAAATCGACAATGTTACAATGATCAAAGAATATATATATATATATATATATATATATATATATATATATATATATATATATATATATATATATATATATATATATATATATATATATATATATACACGTCAAGCTGAGTTGACTTGACTTGACATACAAACATACATAGGTGAAAATCGCTAATGTTACAATGATCAAAGAATATATATATATATATATATATATATATATATATATATATATATATATATATATATATATATACATATATATATATATATATATATATATATATAGATAGATAGATAGATAGATAGATATACATATATATACATATATATATATATATATAGATAGATATACATATATATACATATTATATATATATATAGATATATAGATATATATATATATATATATATATATATATATATATATATATATATATATACATATACACGCATTTCTAAAACAAAAACGAAGTTAACCAATTCAAAAGACTTTTCCACTAAGACTTCTTTATAAAAATCAGACTTGTGTAGCAGCTAGCAGCTAGCTACCTGAGTGTTGTTAGCCCCTCCCCTGTCCTTGGTGGGGATCTCCCGTGCCCTGTGCACCTGCACTGTCATCTTGCCCCTCACGGCATTGTAGGTGAAGGTGACTTCCAGGCTCCCACACTTGGAGATGAGAGGAGGCTCGTGCTGCAAGTCGCTGACGTCAAACAGGTGCTCCTGTAACAATCATGACGTCATCATGAGTGTGTGTGTGTGTGTGTGTGTGTGTGTTTGTGTGTATGTGTGTGTGTGTGTGTGTGTTTTGTGTGTGTGGTGTATGTGTGTGTGTGTGTGTGGGGGGGGGTGTATGTGTGAGTGTGTGTGTGAGGGAGAGAGGGGGAGAAAGAGAGAGAGAAAAAATCCACAAACAAATGTGAATTAGACAAGCAGCTCATTCCGGAAGTCGGAATGCGGTAACCTTCATAGTCAGCAAAATGGTCCCATACCCAAAATTTTACCATTAGTGTACCTCGGAGCTCTTGCCGAAGGACGAAGCAATCTTACAAGCAATGCCAATTAATCATAATCAAAGTCAGAGCAAATAATTTTCCTTAAAATTCATGAAAACCACTTACGACTTAGTTTGGTTTTAATTGAGATGAAGTAAACAGTTATAAAGCACGAAACCATTTTCCGAAAAGAAAATAAGACTGTGAAATTGGAAACAAATAGTTATTAGCAATATTAATGTCAAGTAGGAGTGTGTTGCTAGGCTGTGAAAATTAATTTTTCGAATCTCAAAAACAATAAAAATGGAATGCTTTTAAAGACTGCAATTGCCAACTTGAAAATAGTAATTAAAAAGCTATAGGACTTGTTTTAAAACACACCAAACACAAACACGCATAATCTCTCTTTATCTCTCTCTCTCTCTCTGTCTCTCTGTCTCTCTGTCTCTCTCTCTCTCTCTGTCTCTCTGTCTGTCTGTCTGTCTGTCTGTCTGTCTGTCTGTCTCTCCTCTCTCTCTCTCTCTCTCTCTCTCTCTCTCTCTCTCTCTCTCTCTCTCTCTCTCCTTCTCTCTTGTCACACACACACACACACACACAAACACACACACACACACACACACACACACACACACACACACACACACACACACACACACACACACACACACACACACACACACACACACACACACGGGACCTCTGTTTATCATCTCATCCGAGAGTCTAGCAACCAGACCACCACTCATGGTCTTATGAATTTAGGAAAATATTCGGGCCCAAACGGGGATCAAACCACCGCATAATTTATTTCGAACCCGGACTTTTCC